>VZSF01000212.1:223950-404693 GCA_013398295.1 Chionis minor
GCCTGTTCAGGTCCTTTTGTAGGGTCATCCTACCCTCAAGCAGGTCGACAGTCCCACGTAACTTGGTGTCGTCTGCAAACTTACTGAGGCTGCACTCAGTCCCCTCTTCCAGGTCATTGATAAAGATAATAAAGAGAACCCAGTCCCAGTGCTGAGCCCTGGGGAACACTACTTGTGACCGTCCACCAACTGGATTTAACGCCATTCATCACCACTCTTTAGGTCCAGCCTTTCTTGCCAGTTTCTGACCCAACAAAGCGTACACCCATCCAAGTCATGAGCAGCATTAAATACCTTAGCCTTTTCCTCATCCTTTGTCACTGTGCTTCCCCCTGCATCCAATAAAAGATGGAGATTCTTAGTCCTCCTTTTGTTGTTAATGTATTTATAGACATATTTTTTATGGCCCTTTACAGGAGTAACCAGATTAAGTTCTAGATTCCTTTCATTATCTGAAGGGAGCCTACAGGAGAGCTGGAAAGGGACTCTTTGTCAGGAAGTCTAGGGATAGGACAAGGGGTAATGGTTTTAAATTGGAAGAGGGGAGATTTAGATTAGATATTAGGAAGAAGTTCTTTACTGTGAGGGTGGTGAGGCACTGGAACAGGTTACCCAGGGAAGTTGTGGAGGCCCCATCCCTGGAAGTGTTTAAGGCCAGGCTGGATGGGGCTTTGAGCAACCTGCTGTAGTGGGAGGTGTCCCTGCCCATGGCAGGGGGGTTGGAACTTGTTGATCTTTAAGGTCCCTTCCAACTCTAACCATTCTATGATTGTATGGACTTTGTGTCTTTCTAATTTTCTGCTTGTGTAGCTGTTGTGTCACCCACAAGTCCTTGTCTATTCACAAACAACACTCAACACACTCCAGGAACCTCCTGGACTGTTTCGTCTCTGCTGTACTGTATTCCCAGCAGACATCTGGTAAGTTGAAGTCCCCCATGAGAACAAGCCATAGTGTTTGTCAGACTTCTCCCAGCTGTTTACAGAATATTTCATCTGGTTCTTCATCCTGGCTGAGTGGTCTATAACAGACTGCCACCATGATATCTGCCTTGTTGGTCCTCTCCCTGATTTTTACCCATAAACACTCAATCCTATTGTCACCATCACTAAGTCCAAGACAATCAAAACACTCCTTAACATACAGGGCTACCACCTCTCCTTCCTGGCCTGTTCCCTCTGAAGAGTTTATAGCCTTCATTGAAGCACTCTGGTTATGTGTATCATCCCATCATGTTTCTGTGACAGTAACTATATCATAATTTTTGTGCTGCTCAATGGCTTCCAGCTCCTCCTGTTTGTTGCCCATGCTGCTTGCATTGTTGTAGATGCACTTCAGTTGGGCTATCGATCCTGTCAACTTCTTGGGGGGAGAAGCCCTAATTCCTACCTGAACATTCCCAGGCGCTTCCGTGATTTCTAGCTCATCAATATCCCTTATGTCTTTGCTATTGCATGGGTCTCCACCACTTACATCCACTGGGATGGCAGACAGAAGGACCTCGTGTCCTGGTTTGAGGGAACACAGGACCAGTTTTGTTCAATAACTCTACTTTCTACCTAGGCCTCTTCTAACTGCTGAAATCAACAGCATGTTGTGCAGAAAACTGTTTGCTCTCAGAGTGGTCAGACCCATGTTTACAGCTGATGCCGAGGCACGGGATGCAGAGAGGCCCTTGCTTATACTTATTGCTATCATGACCAAGGCCAACCAACTTTGTTATTTGCCCCGTTGGAGGGTTGGAAGCAGAAAATGTAGAGGGGTCACACATGCGGGGAGGAGCGGGCAGGACAGGTGACCCAAAACTGACCAACAGGGTGTTCCATCCCATCTGCATCATGCTCAGTACAAAAGCTGAGGGACCAAAGGGTCAGGCTTCTTTTTTCAATGGCCAGCATCCGAGGAGGACTCTGTCTGTTTGTCTGCCTTTGATTCTGATCCGTGTGTTCCTGAATCCAGATCTGGAAACCAGTTCCCATCCGTGACTGGGTCTAGTGTGGGACTTCCCCAGTGCCTGGTGGTGACATGATCATCATCCTGGGAACTTCATACAGTTTTGTATATACTTGTATATATTTCGTTATTTTATTTTTATTATTTTATTCGTTATATTTCATTAAAATAGTTTAGTGCCTTCTAAACTAGTCTCTCTTTTTCTCTCTGTCCTGCTCTGCTGTATTTCTGAATAGCGATTAATGTATGTGGTAGGGCCATGCCCTTCATCTCACAAGCTTTGGAGTCCTGAACTACACTGCGGTGCATTCACTGAGTGGTTGCAATTTAAGGTATGAAGTATTCCTTTGGTTAGAAAAAAATTGTGTATTGTCTCCTGCTTTGCACTTAGAAGCATGGTCTGACATTTAGGACCCACCAAAGTTTTAGACTGTTCAGAGACATCTGCAGGTTTCTTCATGAAGCTGTGAAGACCAGTGTGAGAAATAACAATGCAAAGAGCCAAAGTTTGGAAACAAGTTCCTCCTGCCCAGCAAATGAGCCACCTGTAAGAAGTTTCTTACAGCTTAGGGCAACCTCAGAACACCACCGTTGTTGTACAGATAAGACGCCTAAGATTGTCCATTTTATTCTAGACACTGCAGAAAAGAAAACCAGGAGAAATAAACAGCGAGGTACTGCGTGCCAAAAAGACAAATACTGAACCTATGTGCCAAAAAGATGACTTTGCTTTTTTTCCAATCAAACATCACAGGGATCGCACCAACTAATTAAGGCGCCTCCCCTTAGGCTTAAATGATCTTTTATAACTTTTTTTTATTTCAAGAAGTGGCAGCTCACTAGCTAGGACGTGTATAAACTTCACTGTTCCAGTTTTTGCAGTCATCCCAATTCTGTTTACTACTGATCTTCAAGGGAAAAAAAAAGAAAGAAGAAAGAAGAAAAGTAATCAAAAAATGGACTCCTTTTAGGAAATTCGAACTGGCTGAAACTGAAGAAATTATTTTTTATGTTATATCAACTAGAAGTGGTCAAATAACTGCTTTTATCATTTTTTGGGGGGTCACAATTGTACAAGAAAGCCCAAAAGTGTATGGAGACTTTTGATGTTGTCTCTGTATTCGAACAGTTCCTATGTGATTTTCTGCCTACATATCAGCTATATGATGATTATGATTCAAATCTGTTGAACAGCTATGCCTAGAAATTCAGCAAAACTAGTAACTATAGGAAATTCTTATGGCCTAGAAGATGATTTCAATAGATGAAACCAACAAAAAAAGTTCTTTTCTTGTTTTCAAAAGTGCAGCTCAGCACTTAAAGATTAATGAACAAGTTGAGTAATATACAATCAAGAAGAAGAAATTTTAAGATGACATTATGGCTTCTAAAAATGGTCAGACATCTCTTTTAATAACATAAGTTATGGGCATTTTTTGGTATATAAATAGAAAGAACATAATTTTAGTTAGTGAATTCTGTTTCTTGAAATATTCTTTGTTATAAAATTTGTTCTAAAATTCTTTGTTATAAAAATTGCCCTGCTTTTGATGTGAAAGCTCTTTTTATTAAAGAGTTCTAAAACTTCTTTTCTCAGAAAATAGTCTCTGGACCTGATGTATTTGTAGAACATGTATTTTCACAGTAGAAAAAAACCAAACAATTTTTACCTGTACAGATCACGTGAAGGCTGGGATTTAAACTGCTCCCACAAAAGCTGGAATATACCTTAAAAATGTATAAATACTATGCAATTTCAAATTTCTGAAAATAACTCCATAGTTTTGGTCATAAAAGTAAGAAAGACAGACAATCTAGTTTACATATACATTATCACATCTCTGAAGAATCTGTTAAATCTTTGGGGATTTTTTATATTGTTTAATTCCTTCTTTTTTTTTTTTTTTTTCCTGGGGCAAGTACTTTTGTTTAGGCTGACTTTTCTGGTTCCTTGTTTAACTTCAGCTTAACTTCGCATTTTTAAAATGATCTTCACTGTGATATGTCAAAATCTGGGTCATCACAGTAACTGTAGCAGTCTATGCAAATTCCTGCTCCTCTGCTTGAGGCAAACTGGGAGTTCCGATTCAGATAACCAATGAATGTAAATCAAGCTGAGATGAGTCTTTAATTGAGAAGCCAGCAAGTCCTAAACTTAGTAATAAGTAACAGCTGTTCTTACTCGTAATGTGGTACAACCTGGGCATTTGGTAGATCCTTTGTGGAGTACAAAAGTAACCTTAGAAAGCCTTCAGTTTACTTTTAGGAATCAGCCCTGCATTCTACAGTGTCATAGACATCTACAAATATATAAATCCTGAAAGGTGTGTCTTTTAGCCTTTATAGTCACTGTCATGTTATGGCAAGCCAGACTTGTCTCTATTAGGTCTAAATCTATAGTTCTTTCTAAGCTGAGTCCAAAACCTAACAACCAAGGTGAGGACATCTACAAGGATTCTATCAGTTCAGTCCCAATTCCTTCCCATTCTCAGTGAATTCACCGACAGCCAGCGAAAGTAGCTCAAACCCACTACATAAAATACTGACAAATAAAGCAAATTATTAAGTGTGTCTAAGTGTTTGTGTTAGCCTGTAAAAGAACTGCACTGGTTGTATGAAAGTCAAGGATCCACCTTCACACTGTGCTTCAGGTGCCCACCAGACTTTCCCTCTCCTGAGTTATATGTTTTACATGGAGTTGCTAAGTAGAAACTACTTGATCCATTCAGTCCAGCTGCTGGTAATCCCTCTCCTTCATTCTTTTGTTGCTAGCTGCTTGGGTGTATTGAATGCTAACTACATCATCCACTCAGCTGGCAAAGGATGTTATGTGCAAGACGTGTTGTTTTTTCTCTCATTTTCAGTCTCCTGCTCCCAGCTGCATTGACAAAGCATATTATCCAAGTGGCACTTTGGATTGCTGTTAGCTTGCATATCAAGAGATAGATAGACACGATGAAACCGTGCAACTTAGTTGAAATTTGCCATTAATACCTGTGGATCAGGATTTCACCTCCTGAGAGGAAAGGTTCTTTTGTGTGGTAGATAACACAGCAGTTAAATTGTAAGTTAGGTTTTGAATTTGTGTTCTGTGCTTATACTCCATGGTTTGATAGACTTTTATATTTTAAAATAATGTCTTATAAAGACATGAAATTGAAACACAAAAATATGTATTTCAAAACAATGCCAGAAGAGCCATTTAAAGTGCGTAAAACTAGATTGTCCCTCTTTCTAAAATTATTCTTTTATATACATATATTCTCACAATAATAAGATTCTGCATTTGCTAGAGTGGACATGGTGTACATAGTTTAAGTTAGAGTTTATTTCTGTAAATTAAACTCAAAATTCAGTAGTTTTATGTCTCCCTGCCTCTGTCTAGAAAATGATATAAAGCCATTCTTAGTCTCCAATAATGAGAAAAAATGCTTCAATTTTGTAGGCTGCTTAATCACACAGTATCTGAATGTGTGTTGGATGTCAGATAACATAATATTTAGCAATGCTTTGGTTCTTTACAAAAGGCAGAGCTGAATGATATAATAGGAAGTTCACATAAATGGATAGTGCTGCAGAAACATTGCAAATGTGTAGCTTCAATGTGTTATGATAAGTATACTCTCCTTTGTATTACCAGCAGCATAAGAATATAAGATCACCCTCTGCAACCCAAAACTTTTGGCTGGTGAACTGTTTCTGGAGAATTACACGTAATTCAGAAAAAAATCAGATTTAGCAAATAGTGGCAATTTGAATAACCAATACATTAACATTGCAACCTGTAAAGGGTATAATGCCAGGAGATAGGCTCAAGATTTGAACACCAGGGTGCTGTGAAAAAGGAGATGAAGAAAGTGGAGAATTGTTTATTCATGCGTGAAGGGGTTATAGTGACTCAGACTTCTGACATTTTCTGTTTTCAAGGCCAGTTTCTAATCCCAGATGACCTGCAGAACTGCAAGCTGAAGAAAACACACTACCCAGCTTGTGTACCTAAGCAGATTTCAACTTTTTTTGGAGTTACAGGAATAGCAGATACATCTAAAATTAAGAAACTGTCCCTTGGACTCTTTGGATGATACACTTGTACCTACTGCTGCATATGTAGGTGTTCTTCTGATTCTTGGAGTTAATTAATCTACTTTTAAAATTACTGTTAGCTAACTTAACTGAACAAAACCCACTCTTAGTAATTTTCTGTGCTATTCTCTCAATCTGTTCAACTTTTTAGAAGGATTAATGTCATCTGTTCATTCAGTAACTGAAATGAGTATGGCTATTGACTTAACCAGTCTTCTATGAAAGACATTAGTGAAATAATAAATATTTACTAAAGCAAATGTTAAAGTATATTTATAATGGCCACTGTAAAATCTAATTTGCAGGCAAACTATGGTCTTAAGGAGCAAAATGCCATGCAATGCATCTGAATAAGAAGTCCTAACTGAAACACCCGAGCTGTTACAGTAAGAAGCCAAAGGTTAAAATTCACCAGGAGGTTCTGGAAGGGCATAATCTTAATAGGGTGGTTTACAGGAGACCCAAGGTAGGCAGATGTCACTGATGAAACAAACTAATTGGTGCTGTGACCACAACTCCCTGCCCTCCCAGCCACTAGACAGGGACTTTCAAGGGAAGTGATGGCTATGTCCATTTCCTTTTGTGTATCAGCTGTATGTGGGGTTACTTGGAAATTAACTCTTTTACCTCCAGTCATGCCTGTGTTGTGACTGGCTCTCTGAGGTGTCTTTCACAGTACACTCAATGTGCAAGGGCTGATGTACAGATGTAGTCCAAATTTGTAACCTGAAAACTGAAAAGGGGCAAGAAAATATATTCTGATGATACATAAAACAGAGAGGACTCAGACATTTGCAGAATTTTGGAACTGTTAGGTTTAGGACCTACAATGATCTTTTTTGATGATCCTGCATAAACACATCTTTCTATCTGTTCTATAGGTACAGGATATCATTGCACCAGTGATTTATATGAGTATATAGTGTGAGGGAGAAGAAAAAGCACATTGGCTAGCTGTTAAAAGTATTTTGAGAAATGAAAAAACCCAAACCCAAAACTCCCAGCCACAACCATTTTAATCATTTTTGGTTTTGTTGTTGTTTTCACTGAAGACTCACACAGCTCTATTGAGTTAATATAATTTTATCAGTCCAATTTAGAAATGGAAACCATTCCTCAGCCTAGATTTAGTTGCCTCAGTTATTTATTTTGAGGTGATGAGAAAAGAAGGCTGTTGCTGCTCTGGTGGCCAGGAGTAACAGCTGGTATTTTCTCCTCTTGAAAGGATTGCCAAGGACAGAAATACATAGAGCACTAGTGGTGCAAAAGACTCAGAAATCTGTCTGAGCAGCTGTCACTGCAATGAACATAGTGCAAATATGTAAAACGTTACTTTGGGTTGCCAAAATCTTCAGTGGTTTTGGCACCTCTTAGCTGTAAAACTGGATGTTCTGTGGATGGTGACAGTAATAGCAATGTCAGGCACCTCTCTGCAGCAAGTAGGAAGATGCAAGGTCTTTTATTGCATGTTTACTGAGATGCTGCCAACAGGATGGCAGAGGCAAGACAGGCATCAGTGTGCTTCGGTGACTTCATATATGGATTGTTCTTTAATTTAATTTAGTTTCACAGCGAAACAAATATGAAGCAAGCAGCCAGCATTTTTCACGGTAATGTGGCAAGAAAGAGACATGTCAAGGAGCAAGTCTTCAGCTCCAGAAAGAGACAAAGAAGTCAGAAGAGAGATTTAGGAAAAGAGGAGGGGAAAGGCAAGAAAATCTGGGATTTGCACAGTTGTTGTGTGTTTCTATACAGAATAAGTTACTGTTTGGAAATGTGCAACTCTAGAAACAAGGATGCTTTTTTTTCTTCTTTCAATTTCATGTGAGGGAAGCTTTCATACAGGAAATTCCTTGCAAAATCATGACACTTAAAGTTTTGCCGTTATCCTTAATGGGATAATATTCCCTTAAGTGCATTGCGGGCAGCTCAGTTCGGATAATCCATTTTAGAGTGGGAAGCTATTGCTTCTGGCTTGTCCTCTACCTCACATGCTGAAATGGAAGGGACAATCTCATCTGATTGTTTCATAACAATCTGCTTCATCCTATTGGGACTAGAGCAATCACTTCAAGGTCCTGGTAATAAAGTAGCTAATGCATGGCCCAGATGGACTTCTCTGCTATGGCACATGAGCTAAAGATCAATTATTTTTTATTTTTGAAGTCCGTGTCATTATTCACCAAGTAATATTCAAACTTGATTGACAGGTGGACTATGTGGGAAAGCTTTGCACCTTTTCCTTTTAACTGCGGTGTTTAGTCACAGGCATGCAAAAGGAAGAGAAACTTCTAGGACACACATCTTTTTGAAAATTCAGTTTTTGGACAAAGTACAATTTGTCATTATTAGGCACCTAAGCACAATGGGATACAAAACAAAATGTAAAGCACATCCATTGAAATAAGAATCCAGAAGAAAAACAAAACCAAAAGAGGTTGCTTTGTTATTTCTTTGTATATATCTAAATAAAAATAAGAACATAAGGAAGCACTAGATTCTTGCAAATAATTATATAAAATTATATTCTTTACTCCATATTGTTCTGGAGACAGGAAAGAACAATACCGCAACCACCACCAACAAAAAGTGGGATATACACTGCAGGAATATCAACAAGGAATAATAAAGGAATATGATGTTGTGAGAGAAACTATGTAATGGTCCAGGATTGGCACTGTTGTTTGGGCAATGTACAGCAACAGTAAAACCAAATAAACAAAACGTAATGATCCGTGAGGAAGAGGGTGGGGAAAACAACAGAAAATATAATGTTATAATATAAATCAGTGACTTTCCCTCATCTGGAATATCATTTTGTATATTCCAGCTCTGAAAAGATACATCAGAATAGTGTACACCATACAGAGGAAGATGATTAGAATGACTTAATACACAAAACCTCTTTTCTGAAGAGAGATTGAAAAGATATGGCTGGTTTATTTTAAAGAGAACATAAAGAGAGACACAATAAAAGTATATTCCAGTAATTTGCATAAGAACTGCAGTAGAGAGAATCAAATAGAATCATATCTGTTGTCATCACTTTTCCATTTCAGGAATAAAGCACCACTGAAAGCAGATACAATATAAAGGTCATATTCCTTCTATTTCAAAAGAAAATACAAATAATTTTCTGATGTTTTAGCAAGAAACTTTTTTATATGAAAGTGTAAAGATATTTTTGTGCTTACATGGCACAAAAGCTTGGAGGTGAAAACTAACCCAAAACAATTGTCAGGATTGCAAAGCCATGCAGTCATACTACCACAAGCAGGAACAAATGGCAATATGTGTCAATGAGGATGTGGTAAAAACTGGTTGTGATTTTGCAATGAAATTTGCTCTAATCCTGGGCAAGTTAGCTACTACAATGTTTTTAAAGCTATCCTGATTTTTAATGCTGTTCTTAAGGTACAAAAATTTAGAGGTTATTTTTCTAAACTGTTTGCACTACTATTTCTTTATCATTCCAATGCAGATAAAAATCTTTCCAACGGGGCTCTTTTGATGCTTACAGAATTTGCAAAATGTTCTATGAAACTTGAACAAAAGCAGTGTGCAAAATTGGAATAAACCGTTATCCTAATGGGATTTTTGTAAACAAACATGGAAAAGATATACAGTTTCATCTGATTCTTAAAATTTTAACAGGTTTGGCTTGTTCTTACAAGAAACCTGGCTGAAATATTCAGTGTTCACTGTCTTTCAATAAAATAAGCAATATATAACCCCACAGAGATCTTCTGTCTCTCTAAATAATGTACATACGATGCATTAATGTAATGAAAATTAAGCTCTTCTCACAGTTAGACTCTACTTTGTGTTGTCTACATCCCATTTTTGAGACACATTTTCAGTTTACAATTCATTACAAATTTTACAACAAATTGCTGTGCTGAAAACCGAGAACAATCATTAAATCAAATTTGTCTTCAAAAGAGAATGGTCCATATTACCTATTTAAGGACATAATTTGTTTTTAATGTGCACTTTAAAGAGTGAGAGTTGTTTTGAGCTTGTATGTATGAGTGTGTGACTTTTTTTCACATTGGTGATGATGTTATCAGATTTCAATTAAAATTTAATTTTCAAGTCCTTGGTATAATGAGTCTTGCATAAATTTAAGCTCTCTTTATGTAAACCATACTACCATAAAGAAATAAAGTGTTTGCCTTTAGCCACTTATAAAGGATAACTTCCAGGCCATCGGCCTACCTGAAATTAAGTCTTTAACTTTCTCAAGTACTGCTTAATGTTGTATGTATTCTTATTCCCCTCTCCTGCTTCTTTTCTCAGCATATTTTAATTTTTACATGCTATTATGTTTTCCATTAGATAACTTCTATTTGTCTTTTTCTGTTTCTGGAATAGAAAAAACATGATTGACTGCAATACCTGATGGCTGTTGACTACTCCCAAGAAGGTCTCCTATATGTATAAATTGGAAAAATTACTAAGATGAATTAAACATTTGGAGATTTTTCCCTTGATCTCCAGAAAATGAGAACAGTAATAATCTTCAGAGCATGACAAAGGTTACTGCAAGTGGCAAAGGTGCAAGGACAGAGATAGATCTTAAGAGGACAATGAAATACAGAGGGAGTGAGGAAAGTGCTCTCATTGAAAAAAAAAAATGGTTAATGTAATTGTGATGTCCGTTATGTACATTATGCACACAAGTGATCAGGGACCTGCATTGTCAGACCAAATGCTAGAAGACTGTACTGTGAAGGCAACCTATAGAAGCACCTCATAGTCACACGTCCGAGAAAAGTTTTAATATTTTGAGTTTTATCAAACACATATTTGATGAGCAGGTATGATGAACACACCTGATAAGTGATAAATGGTCATTTGTATTTCTGAGAAAGGGGACACTGAGAATCATTTTAAAAATATGCTCAAAATTCATTTGACCTACAAAAATGTGGGAATTCACCAGACAATGTAGAAAAGCTTGTCTGTCTATACTTTCTATGGTCTGAAAATCAATTTCATTCATTCTTTAGAGCTCTGTTATTATTCTGAAAGCAAGTAAATCATACTCTAGACAACACAAATTTTACAAGGAAATTAAAACTGAATGTCATATTTAAGGCCAAGAAAGAAAGGACAGATAATTAGTAAACACATGGGAAACATGCTAAAATATACAAGACAAAAGACTCTGACTTATGAAATTAAAATAAGAACAAATGACAATGGAAATGTTGACTAACAATATAAGGCAAATGAAAACAAATGTTCTGTAAAGTTCATGGTAGAAACTGTGGAATTTCTATCCAATGACAAAGCAAAGTAAGAATTTCTCAAGCAGCAGTACATTGCAAAAAATATCCCTCAAAGAAAGAAAAAACATTGGATGAGAAATTTTCTCTTTTCTCCCTTTTGTTAAATGAGGACAGAATACGCTACAAAGTGGGAGAGTTTGGGGTTTTGTTTGTTTGTTTGTTTTGCTTTTATTTTTTTTGCATTGCTTTTACTCTTGCATTGCTTTTACACACAGCTGAAAGAGAACAGCTTTGACTCTGTATCAGGAAAAAGGGAGGAGGGGAAGCCCTCATAAACCCTATAACATTAATTATTCAACACATGGTCAGATTTATTGCAATCATTATCTCCTGTGCTTATAGGCCATCCAGTATCCTATGCCTTGATGTTATTTCTGGAACCTAAAGATCAGAAATACCTTGTCTGGCTTTTTGCCTTTTTGAACAAGATTATGTAATTTCCCACAATTACTAAAATGGATGATGAATGCACTCTTTACTTAAATATGTTAAATAGATGGAATTATCATAAAGACATTAACTTTGCCTTTTGGAAATCTGAAAAGCTGTTGGAAAAGTCATGTATTAGTGAGCTACTTGATATTCAGGCTCCTGGTATAGTCAATTTAACTAGAATATGATACTTCATTGGCAAAAAACTGGAATATTACCATCTTAACATTCTTCCTGCTTTCTGTAAGATGATTACAGGTCACAGCTTTATTTGTACTGGTGGTGGTTTGAGTTCTAATATTTTTATATTTATCAGAAAAAGGTGATTATGGAATAGACTAGAGATATAGAAGTTTGAACTCTATTTTTCTTTTGTCTTTCCCAGTAAACAGTATAGGTACTCACTGAATGAGTGATTTGTTTTTCATTCCACACACATATTGGTTTTATAACTTCCCGACAAAAATGTGGTTTTTCTTACAGTCTAAACTGAAGAGCTATGATGTGACTGTCTTATCATTTACTAAGCAGAGATGGGAGATAAGTTCATTAAAACATAGTAGTTATTGCTGAGTGTTTGAAGGGAAGAAACAGCCTTTCCCCTACATTGCGGGATCACTTTCAAACAAGATAATCTCATTAGTATGCAGATTATCCACAGTGCTGTATGAGATCCTTGATTGCTTCTTGCTACAGCTGATAACAATGATTTCCAGAACCAGAAGAGGAAAAAAGTTCTTCCTCTTCCTCTTCTTCTTCTTTTAATTTTCTTTCCCCTAATGTATTTCCCTCATTCATATGATAGTGAAAGTCTTAATTTACATGAAAATCTAGCCATAGACCTTTGACATGTACCCACCTAATCCTACGCCCCTAAAAGAGGGTGAGACCATCTGCCCATCAACTTAGTGGTGATGTTATCCTAAAGCATGACACAAAGTCTTTCTGGCCCATTTTCTACAATGACAGTTTGATGTTTAAGATTGCAGAGCTTCTCTGCAATCACTTGCTTTCAGTTCTTATCCTCATACTTTTTTCAGGGACGCTTTGGAAAGACGCATAAGTGGAGTGATAAAAGTTTGTCATTCCAGGTAATGTCTGAAGAAAATGGAATAACTACTTTGAGATATGTCTTTATTAAAAATGCAGTCACTTATATTGTTATAAACATATGCTAACACTTAGCAGCCTCTCATTGTTAGATGGCTGAAAGTAACTTGAAGCTTGTCATGAAGCACCAATGTTTTCCCACTTGTGCAGCAGAACAAAGGTATTGGTCTATCAGATCCTTTATATGGAGTCCAACATAACGCTTGACAAAAGCTTTTGTTGAAACCTTCTGACTTCGCGGTACACAGCAGAAAAAAATGTAGGTAAATAGTTAGCAGAGTGAGGCTGTGCAATTTTATGCAGTTTTAACTCCCCAGTGAGGGGAGGCCACACAATCTCAACACCTGAAAAGCCTCAAGGTACTACCTCCTGCGCCCAGCTCCTCTCAGCTCTTTGCCACAGTACGTAGGAATAATTTGTTTCAATATTTTCCTCATCAAGAGAATATACATAGTTGAAGAATAGTCACTTAAATTTTAAATAGAAAAATGCTTTTTAAATATTTAAATGCTCAGCTCTGATACTAGCCAAAACTACCAAGAGCAATGCAGAGGGACAGTTCTGTACAAACAATGTTTTTTATGAAAGTGGAATTAACCTTTAAGGATTACATTTGTTGGCTTTATCAGCTCTAGTGAGTCTGGAAAGAGGGACGTTACATTTTTCACTACACAAATCTTCTTCTAAAGGTACTAAATAAACTCAGTGTCTTGTAGAATTTATTTTAACAATATTTATTTCTGAATGAAAAATTTAAAATTAAATTGAAAAAGAATCAATAAAGCCCTAATTTTTTCTTTTTTCTAATAAGTTTTTTCCTAGAACAAAAGAAACATTCTAAACCACACAGAATTTTAGGTCTATTACTTTAAAAGAATACCAAATAGTTAAAAAAAGGTGGATGAAACATGCTCAAAATGTAATAAACTTTGCAAAGATGTTACAGCGGGTTTACTACCGATAAGCTACAGCTTAAAGTCTTAAAAGGTCATTTGCAATTCATACAGAAACCTATATCTGTGCTGCATGTACTTTAAAAGGTTGTGTGCAACAGAGCAGAAAAAGAAATTATTTTAATCTGCTAAATATTGTTCTGATACAACCTTCTGAGACAAAAATGTTAATTTAGTACCTGCGGCATTCAGAACGTTCTGTTCTTGCAACTATTTGCCTATTTTACATGGTCATGTGACAGTCTACTTAAAATACAAGTGATCATCAACAATAGTCTTTTATGGTAGAGGAAAGTCCTATGGAAAAAGCAGGTAATTTGAATTTCTAATGAAAATGTCTGCAGAGATACATTCTACCATTCTGTTGAAAATGAGTGTACTTTAAGCAAACTCATATTCTCCTCTTTTTCAAGGAGTCAATGGATGCAAGAGTCATAAACATCTAGATAATGTGGGCAAATTATCTGGACACCCTAAATTAGAGTCATTGTAGAATTAGAGAGAGGCAGAACTAGAGCCTGAAGTCACGCAAGAGCTGGTCCCATTGCCAGCATGAAACTATCCAGCTTCCAAACTATGGTTGCTGATGCACTGGCATCTGAGCTGTAAGATGCCACTCTGGCAGCTTATAATAGCAGAATGCAACACAGACTCCTTTCCACCATAAATGCTGCCTTTACTAGTGTGTGAGACTAGCAGTGCTAGAAAGCTTTTGTGCCAGCTCTCCACACCATAATTTGCCATTAAAAAATGAAATCTTAAGTAGACAGCTAGGCTTTGCTCAGCTGCTCCAGCAGTGCGCAGACTATTTGCTGTTAGAAGCTGCAAACTACTAAAATGTTGCCTACGTGAAGACAAAATAAAATCTGACAGTCACATACTAGCGAGTTTTAAAGAATGAAAATTTGCAACCTTGGCAAAAATGCATGTCATGTTCCATTTGATATGATAATGTGGTTTCATTACTTTTTAATTGAATTATACTTAGCTAATACTTGACAACTAAGACTCCTAATTTTATAGGAAGCCATTTTACAATGCAAGAAGTCTTAAGTGATCGACTAATTGGAAGATCTTTCTGAATGTCAAGCATTATGTAAATGAAACCGCTAGCCTATTTAACCTGCTCTTCTAATGTAATTTTGTGAACTGTGTCCAGAGTGTAGTAAAGTATGCTGAGTTACTGCAGTAATACAAAGCGTAAGATTTCTGCAATGAGCATCCTTTTGTTCTTTCTTTTACTTTTTGTGTTTGCTGCGTTATACTTGAAAATACGTCACTGAAAAAGGCACCATTTTACAGCAGTTTGAAAACTGTATTTACAATTTTAATTTATTCAGAGGAAATTCTTTTCATACAAAGGAAGTTATCCTTTAAAACTTACAAATGTTGGAATTTGATCATGTTGCTCTTTTAGTGGCACTAAAATTCATGATTGGATTTCTTAGCCTCCCACTAAATCTGAAAGAGTAAGAACAGTGTTTCATCTTTCTGTCATCTTTTCACAAGTCTGCCTTTCAGCTAAGAGCTCTCTACACTTTGTTCATAAATATATATTGGTACTGCATGGGCTGCTGAGAGCAGAGGAGTTTCCAACGTGCAGTCAGGTACTCCAGAACCCATCCTGGCAGACACCTTTAACTTGGTTTTAAGAATTTCCATTAACAGGATTTTTACGGCACCTCCCCAGACAACTCATTTCTGTGCTGTACTAGACTTTCAGTCACAACATTCTTCTAGTGTCTTTTGGCTGCAATCTACTTCCATTTCTACTTGTCTTATCCCTTGTGAAAAGTGAGAAGAGTCTGAAAGCCATTAGCTCATTTATCGTCAGTCTTTAGGAGGAAAAAAATACTAATTCGTCCAGTTGCATTTTTCAGATTGCTTTTGTTGCTTTCTTCTGCAGCTGGTCCCCAAGCGAACCTGCCTTCATTTGAGCACCGTGGGACTGATACATAGCAGTGTGAAACCTCACAGCTTCAGCCCCAGTGGATATATTGGCAAGTTCAGGCAAGATGGGCATCACCTCCTTAGAGACAAAGACGCCTAGTATTGTGTATATCCCAGTGCTAGGGAATCCATATCTTTAAATAGAATGCATTGGACAGAGTCCTACCACCATAAGCTCATCTATAAGATGTGGCACAAGTTAATTTCTTATAGGCACTTGCATGCGCACCGATCACGCCGGCATTGGCATCAGGCGCACCAGCCTGGTGCTAGGTTCACCCCCCAGCAGTATCTCTGCTGACCAAAGGTTGTCCCTGAGTGTTTGCGTTGCACGACCAATTGCTACAAGAAAACACAATGGCATTTCTTATCTCACCAGCAAATTTTGCTCCCTTGCAGGGATATGTTTTTCCCTGGCGTCCTTGCTTCCAGCCAGTTTAACCCATTCTGCAGTCAGACCTTCTTGTCGCCCATACCAGATCACTCTTGGTCTTGAATTACTACTGCTGCGTGGTTTGAGTTTGAATTTTCTGCCTGCCAGGACAAGAAGGACTTCAAATCCAGGAGGAGGCTTTTGTGAAAAGTCAAATTGCAGCACTGCAAAATGGCTAACATTTAACAATAAAGCAACAAACTCATTCTTTGTAGTGTGTATTTTTCAGCTGCACTTTTAATCCAATTATTCATGTTCACAAGTATACGTTAGTAAAGTGTTTCCTTGAGAAGCAGTTTATTAATATTACATTCACAGGTTGATTACGCTATGTAAGATTTCCTTTCTAAGTGGGGCTCTAATATAAAGACCCTAGATCTTTCTTTTTAAAGGTACTTACATGAGTGGTCTATGTTTTTCTAAACTGTTTAGTATTCAATTGTTTCCAGCAGTTCAGGAAAGAATTTAAGAGTTTAAGTGCTCATTTATTAAAAGAAAAAAAGTCTGCTGTGCCTATAAAAGCAGTAAATGCCTGATTATTCAGCTATAAAAGGCAACTACCGCTCCCATTGCCTTTAACTAGAGTGGAATATTTTTTACACCTTAAAAAGTCAGACGCTAATATATGTCCAGGACATTTTATTTCATTAAATCAGTAGGCAACCATAGCATATCAGTGTATTAAATCCATCTTTTTCTATCCAGTCTAAGAGTTTTTTGTCTGGTTGACTCAGGCTTTGATTTACATGAATAAATGTGATAAAATTAGTAATTTTATTGGCTTTTTAGCCTAATTGTCTACAAAGCTCAATACCTTCTCCCACCCCCTCCACCCCCCAGGTTTTGGCCACATTTCTCAGAAGTTCTTTTCTCTGAATGCTCTGTTCACCTCTGAACATGTGTGTAAGGGAAAACCTACAGACTTTTACTCCTGTGACTCCGGTATGGTCACCTGCCAGTCTCAGCAAGTACAACACGGGGAAGTTGAATCACAAAGGAGCTGAAGTTTAAATTGTACACATATATAAAATTCATGAAAACAGAATATAATTGTTACTTACTCATAATCAGCAGTCCCAAAAGAATTTTTTTGACACAAGCAACGTGTAGGTCTAAAATTTGTCCTTCTCCTTATTCCTATGTTAATGCAATACAATACAATAATGAAATTACTTCTTCCCCCATAAACATTTATGGGAACTAATTTGTTTTTACAAATGTTTTAAATTTCTTTGGCCCCCGAATATTCACCATCAAAGGTTGAAGACAACTTTTAAACTAGATTTCCACTTTAAAATGCAGTATAAAAAGATTTGTCCACTTGGAAAAAAGTCATCACAGTCCTTAATTGTAAAGGGGTAAGCTACCCAGTATCTCAATATTTTCTGTCATCTTTCTTTCACATGAATTTCTGGAGAAAGAAAATCATGAAACCACCTCAAAACTCTGCTCCAGAGGAGGTGGCTCTTCACCCAGATTCTTAGAGGCGCATATGGGAAATACTTGGGAAGAGAAGAAGATGCTACTTCTGCCAAGAAGAGAGTAAGATTTATGCTGTCCCTCTTAAGAACAGAAATTTCTTTTAGATGATGGAGATGCCTTGAAGAACAAACCCCAATGGTATGTAAATCTATGCTCATCAAATATTTTTCCTACCTTTTCACTGCCATCAAGTCATACTTGAGTGCTGAAAACATGTTAAGACTGGATTGTAAATGAAAACATATTGAGACGTATGCACGTACTAGCAGGAGCTGAAAGTTTTCCTGTCTGCATGAAAAATGTTGAAAGCTGAAAAGACGTGGTTTGTGATGGAAGGTGTTGCATCACATTAAACACCAAAAAGCTACTGCTACAGTATCATGACTTTTTGGACATTTATTTTTTTATACAGTCTGAACTGGAATAGTCAAATACTGGTTAGTATTCAAACTGGGTGAAGAGTTGCTTCCTTTGTCAAGGTTACCTCTCCTAAAATAGGTTTCTCCTTCCGGTGTTTGTTGCATTCCACCTGGCAGACTTCTTTGAGCTACTAAACAATAAGACTGCATTAAAAATTAAACTGCCTAATATAGTAATATAATACTGAACTAGCACTCACCATTTCAGGAAGCAGTTTGTATGTTAATATTTTGGAATTGTCATATTTTTCAGCTGCACTGAAAAGAATGATCTGCAACCTCATGCTGGATTTCAGAGTATCCATTAGAGACTCATTAAGTATGATACCATTTTCTTGCAGCAGCAGTCTAGTGTGTGACCATCCAGTTCTTCAAATACTGAAGATCAATAGTAAGCAAGAAATGTCTAATATTTTTTGTTTTGTACGTGAGACCTTGACCTATGGATAACAATCAATCATTTCATTAAACGGGCGTAAAAATGTGGTATGCATCAAGATGAACTGATTTAAACTAGTAACCCAAAGCATCCTGGTCTACTCCTGTACAAAAGGAACTGGATTTATAACTAAGCCAAGGATGGGCCTTTGCTCTTTGGAGCATCTGACATTCAGAACCAATAAAGCTGAGAGTGGAGGTGCCTCAAGCAGAAGTTCCCCTTCCAAGGGAAGACCCCTGTCTAGAGAGATTAAGCAGAAGAGAAGGTATACAATGAGTGAATGGCGGAGTTCAGTCTAGTTTATTTTACGTAGAAACTAGCTATGTTCAAAATTTCAATTTATCAGTTCTTTATCATGCTCTTTTTTTTTATTTCTCAAGGAGATGACAGAGACAGAGGAATAAGGAAAACTTATCTTTTATTAATTTTTATTTTTAACTTCTTGGTTTTTGTAGTAGCTTGTATTGAATGACAGTTGAAAGTCTTTTCCTTCTAACCATATTGATGTTTTCTTCTTGATAAAAACGTACTTAAAACATATCAAAACAACTTAGATGGCACAAATTTGAGTAGTAATTTCTGGGGGTGATTAATGGATTAATATATAATCCAGTGAGCAATGTGTGTAATTGTTGTTAATTGTAAAAAATTATGCATTAAACACTGTTGTCTACATATTATTTAAACTATATGGAGGTATTATATTAGCTGAATATGCAGATGACTATTTCCAAACAATGTGTGAACAAGACTTATGAATAATTTTTTGCTGATACTTCATCTACTTGCCAAAATTTCCTAAGGATGGCTGCTTGTTTTGTGGCAAATTGCTCCGTTCCTTTTATTTCTGATCCTGACTCATTTAACATTAGTAGTGCAGAAAAGGAACAGCAGTCTAATGATACAATACCCACTGATTTCACTGTGAACCTGCAGTTAAACACAGTATCTGATCCAGATTAGCAGTAATTGTTAAGACTCGGCGATCTTAATATGATTCTGAGAAATACACTCATCACTTTTATCTAAAAGAAATAAGAACAAATGAGACACCTCTGGTTTGACAGAATCTGGCTTGGAGAAATCCCATGGGTTACAGCTGTAGAGGGTAGGGGAGCTTAAGAGAGCTGGTTAATATTCAAGTATAACTTCCTCTAAGCTCAGGATTGGTGCATGAGGGAGGATCTCATCAATGTTTACAAATACTTAATGGTAGTGCGCCAGGAGGATGAGAGCAGTCTTTCTTCAGTGGTGTCCAAGCTGTAGAGGGTAGGGGAGCTTAAGAGAGCTGGTTAATATTCAAGCATAACTTCCTCTAAGCTCAGGATTGGTGCATGAGGGAGGATCTCATCAATGTTTACAAATACTTAATGGTAGTGCGCCAGGAGGATGAGAGCAGTCTTTCTTCAGTGGTGTCCACTGATAGGACAAAAGGTAATGGGTAAAAACTTGAACATAGGACGTTCTGTCTGAACATGAGGAGGAACTTTTTTCCTTTGAGGGTGGCAGAGCACTGGAACAGGCTGCCCAGAGAGGTGGTGGAGTCTCCAACTTTGGAGACATTCAAAACCCATTTGGATGCCATCCTGTGCAACCTGTTGTAGGTGGACCTCCTCTCCCAGGGGGGTTGGACTAGATGATCTCCAGAGGTCTCTTCCAAACTCTAACATTCTATGATTCTGTGACAATATAAAATTAATAAAGGAAAAAAAAAAAACAAACCCTGGTCAATGCTGCTTGCACTCTACATTTACTGGTTGCCATAACTATTAAAAGAGAGTACATCATAACTATGAAGGTGAAGAGAGAACTGCAAACAAAAATAAAACTGTTGGGACCTTCTTTCCACAAGGTAAAGATGAACCTAAAGACAAAAGAAGAAAAATGTCATCTTTCCATTATACGTATAATATTTAGAGATGTGCAGAAAATCAGGCAAAACCAATCCTGTTTGTGGTAAACTCCTGATAAGAAATAAAATAAATGCCTATATAGTTGTGTACACATGGTTATATATTTGGTCATGCGTGGTCTATTTGGGTAGGCTTATTCCCTGGGGAATCTTTCCAGTCCTCAGTCCTCCTGGAAGACAGCTGATCCTTCTCAGTTTTTTAGTATTTCAATACTATGCAGAATTTAATATGATTCTATATTGTCTTTTACAGGAACTTGAAAAGCATGGAATATTTGCTTTCAAAACTATGGCAGTCCCTTCGCTGTCTGCTTTAAAGAATTCTTACTCAAGGATTTATTTGCACATTTCCTGTAGCTGTTCATTATTTACCTGTTGTACCGACCAAGTTAAGGTGGTGTTAAGATCTCAATATCTAGTATTTTCAATATTGAAACACATATATTAAAAGTATGGATTTAATAAAGCTAACAACTTATTGTGATTAACACATTGCCTTAATGCTTGTATTTGCATGAGAAATCAGAATATGCAATAATTATAACGTAGCTAAAAGTTCAATGAATAGCATATTAATTACATCACATAGTTCTTTAGTACTGTAAACTTGAATACTCACACGCATTTGAAAGACAAATCTTGATGTCTTCATGTTCTTTTAATTCCTAGTATGTAATTTTTTCCCCATCTTTGGTCCCTTTCATTCCCGCTCTCTGACAAGGGATTTTCTTCAACCCTTAGTAACTCTTACATATTCTGGAGCTTGCTATTTTTTGATTTTGGTGCAATTTTGATGCAATTATGGGGGAAGGCTGCAAAATGAAAAGTGATTGGACACACCTGATGGAATAATATTTTGTCATGCAATGTCAACTGATCAAGATACGCCACAAAACTTTGCTGTTAGGGGAAAAAAATATTCTGAAATAAAAATCAGTTTTTGTGTCTGAATAGTTTAAGTATTCCATGCTACCACCACTCAAACTTCCCTGCTGGTTACCTAATGCATGGTGCAACCTCAGCACAGCCTGCCTTTCTCAGTAAACGAGGAGAAATAACAAAATGTCTTTAGAAAGATTTGTGTGAAAAGCGCTAGACACCTTAACAAGTGTATTATTCAGCCTTGAACCTCCTCCCCCATGAAGTTTCAGATTTGGGCCCGTAGAAGCAATGAAAAGAGATTCAAAAGAGGTTCTTATCTTGACCGAATTAATTTGCTTGATGCGACACAAAAAGCAATCAACTTTAATACATAACTTGAAAGGTCAGCGTGAAGGATTAGAGCAGTTTGATTGTGAAGTGTGCCCAGAAATCTCAATCTGAGAGTGGATGATGAATTTCTTCAAATTATTACTGGAGCAATAAAAAGCACAAGGTTGAAATGTTTGAAAATTAGGTGTGCTCACATAATTTCCGACTCATTGGTTTCTCATCTAGAAAGGGAGAAAACGGCCTGGGGAATTCTTTGAGGATGTGATTCATGAAAACCCCTCATCTAAAGGCTGCAATAGGTTCAGCTCTCTGCAGAAATGATTATTAATGCCCCTTGAGGAAAATCAAAGGCAGCTGTATTGCTGCAGGATATGCCTTCGGATGGTAGGAAAAGTTCATCCAAGTAGATGAATTCCCACACAAACGGAACTTTTCCCCTGGATACTTGTGGAGGCTTTGGTGCTGTGATGCCAGTAGCAGAGTGTCCTTTCCACTTGGTATAAAGCAGGAAGCTGGGAAATTGTTACCTGGCTGCAGCGAGAAGCAATTCTCTTGATGGCTGCCTGCAAAACATTCATCAGTCCTGTCATCTGAATTCTCTCATAATTTCTTTTTAGCATTTCAGTACTATTTGATTCTATCCAAAAGCAGCACTCAAATCTAAATACAAAAATGTCAAAGAGAACGCTCACAAACATTGGCTAAAACCCCGTCCTTTATTCAATCTAATTTAATCTTCTGAGAAAATGTTATGGTTCCAAATATCTAGTTAAATTTTCTTAAAAACTCAAAAGTGAAAGGTAAATTTTAATGAGAATATATCCTCCTTAATGAGGACATTTTTCTAAATATTTTTTACACCTACTATAATAACGACATTTTTTTCCCAGCTTATACCAGCACGTTCTGCAATAGAAGTCATGCTATGGATCTTCCAAAACTACAATGAGAGTCTGACATTGAGAGTCTTACTTCAACTCACTTTGCCACAAAAAGAAGCTGAGCTATGTGACGTTTTTGTTTTTGTTTTTTTTTAAATATGGAGTAGCTGCACATCAAGCTAAAACTATAGTAGGCATAGTCCTTCCCTCCTACACATCTGCAACAGACATGAGAAATTAAGCAGGTGCAGCAAGGCAAAGAAACTCTTGAAGAAATTAAGATAAGATTAAATTTTCCTTTCAGACTGTGTGAATATTTTGTTCTCATCCAAGCTTCTTATCTGATGCCCAGCATTAGAGATTAACCTCATCATTGCTGACAGATGAAAGCAGCCAGGTGATGTTTCATGTTCAGGCAACTGCTTCCATGAAGAAAATATTGTGGTGTACTGTTAGGCATAATTCACAAATGAGATACAGAAATGTTGCCACCACCCATTCAGTCAATAACCTGATAAATAGGGTGAAAAAATAATACCTGTACCCTAAGTATAATTTTGTTTACAACCAGTGGAATAGACTTCATTTCCTAGAATGGGAGGGACAGTAATATTTCCTCTTGTCCTCCAAAGTACTCTTAGTCACAGTTAAAGTTACTAATCAGCCTTACTTTTTTAAAAATGGTGTCCCTAGGAGGTTGACAGGGCATATTCAGTATACAGAGTAAGCAATTGCAAGTTTAATACTAACCATTTGTAAACAGGAATAATAATTTTCTTACTTACAGTGAATATTATCAAATATCATGATACATTTCAGATACTATTTCTGTTGAAATAGTTTCAGATAAAGGGTAATGATATGTATCTGTTGATTTGTGAAGACTTTGTAAGTCTCCTGGATTTCCAAAAGCAGATACATGAAATCAGCAGATTCTATTACCATGGACTTAATGATTACTCAGAAAGGAAAAAAAAAACCCCAAAAACCAACCAACCAAACAATCAAAAAAAGCAAATAGCTAATCTCTTAGGAAGTAAGATGAAAATAGTAACTTCCTTCTATGTCCACCATCCATACAGCTGTGGAGTTTCAAATGAATTTATGTTAATGAACATAAGGCTCAAATGAGAGAGACTTGAGTTAAAAATCTTGAGGCTGCCACTCACAATGAAAAAAAGAACCTGAACAAGAAGACAAGTTTTTTTATACTTCAAAATAACAAAATTCTTTCTTTGCTTTTACAGTGTAGCAATATGGAGCTTCCTTAACACCATTCAATCTGTTGAACAGCTCAAGGTCATATGCAGTATAGAACAGATAGTGCTTTTTTTAAGGCAACAGAATTTTGAGTACAGTACAATCACACCTGTTGGAAATATGATCTATGATGTCAAAATGGCAAGCCTGAAGAACCTTGTGCTTTTATAAGTCTTAGACTTATCAGTCAACTACAGAAAAGGAAAACTTGATAATGGCTACACATTTATCAAATGCATCTGTGCTTTTTATTTTGAGGGAGAACCAGAGATACAGAATATATGAACTTAGAGTGAAAGAATAGTCTATGTGCTAGTTACACTATTAAACTGTGAGAACCACAAAGCATTTCCAGATGTCTTTGATTTACACAGGGGTTTTTTTTGTATCAGAATAGCTGTTTTCAACTTTTTGATTGGCGGACAAGTGCAACTTAGAGTGAAAGTACAAGCAGACTGCTGTCTGCTGAAGTTAAATCAAGGGAAAGTAATATGAACAACTTTGTCAAAAGCCACCACAAGCTTAAACTTCTCACATGAATAAAAATCCATACATAATAATGGAAATCAAGCAAGGCATTAAAAATTGCCCTTATTGTTAAAAACAGGTGTTTAACATCACCTACCATTCATCCTGGTGGATTGAATTGCTTTGCTTAGTTCCTGTACATCATGTATACACTTTCCCTGTCTTTTTCTAGTTATCCTATAATACCCTATCCTTTTGCTTAGCTACTGCAACTTAGAAGTAAGTAGACCTCACGCATCTCCCCCTTTTCCTTCCTTCTTCTTTCAGGGTCTTTTAAGGAACAGGCTTATATGACCTGTGTACGAGTGCCAGTGTTAAAATATTGTGAGAGCTTGTGGGTATTGCCTATTTGCAGGTATTGCCTGTTTGCCTTATGAAGGTACACCATGTTCAAAGACCCTGACTTGCTAGGCTCGTATGGAAAGACAAAATATGTAAAGTGACTAAAATCTACCTAGTATGTATTTGCAGTCAGCCATAGCTTATCATCTGTGTAAGGTAGAGTTGTTATATATCCACACAACTCCAGCCTTGAGGTGATGGCTCTCTCTGCCATTCTTGCAACCTTGTGCAACTGCAGTAGAAGACCCAAAGAAGTCAAAACACATGCTAGTGGCTGGTGGTTCAGTGGCTTAATAAATATGGCAATTGGATATGGCTATCTGAAAAAAGTCTAAATTTAATCTTGCTTATGTGTTTGACATTACAAGAACATTCTTGTCAACATGCTGCTTTTATAAGTATAAAAATTTATTTGAAAGATATTCATGACTTATTTATGGATATGATTGCAACATTCATCTAGGTCAATGGGCAGATATTTATGTATAAAAAATAAGTCCTGCTCACAGGTATTTATTTCTGCAGGAGTTAACTATGTGGTATACGTAGTTTTGAAAATATTGTGTTATTGAATTGCATGTTTTGTGTGTTTAAATTTGAGTTAGTTAGATTTGTAGGTGTTTCTAGTCCATATATTGAACAAAATTTGTCAAAATATATGCACTTTATATCCCTTTACAGGAGAAAAAAAAAGAGTATTTTTCATTAATATAGCATCTGGTCTTTACCAAGAAAGTTGCATGGACAGGTATATACATGTGACACAGTTTATACCTTATTTATAGAATGCAGAATCTCAGCATCTGTTTCCTGTCCTTTCCTTCTCAGGACACTTTTTGTTATTTCTACTTGTTTATCTCTTATTGTAATTACTAGATCCTGAAAAAGGCAGGAGTTATGGTAAAAGGCTGTTTATAAACCTTAAACAGATTTAATTGAACATTGGCAAATAAATGTCACCTAATTTAGAATTTTGAACTGTAATTGTTAAAAAATGAAAGTCAAGATTTTGTTAGGCTCTTAGTCAGTCACAAAAGTGGAAATACGAAATGTTAGAAGAGTGAAAATAAAATGCCAAAAAACCGAACCAATAAAAAAAGAGAACAAAGACACGAGAACTGACTTTTAAGTTACCATATAAAAATTAATTTAATTTAAAAATCCCTGCAAGTGATCCCCTATGGATGTTCCGTCTTTTGTTTCTGTCCTTTCGGCCACAGTAGTTGCTTTTTGACCTGGAAGAAGTCCTATCTTGATGCCTACAGATCATGGAGTTTCCCTGAGAATCCAGAGCCATTTCTATGATGGTATTTAACTCTTTACACTGACTCTGCTCCCAATTAACCCCCAACCCAGCTTCAAGTGGAGACACCGAGCCCATCAAATTTCCTTGGCAGCTGCAACCCCCATGAAACATGACAGGGGAGACAGGATCAATAAGTCTAGTTAATAGGGTTAAATCCATACAGTTTTTTTCAAATACTTTCATACGTATTCTTATACACAAAAATCCTATTCTTCCTCAGCTTCATTTCACGCCTTTAGGTCCTACTTTTATATCCCAAGGGATTTCTCTGGGCCAGACAGACAATAACACTCCATGAGTGAGGAGGACCTGTGTCTACACAGAGATGCTCTCTCAAATGAAAGAGGATTGATCTACTAGCAGTGATAAATGATATGGGGAGAAACTCTACTGAATTTAATTCCATTTATCTTACTTAGTGCTGATTTAGTTATTTCATCCTAGTATTAGTTATCTGTTTATATTAATACATAGTGAAAGCAGGGCTTGAAGAATGATAGCCTTCCTTCAGGTAGTGATGCTTAAATCCTCCCCATAAGAATAATTTTATTGGCTATAAATATGGTGTGGCTGTGGAGGAAGAGAGGATGTGCTTGAGACCTCAAACGGTATTTTTAAATTAAATTGAAATGAAGTAATTTATTAAATTAAAAGGAATCCAGACTTTTAACTTCTCAAAACAAAAAGATCCAATGCTAGTCTATCAAAAAAATTTTTCCACACAATCCTTTAAAAGAAAGTGCTCCACCTTTCACAGAAGGGAGTGGTATATATGTTCAAGCCTTCCATAGACCATCTTGTAAATTCCAAGTGGAAGTAAGGAGAATTTCCTAGATGTGAGTAAGGTGTCCACCTTTCTGCTCAGCTGAAAACTGGGCATGAAATGTGTTCCAGGTCTAATTTCCGTAGGAGGTGTCAAAGAGTGTGGAAGAGCATGTGAGGTACTCCTAGATTTCTCTCTACATAATTTTGGACAAATAGATATACCCCTATACCATGAAAAACAATTACAGTAAATCTGGGAGTGAGACTGACTTTATACGAGAGTTCTGATTTCAGCCGCGAAGGAGTTAATTTTCTTTCTAGCGATGGTTGTGAAAGGAATGTCAACAATGTCTATTATTTTAGTTGTTGCCAATCGATGTTTTATACTCTTCAAGGACTCTTTTCAGCTTCCCATAGAAGCTGAGAAGGAGCATAGACAGAACAATAGACTGTCCAATAGGGATATTCCATACCATAGGCATCAGTCATGCTGGGTACATAAAGGCGGGTTGGCCAGTAGTGGGAGCATCAGCAATCACTGCTTAGGACCGTGCCAATTCACCAGGTGTTGAAAGGGACTGGTGTCATTATTGTTATTTTCCTTTTCTGTTATTGTTTTATTAAACTGCCTTTATCTCAGCCCACAAGTGTTTTTTTTCTTCTCAGTTTCCCCTCCTTTTTTCCCTCTTCTTCCTTCGCATTTTGGAGGATGGGGGGAAAGGGAGGGTCTGAGTGAGTGGCTGCATGGTCCTAGTTGCCAGCTGGGGTTAAACCATGACAATGGGCTAAATAGATGGCCAGCATACATTGGTATTAGTTTTACAAAGTAGACATAGTAATTGTCTGGACATCAGGAACATTGGAGCCTGTGGACATGATGTTTAATTAAGGTGGGTACCCATTGCACTGCAATTCTCAGTATTATAGATAGACTGCTCCAATTTCTGCACTTTAAAATCCCGGAAAGTTAACAAGAAGGGCTAAAGAAGAGGCTTTCAACATTACCTCTGCTAGAAGTCGCCCTCCTGATACTTCTCCAGGAGCCTCAGCATTTCCTTAACCAGCCATTTCAGCAGTTAATCACCAGTAGATGCCACTGTGAAGTGCCTAGCTCCACCTTGTTAACTCCCATTATACAAGGAATCAACAACCCAAATTCTTTCTGAATCTGTATTGTAGTCATTTTCTACATCACAGAACCTGACTCCTGAGACACTTCTTCCTCTTCTAGTTGTCTACCCAATTTGCTGTTTAGATGTTACATTCAAGCTACTACCTAATTTCCAAATAATTTATTGCTCTACAGAGTATCTTCTTTCTCAGAAGACATTATGTCATAAAAAAAAGATTTGCTGCTTCTTTTAGACTTAATGCTCTGTAATGCCTGTGAGTATACTTATTGCTGCCTGAAGACCACCAGTTCTGAGTTTAGTTTAACAAGATTAAAGCAGTATTAATTCAGTCTTCAGAAGCAAGTGTTCTCATATAGTCACATGATTCCAGACTGCAAAATTTTAGAGAAGTGATAGTAATTTTTGCGATACAGAAATAGAATGATTTGTGATTTTGGTAAAAGTGGCTGTTCTGTTTGCAAGATATTTTAATTTTGATTCATTTTATGACAGCTGTATATACTTTGAAAAGGAAAAAAAAAAGCTTTATTAGGAACATGTATTTATTTATTACTTCCTTTCCTCATAGCATAAGGAAACATTGAAACAGCAAGAAAAAGCAATAGAAGTCAAAAGAGATAATGTGGTGCAGGATTATAATGCTTGACAATATTCTAGCAATGAACAAGTTAAAAAACAACACTCTTCAAAAGACTTAGGAAGGGACATTTCCTATTTATGCAAATTAGGATCATGTAAGGAATGATCAAACTAGCTTTCCTACAGACTGCCAATTTGTTAAATGGAACAGATTGAAAATAACAGGGTATTTCACACAGGCATAGGGCATGCAGGCCTATTCCAAGCTAAATGGGATCACAAACAGTAATTTGAAAATATCATGTCATACATTTTGTCACCTTGTCTTATACACCCATAAGCAAGGTAGTGGGTGTGTTATCCCAGTGTAAAAGCTCTCCTTTTTCCTGCTTAATACACACTATTTTATATTCCTAGAGAAAAGAGGTCTTTAATTCCAAGCACCAGAAAAGTTGTCACATAATTTGTAAAGCTTGCAGCACTTTGTAATGATGCCAATTTGGTAGAAAAAGAATAAATTGCGCCATGTGTTATTTACAAAAATAATTCCAACTATGTCTGAATTCTTCTCTGAACCAGGTTTAGCACCTCAGGAAAATAGCTGAAGTAAAATCAAATTGCCTATGCAAAATTTGTCAGAGAGAAATGGTCTTTATAAATGAAAAATTTCTGACTTTTCCTCCTCTGAGGAGAGTGTCTTTCTGCAGTCATCTAGCAGTTGGAAGGAGATCTTTGTTGAAAGACTCACAGTAGGGTGCAAAGAAAACCCTAACTACTCACTATGTCCTTTGAACTGTTTCGTATCATGTATTTTGATTAGTGGGGGCATAGATGACACATCAAGCAAATGTTGTTAACATTGAGCTTTAGTGAATCCCTCCTTTTGCTTTTACTTTCTGTTTGCAGAAAATTGGTTTTTAATTGCATGTACACTGTTGAACATAGCAAGGAATCTCTCTGTGACCACTCCCCAAAACAGTGATGGGTCTCCGTATAACTCTCCTCTCCTCTTTTCCACACTATAAGACAAGCCACCCCTGTGTCCTCATCCTGGGGTCAAGCACTTTGTTCAAAGTTGGCATAAATTTGCAGCCTCTTCATGGCCACAGCTGATGGCCAACTGTTATTGGTACCCAAGAGTGTTTCTACCATCTCCATTCTCCCACACAAGCGGAGCCTTATGCAGTGCCACAACAACCTGTGAACTCTGATTTCTTCCTCCGGATTCTTAGAATGTGCATTTTCAGGCAATGACCAAGAAGATGAATGGAAAGAATTCTAAAATAATAGAAGGGCTGAACAAAACCAGGTGACTTAAAGTATTAAAACAATAGAAATTTGTGGTCTTTTACAGTGTCAGTGTGGCCTACATTCTATAACATGTTCAGAAAGAGCTGTGGGGTAGGGGTAGTTCTTTTGTGGGCCCGATATAAGTTTGTGGATCTGAGCAGGAGGCCTTTGTTAGGAGCAGTGGTCTTTAGGCAATGTGTAGGGCATTTGATGAACAGGTTCTCACCAAATCAATAGGATTGTTCTGAGCTTTTGTCCTAACCTTTAACTGAACTGGAGCCTGAAAACTTACAAAAACTTAGAAATGATATACGTAGATGGACAGAAAGGCTCTGTGAGTCTTTAAATTAGCTCCTCTGGGACTAGCTAGGCTAATATTACCTAGACAAAGTGTCAGGCAAGCATCTGCACCTGGTTACACACCTGGATGACAACTATGCATACTGGTGTTGTTCCAGTGACTGAGGACCTGAGGATTTGACTTTAGGAGCTGCTGACCTACCTCCTCCTTTGGTGTCTCCACAACTAGCTGCCAACAAACATGTCTTGGCAACTCTGGAGCCAGGTAAGGAGTGTCTTGCAGGAGTGTGGATTCTACCAGTTTCCCAGAGTCTCCTGTTCCTCAGACTCTGCCAGATGTGTATCTTAGTTAGCCCAGAACTGCTTCCAACCCTCTTCAACATTGTGGAGGAGCCTTTTGACAACACCCACAACAACCCTGTTCCCTTCTCCCTCCTCTCCTGGAAATGTCACCTTGTCCTGAGATGCTGCTTCTTCCTCTCCAGAGGAACCTCCAACAGCAAACTCTACTCCCTGCTTGCACAAAGATAGGATCAATAGATGAAGGCAACTGCCACCATGTCCCCTCCTGCAAGAAATCACAGAGTATCCCATATGTAGACATCAGTACCAAGAGACAGAAGCCTAAGAGCCATACAAGAAGCTGACTCAGCAGTGTGCTTCTGCCTGAAAAGTCTTTACATACAGTAGGAGCAAGCCTGTCATGCTTCCTCTGAAACAGTTGCTCTAGTTCAGGATCGCTGCCTTCATCATATCAGGTTTTATAAAGCTTTGCCATGAAACACAAGAGAACCAACAGCAGCAACAACCCTAAAAACCTCATGATGCTGGTAACAAGACTTCCCCCAAAAGCTTCTGGTTCTCTGATAGTAGAGATTAATGAATGGTGTTATCTTTTTGGGTCTGCAGAGAGCATCTCTGAATTTTTTCTCTCTTAATGTGGGGATAACTAATGCTAGGGCGCAAGAGCAAAAAGGAAAAATGAAGGAACAATGACCTATTAATCTTTCAATAAAAAACATGAGAAATTCTGAATTTCTCAGGGCAGGAATAGTGGTAGAACAGGAAAAGAAGGGAAGACTAGAAGCCTAGACCAAAGATGAAGCAGGAGAAAGCTGGAACAGCAATTTCAATGCTTATAGTAACTAGCCACTAGGGAGAAGTCCATGACATTTGTCCCTGCATACTGCATGAAAACCATTGTAGGCTGTTGAGGGAATTTTACGTGAAACCCTTCTATTGGTGTGCGTTGTTGGATACATGTGGGAGGGCATCGCTGTCTTACGACCAATACGTCAAGCTGTAAGTAGCACCTCCACTAAGCACTGATGAGCTTCTGGAGCAAAGCTGTTGGCTGAATTCCTTCCAAAATGAACACTGTTTATGTACACTAAACACTGAGATCCAAAACACAATTTAGTAAATGGAATTAGTAAGATAACTTGTTTAAAGCTGCATCACTGCTCTGAAACAAAACTCACTATCAGAAACAACCAAATAAGACTAGTGCTTTTTCAATCTATTTAGTTTTTGTTGGTTGAGGAATACAAAACTTCCTTCCATGCTTCATTTATCTGCTATTCAGCTTCACTATTGGAAACAATATATTTTTAAAGTTATGGGAATGCATCATGATCCTCTGTCTGTCTCACATGAAATCTCCTACGGGGATGTCCAGCCTCATGAGAAATGAGATTGTAAGGAAGAAAAATCTAACAGTTGAATTTCAGGCCTTCCAAACTGCAAAGGTTAGTGGGATAAGGGATGAGAAAACCCATGACATGTCTGCACAACATGGGTATTTGCGAGTTTTGATTGAAGTCAGTTTTCTCATTCAAATTAGAATTTTGTGTGCATCTGATGTACGGAGGATTCATGATGTGCTCAAGTCTGTTCAGCTTTCTGTCTGCAACTGAAGTGCATGATGAACTGTCTTGAATAACTGTGAAAAGAGATAAAACTTTGTTACTGCACTTCTAAAGTTAGTTTGGGAAGTCTGTCATATCAAACAGAGAGGAAGACTGAAGTTAATGAGTTGCTTTCAGTGTGACAAGTGTCTTTGAAAGAAGCTGTGTTTCCACATAGAGGTGCCACTCAGTAAAAACTATCACAGAATCAGTCAGCGGCCCCATAATTAGTAAGGTGCAAGATCACAATGCTGCTTAATGTAACATAACATTCTGAACTGTAGACTGTGTCATCAGGGGCCTTCATTTACGAAGACTCCTGCACTGTCCCTTGAAAATCAAAAGCTATCAGTCTCATCAGAACCTGAAATGGTACACATGTGGAATTACTTCACTATTATGCCGTTAGAAAACTGATGTTTTGTTATTGTTTGTAGTTACACTCTACCTTTTCAATTACTCTTAGATTCATTGCATTAGTACATCTGCTTTGTACACCAAGTTGGAACAAAACAATTATAGCATTTGGCCAAATATTCAGCACAAAAGTAAGGCTTAAAGGCATCCCAAATATTAAAACAGTTTGAAGTTATAGTCAATACACTCCAAACAAGCAGGAGGGCAGACAAGTTTGGGTGAGAAACTGCTTTTAAACAGCAAGCACTTTATTTGCTATTTTATTTCATCTTACATGCTGATGTCTGCACCCAATTGTTTCAGCAGACTGAAGAGTTATTCAGAGAATAACAGATTTCCTAAAGGAAAGAAGCAGCATATTAAAACCATTAGTTAAAGACATGTTCTATTCAAGTCTAGGAATAGCAGCTTTTTCATTATACATATGTGAAATAAAGTAATAAAAAAAGACTACGAGCTCGAATACTTGAAGATGCAAAACTTTATTGCTTCATCTGCAGAAAATGAGGGGATAACTTGTGTTCTTTTACCACTGCAAGACCACATTGAGGTCTAAAGAGGTAATAGACTAAAGAGGTAACTCTAAGGAGGTAAAAGGTAAGTCTAAAGGAGTAACTCAGGCTCTCGACAATAACTCTGTTATTGAATTACCTTTGTTTGGACTCATTCAAAAAAGATTTTACCACCAGGTACGTCTGAGAAGATGGAAGTTCTGAAGAGTTTAGGAAAATGACTTGAATGAAAAGTTAAAATATTAGTTAAAATACTGTGATGTTTTCTGAAAAATGAGCAAGGACAATTAGAAATATCCTGTGTACACTTTAGATAGCATATTTGAGATCTAAAGATGTTAGCGAGATCCATCCATGGAGATATTACATCAATAAAAGGATGAGGAAAAAAAATTTAGAACCAGCCAAGCAAAAGTTTTTTTCAATGTTTTCATCCTTTAGTAAGGTATAGAGGAGGGTATGAAAATAAGATTGTTTGCTTCATAGTCCTGGTCTTAAATTTCCCAAACACTCTTACAATTTCTATAAATGGCAAACAATGATGAGTGAAGGTATTGCATAGAGGCAACAAACAAATTCAGGAGATGTTATGAAAAGTAGTGCACTTAGGTATTGTGACTATACTGAAACAGTGATGAAATCAAATTCATGGATTACCTATTTTATAAGTAGCTTGAAACTTTACATTATAGAAACATAGAATCATAGCATCATAGTTTCATCTAGGTTGGAAGGGACCTTTAAGATCATTGATTGGAACCATAAACCTAACACTGCCAATATCACCACTAAACCGTGTCCCTCAGCACGACGTCTGCCTGTCTTTTAAGTACTTTCAGAGGTGGTGGTCCCACCACTTCCCTGGGCAGCCTGTTCCAATGCTTCATAACCCTTTCAGTGAAGAAATTTTTCCTAATAGCCACTCTAAATGTCTTGTTGTGCAACTTGAGGCCATTTCATCTTGTATTGTTGCTTGTTACTTGGGAGAAGAGACCCACTCCCACCTTGCTATACCCTCCTTTCAGATAGTTATAGAGAGCAAAAAGGTCTCCCCTCAATCTCCTTTTCTCCAAGTTAAAGAACCCCAGTTTCCTCAGCTGCTTCTCAGAAGACTTGTTCTCTAGACCACTCACTGGCTTCATTGCCCTTCTCTGGACATGCTCCAGCACCTCAGTGTCTTTCTTGTAGTGAGGGACCCAAAACTGAACACACCATTCAAGGTGAGGTTTCACCAGTGCCAAGTACAGGTGGATGATCACTTCTCTAGTCCTGCTGAACACACTATGTCTGATGCATGCCAGGATGCTGTTGGCCTCCTTGGCCAGCTGGGCACACTGTTGGCTTATACTCAACTGGCTGTTGACCAATACCCTCAGGTCCTTTTCTGCTAGGCAGCTTTTCAGCCACTCCTCCCCAAGCTTGTAGCATTGCATGGAGTTGTTGTGACCCAAGTATAGGAACCAGCACTTGGCCTTGTTGAACCTCATACCATTGCCCTTGGTCCATCGATCAGGCAGGTCAAGACTCTCACCCAACTTGGTGTCCCCTGTAAACTTACTGAGGGTGCACTTGATCCTGTTGTCCAGATTGTTGATAAAGATAGTAGGCAGAACCGTCCCAAATACTGAGCCCTGGAGAACACCACTTGTGACCTGCTGCCAACTGGGTTTAACTCCATTAACCACCACTCTTTGGGCCCAGATTTCCAGGGGTTTTTGACCCAGTGAACTGTATGCCTGTCAAAGCCATGAACAGTCAGTTTCTCCAGCAGAATGCTGTGAAACTGGGAAATGTAAACTAAAGTTTTTACAAATGCTGTGACCTGACAAATGCTTATCTTCAGCACTTTCTCTTTAGGTTAGAAGTTGGGGCAGAGTCTTGCAAAAACCTGTGGTTTTGATGTAGCACTTCTGTTCTCCTGAAACATCTGCTACTAAAATTATAACACTTTAAATTCTGATCAAGTTAGGAGTTGCATTTTGTGTATCATCATGAATCTCAAATTGGTCAAGCGAATGTCTGGAATTGATGCTGGGAATTTTTTTATCTTGCCCTTACGTTGATCTGATTGAGGAAAAAACCCAAAACAAACTTACCTGAGTCCATTTCTTTTTGAATGTCTCTATTTACAACAAATTCGTGGCATTATATAAGGAGTTTGCCCTACTGACAACAATGAATCCAAAGGCTCAGATCCTCAAAAAAGAGATCCGAATAGGACACTTGTAGTCAAATATAAAATCCTCAGACCTTGTGTTCAAATGAAACACAAATTCAAAGTACTGAATTATTTACTGAATGCAATGAAAAATCGGCTTTGGGTAAGTCTAGAAATATGTCCAATTTGATATTTACTGAGCTGAAAGTCTTCAATAAGCATTAAATATTTTTTCCCTGATTTTTTTTTTCTGAGCTTCTTAGCTTTTCCCAGACATTGACCACACATGTTAAACTTTAACAGAAGATAAGATTTAATCAAAAATCCCTGAACTATTAGGGAAAAAAACAGTTGTGAAGTAAAGCTTTATGTACTTCCATGTTCTGCTGGAAGATTTTAACATTGTCAGACATTTATTCAGAGCCCATACAGAAGTAATTCTTGTTAAAAAGTTTTGGAAAGTATTTTATACATTGTGAATTTTCAAATGAAACTGAGTTTATTGCTTACAGTACATTGGAACAATAACTAATGTTTAATAAAGTAATATGTTACTCCATTTTTTTGATAGAGGCATAATGAAATTTATAACCAATACTATCTTAACAAAATGCATAGGTATAAACCTCAATCCAAGGCAGTCAGGGAGTAAGGAATTGTTGTTTATTATTTTGTGATGATGAGAGATCCATCTTCACCTTCTGTGAAACACTTATACTCCTTAAGTCCATTTTCCCCTTCCCCAAACACTACAACATCTTTTTCTGGAACTACAATAAAAAAACATGACACTCATGTATGATATATTCCATGGTTTTACTTTAACATCTTAACCAATTAAAAATAATTTTCAAGGCAAAAAAGTCTTGTAGAACATTAAAAAATGGTGCAAATCATCATTGCAATGAAATATAGAATAATTACATTACAAAAAACACTTCTTCTGGGGAAAAAAAATAAAAGTTGCTTCATCAAAGAATTTAAAGAGCTTTTGAATCCAAATCATTCTTATCAGCTATGACCTATCATTTAAAAAAAAATTCCTACTTATAATAATTGCATCTTACATGAATGCATTCTCTTATTAAACTGTAACTGAAGTTAAAATTTCAGAATATATGCTTTTAATTCAGTCACTTTTGTTATTCAGCATTAATAGTAATCTAAAAATATTTTATGTTTATTGACACAAGTAAGTACTAAACAGGAAATGTCATTTTTCACTAGCTAACTGTAGACTTTAAGGCATGCAGGGTGGTTTCTGTAAAAATAGTTCCATATTCATTTTATATAAGTCTATTAAATTATGAATAGAAATTCATGACATCAGTCTAAAAATCTGTATAAGTAATTCTACTGTGCATATGTAATACTGTGTCAAACTAATACTGGCTAATTCCTTGAAGTTTATACGGCTTGCACAGGCTGCAGCAGACTTTCCTCAGTAAAAGTCTGTAAGATTTCTATTCCCCTTTTCTAGCTACTGTTGTCAGAAACATTATGACAGCAACATTTTTTGTAGCATTTTTTCTTCTAACTTCATTTAAGACATAGTAGGTCATAGCAGTCAGAAGAACAGATACAGAGGAGAAATACTGTCTGAACTTGGACATAAATACAATGTAGATGAATTTTTCAAAGAAAATTATATGCTTGCTTTGAGCAAACTGAGCCATAGAGAAACAAAGAAGATACACTTTTTTCTTAGTCTGGATTCTAGTGAAAGGAACAATAACCTATTTACTTTAGTGTAAACAGCATTTTGTCCATCTGATAATGAAATTAAATAAATACTTACATTTAGTAAGTAGTAAAAGACTTTCCCTCCCCAGCCTTTCAACCATTTTTTTTCTGAATTTCTTGACTTGCTTAAAGAAATAAAGCAATGCAAGTGATCGTGTTTTTGCAGACTTAATCCTATCTCAATCAGGGTCAAAGCTAAAAGCCATTAAGTAACATGCCTTGGAAGTCAATATAAAACTGAAATCCATCAGATTTCCATTGATATGGACCACATTTCACTGAACCTTCAAGCATGTACAGACTCTCTAAGCAGACTTTGGGTGAAGGCAGGAGAAGCCGGCTCTAAATCACCGGGTACCTTTGGGACTCTGGTCTCTTTGGGTGGTGGAAGTGGGGAAAGATCCTCTAACTCAGTGTAAACTGGTTTAGTCCAAAGTCTAGTTTAGTTTGGCCAAAATCAGGAAATACCTTCCTTGCTTCTCATCCTTCTTCATTTTATTATCCTCTCCTTATGAAGCTACCTTTAAGACCTTGTTTCTATGTCTGAAAAATTACATTCATCTTCTAGTTTAAGTCTTTGAAAAACAGTTAAATTGTGCATATTCTGGAAATCTGCAATGAGAACTGAATGGAAGGAAGACATTCTTCTATTCCTGGATTGCTATTCCTGCTGGTCTTGTAGAGCCATTTTCAAGGTTTCACAAATGGTGATTTATCTTTGTCTTCAATTATTCATGCAGCATTTTCATTCCCACGCTGTCCACCATCTTCCCCAAGAAGACTTTTAACCAGTCTCCCAGTTTCTGCTACGTACATTTTCCTTCTACCCTTCCTCTGAATATTGTTCCTCAATACCTAAATGCGCATTTCCCCATGGCATACACATTTATAGAAGGTTCAGGCATATCCATTTACTGGCTTAATTGATCAGAAATGCAAATTACTCTGATAAAAATTCAGTGCCTACTTTCTTTCCTACTGACTTATTCATAAAATGGGGAAGTTGCTATTCTTTTCCATTATATATCATTTACAGCTATTTTATACTTGCATCATCCATTTAAGAGGATTTTTGTTCAGCAAGTAGAACCATCACTGAGTTACGGAATGATATGATGGCATCTTGAGAGAAAAGCATGTCTTGAAAGAGCTTGGCTTGAAAAACTCCAGAAAAAAATAATTGCTTGGTAACTTTTAGTGTTATTTTGAAATAGAAATATTTAAAAATCATAGCTGAGACAAGGCTCTTCTACCTATGAATGAGAAAGTGCACACACAACTATCTTCCAGAAAGTGAGGGGATTTCTTTTCTTGGTAAAAGTGAGCAGAGTAGTTTATCTATATGTTCACTTTGATAGCGAGACTCTGAATTCAAATTTGGCGAAATAGGATCCTAATATTCAGATTTTTTTTTTTTTTTTAAAGTCTACATTGGTTATTCAGCTGCAGCCAGAACTGGGAGTGATGAATTCTACTCTACTCCACCCTGTTTGCCAGAAAAAGTTACTTTAGAGTCTATTTCTGACTTAAGTTCCTTCTGACTGAGCCAAAATTTGCGAGAGTACTCCTACGCTTGGAGGAAACAGCTGAGTGAATACACATTGATACACCGGCAACCTGGCTAACAGGTGGTAAAAATTTTGAGCCAAAAGTTTTTATTTGACTTGAAAAGCCTAGAGGATAGCACTGCATGAGATTACTCCAATGGCACTAAAATTACTTTCACGGTGATGAACTGAAATACTTTCATATAAGGGTAAAATTACTTATGAAAAAAATAAAATAAATAATTATAAATATAAAATAAAAATATTTACTTTTAGTATTCTAGATTAAACCTATGGCTATTTGAATTTCTTCCATAGGTTTTGGAGTAGTTCCCTCTGACTCTTGGCTGAAATATTAACCCAATGAAGGTGAATATGCTATACTCAGGCTGGCAAACAGAACTATCCTATTATATTATTCATTAATGTATCTGACAACTTCCTAGCTTCTGGTGAGCCTGACTTCTGTTGCTGGTAATTACTCCACATGCTTTCACAGATCTGGTGATGAAGAATGGACACGCTTTTTCCTGTGTAGGACATAAACAATAAACAATCTTATCTAGCAAGCTTTTAAGTGTAAGGAATTAGAAGTTAAAACTCTAGTCAAATCCAAAACAACTCATTCACAAAATTAAGAATGTAATCATCACTCATCTTTCGGCTTCTTGTAATATAATAAACAGAGAACTTATTTTCTTCCCCCAGCAATTATTTAAACTAGCTCACAGATGCTTGAAAGTTTTAAGTGAGCATGCAGAATGGAAAAATTAAAATGCCCAAATCAAAGCATTCTCTCATTCTCTCACTCAGGAAATCATTATAAGCCCTAGACATACTTCCATGTACTTGCAAAATAGGAACATTGAATTTGCCACTGTCAGTCACTCATCCCTTCACTCATATGTAAATGTTAGTAGCCATTCTATTCAGTTCTCTTAGCTTAGAGTTTGAAGACCCAATCTCCTTTCTTAGTGTGATAGTATGGATTAAGATCAGGACGGAAAAAAACCAGAGCTGTAAAGTTAGTATGAATTCACTTTTCTTGCTTTTTGAAGTTCTTAACCCTTATTCTAATTTTACAATACATTGATTAAATTGTCAGGCTTTTCTGAGAGGGATTGAAATGTCACGAAGCCCTCCTATCTTTCTTTTCACTATCACCACCATGCCGTAAGTGGAGGCAACAATTTCCATTAGAAAGCCATGTATTCACAGGTAAGAACAAGGCAGAAAATCTGATTTGTTTAACACAGGGGTACTAGAGAGCTATTTTTTCCTGGACAAGACCTCTTTACATTCAGAAATTTAATCTGAGTAGAATCTGAGATCTTCAGATATTTACCCAAGATTTCTGTTACAAAGTTTAGCGATAACTCCAGGCAAAGGCCCAATATGGCTAACACTACAACACATGCTATTATTTATTATGTGCTCTCTTGATAACCACAAGCTCCACAGGGGCATCATGTTTGGCTTGCCTCTGATATAATGCAAGCTCTCTGTACTGACCCACTGAAAATTGATGTGTGCAGTCCAACTCAGTTAGTGCAAATGTGAAGATCATCAGAGCTGTGCATGTATTTCTGGATGAAACACGCCTAGAGCCCTAACACAGGCAACTGAATTCACAAAATGCCACAAAGTTCAGGTGGAGTTCAACGGACGTAACAATGGTTCAAGATGCATTGCATTTCACTTCCTAAATTACACACAATTAAAATGCTCTGTTCTCTTAATCTGAAGCAAAAATCCTCAAACCTCAAAGACAGAACTCTTTCAGACGAAGAGTGAGTGCAGAACTGAATATAATCATCTGCAGTCTCAAGTGAAGAAACAGAGACAGGTTTCTGCATGTTTCTGGGAGAATACAAAAGTATTTTAAACATTTGGGAGGAAAAGCATCTTTCTAGGACTTTACTTTGGGTTTTGTTTCTAGTTCTAAATATGGCTATGATACAATTAAAAGCTCTTTATATGCAAAGCTTTTATTGAAGTACAGTAAAATAGAAGGCTTAATAACAAGCTTGTCTTTGCAGGTTGAGATCAGAGAAACTGGGAAAGAAAAATGCTTTTTCAGAGCTTCATTTTTAGATGCTGACCCTAGATGTTATTGTATACTTTTGACAAAGATTGCTTGTGAGCCCAAGAAGCACAGAAGCTACCATGTCCTGTAATGGATGCTCATAAGATTATTCCCATATAAATGACCTCACATTTGAAGTCCCTCTGAAAAAAAGAATGTGTTGTGAATTCCTTTCTTTTTTTTGCAGAGTAACCATTGCAAAATCAGCAGAAAACCAAGTGGGCTAATCTCTGCTGTCACTGTTATGCAGTAAGGCTTTCAACTACCAAAATGATTCAAAACCTAGTCCTGTTCTACATTTTTTTTTGCACCAACTGTATGGGAAAGAAGTTGAGGGTCTTCTCCCATAATAAAAGTTTTATAAACCAATTTTTACAAATGTTCCACGTAACAAAAAACCCCTTTATAACACTGAATTACCACAAGCAGCAGAAGTAAAATAAACTGGTGAAGGTGTAGTGCAAAAATCAAAGCTGAGCATCAGCAAGGTGTGCAGTGGTAAAAGTTGAAGCAGAAATTAGATTCTTTTTTTCTGCTTGATATTAATCCTTAAGATGCAGAGGCTTCTTTGAAGCTGTCTCTTTGCACTATTGTTGTGAAAACCCACAACTAAATCCCCAAACAAAGTAAAGGATCCTAAAAATACAAGAAAAAATAATAAAGACTGACAGCAACAGAAACATAGTAATTTTCACCGTGCCAGGCATATCAATGGAACATAAGAACTCAAAACAATCAACAGGCGTGTATAAATATATATTCCACCTGTATGTGTGCATTATTGACAAAGCCACACACAGTATATATATATTGTTCTTGTATTTCTTTGGATACCTCTTATCCACACCACTATAGATCTGTAGTAATGCTCCCAAAGGCAAAAACTGATATTACAAAACCACATGCAAGCATATGCTTTTAGCATGCATTGATTAATGCATTAAGTTGAAGAGTCACAATTTCAGTTTCCAAACTTACAATGACTGAGTTAGAATCTTAATTTGAAGAAATTCAGCATTTCTATAAAAATCTCATCTTCCTTCCATCCAGCCTCAGAGACGATCTTTACTAGATAAGTTTAAGAGACTAACCCAACCTAAAAGATCAACATAGTTTTCAGTTCTCCCTGTTCTTTTTCCAAACAAGGACAAAACCTTCCTTAACATAGATGCAGCTGCCGAGATGTTCAGTTATAGTTATGCCATAGGACTTAGAATAGTGAGTGTTCCCTAAAAGTTATTAAAAGAGAAATAATGTGTATGCATGCTTTCATCCACATCAAGGTTGAATAGAAATTGCAGTTTAATGCCTGAAATGGAATGGCAACCTGGAAGTTGTAACCATCTTTGTGGATATATTCACATCTTATCTGATAAAGATAATCACCATTGAGTAAGTTTTCTTTAAAATTACAGTAAAAAAGGAAGACTTTAACAACATATTAGAAAAATGTGATTTTGACAGTGCCATTCACAGCCAAATCTGACCATTGCACAGTGTCACTGAGAAACACTCGTAATAACACTTTGCTAAAATTTCCTTCTTACAGTCTCCAAAGTGCTGTAGTAATTCCTGCATTTGCATGTACAGAAAAATGCGTAAGAATAATAGCATGTGTGATCATATTATGGGATCTGCCTTCTGTTCATAGTAAGAACGCTTTTTTAGACCACCGTTATCTTAAAGCTAATAGGACGTAAAAGAGAGGGGAGAAGAGGAGAGAGCACTGAGACCGTTTTGAGAAATCAGTGGAGTAAACAAAAGTGGAGTTAGAAGTTTCAATACACTGTGATCTTGTTTCCCATTTGAGGCAAGGATGTTAATTTAAATCTTATTTTGAAACTTTTTAGCTTTACTCTTCTGTACTTTTGTAATAAAATTATGGTTATTGGATTGTAAAATGCTGCATTGCAGATACAGGAACTATTAATCTAATGTTATTGTTAGACACATTTTTTTTTTGTTCTGTTTTTTACTACTCTATATTTTGCAGATTTCCATGGTTACTTAAAACTTTTACACAGGCCAAAATTTCCTATTGATTTTGCAATAGCCTCTATAGTTGCAGGAGAATCAATCAAACAAACAAACAAGCAAAGTAATTCTGTTGTGAAAGTACAAAAAAACTGAAGCAAGTAGAAAGAGACTGTCTTTTACTCATTCATTTCTGATAATAGGGTCTTCCTTGTTCTTTTGTTCATGTGCCACCTTCTTTACAGCATTCACACGCTGCAGGTATCCATAACAGAAAATGAAAAAAAATGAAACAAGTGTTTGCACATAGGTCCAATACCACATTTCGATCCAGGGTGTTACTTTCTGCCTTGATGTGTTTGCTTGGGTCTTGGCAACAGAATGAATCTCCCGTGAGCTTGCAGGAATAATTTTTCATGAAACGTTCAATTTCAAGCATAGACCCTGAATTATTTTTGTTTTAGCTTTCATTGAAGAGTGCCCACAATGGGGCAGAAAGAGCAATCTTATGTTCTAAACCCAACAAGCACCACAAGGCTTGTTTGGAGAGTTTGAATCTCTGATGAACAGCCAGCTGTCTCTCTGGAGAGTGTTCCATAGCCTGTTCTCATCAGCAATAGTCTGCTTATCAGGTTCAATGCCAGTTTCTCCTCCAAAATTTGAACTCATGATTTTAAACACAGACACACAGTTACTGCCTCAGGTTACGGTCATGAATCTTGCTCGATCAATAACTTGTAGTCCTCCCAGGAGTTCCTGTATGGTCTCAGCGGCAAAGCTTGCAGTATTTGAAGGCCAGGTTTTGAAAGCTGAGATGTACAGGAGAGGGGGAGAAACCAACAGTGAAATGAAAAATATGGCATACTGAGCAATCCATGGATAAAACTAATTTATAGACTGCTTTGCTTGATCAAACAAATCCATCAATATGGATTTTAATTAACAGGAATATCCTAAGCAAGCCAAACTGGAATCAAAGAAAAACCACAGTTTGCAGTCACAAATCTGTTTGCACAGTTCTTAGTGTGCTGGGCACATTTACCTGGCACTGGGACTCATGACGAAATCCAGACAAAGATCCTTGTTCTTGAAAATCACAGCAGCTGTACCTTAATTCTAAACAGGCTGGACATAACATTAGGAATCATAATGTCTGTGAACAAAGCATTCATAACAATAGGGTTTGCATTTCTCTTTGCAGCAAGTTCTCATTGGTTAAATATGCATTTTTATCTGTCACTCCCTGGACGTGAATCTTCTTATTTGTTTTTTGTAATTAAACACAAGATTTTCAAGCTCTATTCATCTGTTTACACAGACGGAGTACTACATGTTAAAAGGAAATCTCTTCGGGGATTTTTTTACTTCTTCTGTAAAGCAAGGGCAAAAAATTTAGTAATCGCTCTGCTTATAAATGACCCTCCATTTACTCTCCAGATTAATTAATGACAATTTGAAATAAAAGGGCATTTATAGTGCTGTCCTCCTTTCATACGCATTGTGTGCTGTCATATTGCTGCACTTTCTGCATACTTTTCTAACATTAGCATAGTTTTCTAACCAAGCCTTACCAGTTCAGTCTGCAATATTGGTACGATAAAAATTATATGTACAAAATACATATATGAAGCATTGGTATTTTCAAAATCATAAGGAATGAAGATAACATTTTTCTTTACATGCAGACAATCACTTTTTACTTCAATGAAAAGAAGGTGTGAGTTAAATTCCTAGATGATAAAACAGTATAAGGTAACAAAAGTCAGTTTCAGAATTACTGAAGTCATGAACCTCAAGTAGTCTCAGTACTTTTCCCTGTTAATAAGCATCATGTAATTGATATATATATATATTTAATAATAAAACTAAGCTTTTAAAATTATGTTGATGCTCCAAGGCACTTTACAAAGCATACTTACTGTAAGTGCATCTTCAAGCCAAAATGCCAATAATTAGCTAATAAAATCTATCAGCATTACTAGTATATAAGTTTTGAATCAATATTGTGTTTTTATTGAAGTTTTAGAATCACAGAATCATAGAATCACTAAGTTGGAAAGGACCTTTAAGATTACCCGGTCCAGCCATCAACCTAATGATGCCAAAACCATCACTAAACCATGTCCCTCAGCACCACGTCTGCCCATCTTTTCAATACCTCCAGGGATGACGATTCCACCACTACCCTGGGCAGCCTGTTCCAATGCTTGACAACCTGTTTGGTGAAGAAGTTTTTCCTAACATCCAATCAAAACCTCCCCTGGCGCAACTTGAGGCCATTTCCTCTTGTCCTATTGCTTGTTACTTGGGAGAAGAGATCAACCCCCACATCTCTACAACGTTGTTTTACATCATTGTAGAGAACAATAAGGTCTCCCCTCAACCTTCCCTTCTCCAGGCTAAACAATCCCAACTCTCTCAGCCGCTCCTCATAAGACTTGTGCTCCAGACCCCGCACTAACTTCGTTGCCCTTCTCTGGACATGCTCCAGCACCTCATTGTGTCTTGTAGTGAGGGGCCCAAAACTGAACACACCATTCAAGGTGAGACTTCACCACTACCAAGTACAGGGGGATGATCACCTCCCTAGTGCTCCTGGCCATACTATTCGTGATACAGGTCAGGATGCTGCTGGCCTTCTTGGCCACCTGGGCACACTGATGGCTCACGTTCAGCTGGCTGTCCATCAACACCCCCAGGCCCTTTTCTGCCAGGCAGCTTTCCAGCCACTCCCCCCCAAGCCTGTAGCACTGCATGGGGTTGTTGACAGTCTCACGTAACTTGGTGTCATCTTCAAACTTACTGAGGCTGCACTCGATTCCCTCATCCAGGTCGTTGATAAAGATACTAAAGAGAACCAATCCCAATATTGAGCCCTGGGGAACACCATTTGTGACCCTCCACCAATGGATTTAACTCCATTCACCACCACTCTTTGGGCCTGGCCTTCCAGCCAGTTTTTCATGCAGCGAAGAGTACACCCATCCAAGCCATGACCAGCCAGTTTCTCCAGGAGAATGATGTGGGAAATGGTGTCGAAGGCTTTACTAAAGTCCAGTTAAACGACATCCACAGCTTTTCCCTCATCCACCAAGCAGGTCAACTTGTCATAGAAGGAGATTGGGTTTCTCAAGCAGAAATGTTTTATGTCTTTCATAAACCCACGCTGACTGGGCCTGGTCACCTGGTTGTACTGCACATGTTGCATAATAGCACTCAAGATGATCTGTTCCATGACCTTGCCAGGCACTGAGGTCATAGTGAGAGGCCTGTAGTTGCCATTAATTTCCAGTATGTCCAAATTCACTTTTGACTATCGTATAAGTGTATTTGAAAAAATTTGAACCGAAAAGTCTGTGTTCAATTGCCTTCTCCCCTGCAACTTTTCTGATTTCAGAGTGAACAATGAATTGGGTTTTAGGTACAAAAAAGTAGTAAGCAATGTCCTATTGTGGCACTGATAAAAGTGTGAAGGGTTTTGTTTGACTTCTGCTAAAAGAGCCCCAGCTTGGTTTTAGGTGAAAAAGTGCATAAGCAGAAGTAAAATTGAATGGAATGTGATTACAAAGCCATTGTTGGATGTCTGTGCTGAATGTTACACAGTCATGCCTTGAACATAAGGCAAGAACTATTCTGCTCAGTTAAGAACTATTTATGCCAGTCACTAGAACAACATGCCATCCCCAGCAAATGGGGATAGGTGACAAAATAATTATTTTGCAAATAACATTGAGGATATTAAGAGTTATAGCTTCAGATGAGGTGGAGGAACTTGTCAAACACCAACCACCATGTAGTCTGAGAAGTAAGGTTTCTGAAATACCAACAATTAGCTTGCACTGCCTCATAGTTTGTCCACCTCATTTCAAATACTGGTCTTGGCTTGGAGTGGCTGATGTAAGTCACTACTTTGACAGTTAGGTGGCATTTGTTCAATTCAAATGACACCCATCACACTGACTTGTGTTCTAAAGCTCTGAGAGGTTAATTGAACAGATATGAAGAATAAGCCAGGCTAAAATTGCCTCTACTCTCACTCAGAAATACTAAGCCTCTGGACTTAATTTAAGACTCCACTATTTTGTGCATTAGACTGAATCATGTAGGCAGTTAAAAGGAGCATACGTTAATAAAAGGCAACTTAATTTTTAAATTTGCATATGGTAGGGAATTTCAGTACAGCAGAGTTTAATGGTTTCTGTACCTATCAGCGAGACCAAGGCTTTTCCCATCTACTGTATTTATACTACTGTGTAAGGGAAAGTGTAACATAATCTTTTGGGTTTTTTTTTTTCAATTTGCAGGTTTACCTATGAACTTCAAAAATGAACTTACAAATAATTTAATGTCAATTTGGGGGGAATCTGTGATGACCTTAATTTTAATTTCAATAGCAAGAAATTGTAGACTTCCTTTTTAGATGCAAATTAATTAAGAGTATAGTCATTGTATGCTGTATTCAGTAGGTAATTATGAGATAATTTGGAACGTTTCTGTTAAGTATTATGCTTAGTTTTGTAAAACAGCAGACTGTGTTGGAATAAATGAGAAAAGCTAAATCTACTCAGAATTTTTTTCCCCGTTGCATTACCAAATAAGGTTAGGTTTCTCTAAATTGGAGCTGCCTTGAGATAAAGACAATATAAGTAGACAGTGTAAAGTGCCTTGTCAAAGAAAAATATTGCCTTAGTTGGAAAATACGCTCAGATGATTTTGCAGGGAGTATGGTTGTAATCTTACCTAAGATTGCTTCATGTTTACTCTAAGAACCTTTCTGATTGATTGCATTTCAGCAGTTTTCAGGTTTAGAGAATTTCAAATTACTCTCATTTCTAAGATGACAGGGAGTATAACTTTCTGCAGTAGTTATTCTAAGCTGCAGAAGTATGTATCAACTTTTATTTTATTCTCCTATTGACACTAAATATATTGTGTGCAGCTTTTGTGTTTCATGGCAATAAAAATTCAAAATTCTGTTAATAAGACGTCCTGTAGTTTGCTTCATCTGTGGAATTTCTATAATGTAAACAAGACCATCATATAACTTTATTCTTCATGTTACTTTTGTTTTGCATATTTTTGAGTTCTGAATATTTCTGCTTCACTGGAAGTAAAACCAAAGGTGTTTCTGCAAATCTACATGTGTATTAATTTGAAGCTAGCATTCAAGTCACTCATCAAATGTGTTTATATGTCTTCAGCACTCATTGCTGCTGAGATTACTTGCAATTTTATTTGCATGCCCTTGAATTGTTTCTTCTTTTAATTTGCTGTCTTTTTCTATCTGAAATCTACTAAATGTCCCAACAATGAATTGGTAGAATGAGACCTTGCTAATGGGAAAAATGCAGCAGAGACCTTTTCTTCCTTACCATTGTGAATGCTAACATGGTCATCTACCTGATTTTCCAGGTCTGGGTGCACAAGAAAGACATATAAACCAAACAGAGGAAAGTACTACTAATGCTAGTGTTCACTGAGATGCTCCATTAGCTTTGTCCCATCTCTGATGAACGTTCATGTACATACTGAAATCTCAACAGAAAGTCAGTAACAATGAAAATCCTCTTGGAATGTTCAGTGGCTACCATGAAATATACTTCATATATATTCAAACATTTTACAGTATTAACTGTAAATGCCGTACATTTAGAGGAGAACTAGTCTTCTTTTAAATCTGCTTAGGGATATCAACATACAAAATATGTGGGACCTACAAGTTAAAATTTCTAAACTAGGTATCAGCCTATTTTGTCATATAATCGCTTCAGTTTATATCCAGCTCCACTGTAATGAAATTGAGGTTCCTGATCTCTCAACCACCTTTGGAAATTTGCTTCAGAATTTTAGTTTCTGGATATAATTTTGTTTTAAATTGATTCTGACCCAACTTTATATTGTGTTTTAAAATATTTCTCAAAGATGTATTTTAAATAGTGTCACCTTAGCTTGTTTTAGTTGCTTTATATTTGTCATTTATTGATAACAACATAAACGGTGAAGATCTGAAAGACTGTAAAATAAAAATAATGAAGTTCCTAAATTTATACAGTACTAAGTTTCTGGCATCTGGTATTCCTACAGAGGCTACTTCACTATTTACAGTTTAGAACTTGAAAACAATAAATGTACAGGGTTGGAAGGTTTTTTCTGGATCATCAGGTTCAATTTTGCCCTCAGATTCATCCGTCTTAAGAATCATGATTATAAATGTCATACCCTGTCTTAAAACCTGTCGAATTTCTTTCTACTCTTGCTCTGCCAAAGCTACTAAAATATTTTCTCTAATGTTAGAAAAATCCTTTGAAATAAAGTAATTGGCATCTTACATTTGATATTGTTTCAACTTTAATATTAAGAGACAGGAGATGAGGGTTCTTGTATACTAGTGTGAGGAATTCTGCTTCAAAATATATATATTGTGAGCATTCATACATATAGCAAGACGAGGTGAATTAGATCACTTCTGAGTACTTGAGTACTGAGTATAAAGTATTATTAGGCAGCTTAAAAAGATCTTTTAAACCTTTCACATTGTAGTTAATTTTTGTACATATTCAGGCAATGTAGATACTACTTGCATATAAAACAATGCAATCTGGAGAAATGTGTGCTTCTAGGATTTGTTTTTATGGTATATATACCAAATGATTTTCTTGGAGTGACACCTCTTAGGACTAGAGATGAAAAGCATCAATTTACAGCATGGTTATAGTGTTGTGAATCGGCTAACATTAAAAAAAATAATTCATTAATATTTCAATATATTGATTGAACAATCCAATATATTGATCACATACTCACGGTAGATACCTAATTAGCTGTAGTAAACATTTACAGAATTAATCCAGAATGAAAAGTGCAGAATTAAACATCATTATTATACATGGCAACTTGTTTGTTGAGACTTATAAAACTGTAAATGCAACATGAAATATAATAATGGAAGAAAACTGTTTTTATGAAATGTTAAGAAGTTGCCTTTTCAACATTTAGAATTTAAAATTTTTACTTATCATATTCTATCAAAAATTTCTAGCAGCAACACTATGTACACAGAGAAACACTTGAAGTTACCACATGCAGGGATCTACCTGAAGACATTCTTAACACATGCCATTGAAGTCTGTAGGGGTTATGTAGGAACTTAAATTACACAAGAACTTTAGAAAAAAAATATTTTTTTTAACTAGTAAAAATAAATTCAATAAAAAATAGCTTCTCACACTCAAACTAAGGTTTCTATTTTTCAAATTAAAGGAAAGTGTGTGTCTTTATCACTGTAAATACTATAATTAATTACGGTCAATTAAGTCTTTCAACATTTTTTATCAAGATGTAGGCACAAAGCTATATTTTTTGAGCTCATTTTAATAATTGCTGAAAATAGAATCCATAGGAACTGTTTTGTAAAAGTGAAACAACAAAAAAACCTCTTTTAAAAGCAATAATATGAAATATCTCAGAAAATAATGACAATGCACATGAAATACTTTGATGTTTACTATTACTATTAGTTCTTAAAATAATGAGACCAAAGAGAACAATTGCTAGATCTGCTGTTTGTACATTATACTGTTTTTCTTTAAAAAAAAAAGAACAATAAAAGACTAGATTAGTCTTTCAAATCTGTGCAGCGACACAGAATATCCATAACAAGCTGTCTTTCTAAGAGGGTTTTGCAAGCCATTTTTTATGATTGATGATTTTACAGTATCTTATGATATCAGAATAATGCACTGCTGAAAGAAAATGACAGTTAAAAACTTTGATGCTACTTTTAAAAATAATTAAGAAATTAGAAACCTAGTATGATGAAGAATGAATTCTACCTGAATGTACTTTACCTGGTTAACTTTATAATCTTTATTTTAACTGGTGAAAGTATCTTAAAAAAATAAATATATCTAACTAATTTAGAAATACCTGTCTTTCCATGTACTACTGTATCTGTATTTTCATGCTTCTAAAGTAATAGCTTGTGTGTCCAAAAGAAACTCATTTTTAGAAAAAAATTCCTCTACTCACTACCTTTTAAGTTACTAAGAGAGGCCCTAATTTTATTCATTTTCTGTAAAGATTTTTATAAAATTTACTGTTCTTAGTTAACATGCTCATGTCCCACACGTTTATACTGCAGAAAGTCTGAGCAAAATTCCGAAGTAAATCAAGCCATTTCACCTTGATGATACTTTCTACCACTCTGCCACTATTATGCTGTTATTAAAACATGGTTCAATCTAAGTTTGCAATGCTCAATTTGACCATAACTTTTACTTTATTACCTAAGAAACAATATAAAACTGTTCAGGTGATGGGACGAGGAAAGGTAATAGGTCCTCTTTTCCTTCTCCTTTTTCATTTTTTGTTCCATCAGACCTTACAGAAGCTGACTTAGGAGGAATGCAGAAAGAAAAGCTCTTAAGATTAATGACGTCTTTGATATTTCTTGATGCTCTAAGTCATTGAATTAATATTATGGAAAAAAGTGCTCAAGGCAGTGGAAGAAGAAAATATTCTGCACTAATCCCAAATGATGCTGAAAAAAATTTTGGTTAAGAAATATACATGAAATGGCAATTTCTATCTGATTTTGTATAAGAGAATAGTGGTGAGGTAAAACGGACCAGTGAGTTATAATATCAGGATTGCAAAATAGGCTGTTTTACTTTTTACCAAAAGTCAAATCCCACTTCATGATATTATTTTTCTATCTCATGTAAGACTTCTGTTTAATGTAAATGTGGCAGATTGTGTTTCTACGTTTTTGACAAAAAAGTATTTCCACTGGGAAGACTAAAGAGTTCTGCTCTCATGTTTGAATATCACTTTCAGAGTCGAGGGACTGTGTTGGTCCTATCAGTAACCTATTCCTTATTAAAGAGAAATTCTGGCTGTCTGAAATCATGTTTCAGATCACTATAGCACTGCAGCAACATTGATTTGCACTTCTAGATGAAAAATGAAAGACTGGATGTCAACATTATACAGCATAATTATGCTGATGCTTCAGCTGAGTTTCAGCACATGTCCTGTGGGGGTTAGAGCATCAGAAGTCTGAACAGAGATGGATTGAAAAATAGAATGGCTGGTCCCATTCATTATGAACTAAATTCCTGATCCTTGTCTTCTGAATATACCGAATCTAGTTCAGTCTTTAGTTAACATCAGTGGTAACTACTATATGGACTGGAGATCATGGAACCACAAGTGTACAACCATGACAGGAGAGACAATGTTAATCCTTAAGTGTTTTCTGAACATTTTTGGCAGTTGATGGAGAGGCCTGTGGCATAGACAAAGGACACTGCACTCTGTCGAAGCCACAGAAATCTCTCCAGTCCTTCACTCAAGAAGATTAAAAAAAAAAAAAGTCAGACCGGTTCCAAATAAATATGAGAAGTGATTTTCTGTGATGGGATTTCTCTTCAGCTTTATAAATGTGGCTAAATGTTAAGCAGTTTCTTCTCGTATACTGCAGGAGCTAAATAAATTCTGAGCCACAGAACTTTAAAAGTTCATAAAATGTTGTGGCACTCCTGACTTCACTCACCACAACCAAAAGACCATGATGTATCAATACGTTCTTGCAGAAAGGCAGATACACAGAATTTATTTTCTCTCTGAGAGCATTCATGAAATGCTGTTACCTCTTCACACAATGCACTGCACGCATTGACAAGGTCAAGGTAAAAATACAGATGAAAAAAATAAGTATTTACTATTTAAAGTAATTCTAGATATAACTGTTAAAGGATACTTGAAAAAAATCACTTCTCTTCTAAAAGAACTTGTCAAAACAAGTGACAAATGCAGTTTTACCTTATCCTGAAGTATGTAGAAACTTATCCTTGAGTCAAAAGACACTGAAAAATGCTTTTGGTTTCTTACTGTTTTGTAGTGTAACTCAGTAAATTACTGGAAGTTCCCAGGAGGCATATCTTTCCTTGGTGTGAAACTCCATGAAATTTCATATCAGGTCCCAGTCTGCTACTTTTAAGAATATTACATAATTTAATAGAATAGTATGAGGAATGTCTAGTGCTTCTAGCTTTTCCAATACTTGGATATTGACACAGCAGAAATCAAGTTGGAAATTTTGTGGTTTATTTCCAATTTTTGATGCTATTTTGTTGACAATGATCAAAACAACATTTCTTGTTCATTCATTGAAAGTGTTTATTTTAATTAACGTTTCAGTTAGAATACTGTCTTTTTCTTTTTGTTCAGTGTCAAAACTAAAAATCAAATTAATTATAGTTAGAATATTCATTTTGCAAGGAATGCTGAAAAAATGAAAGTAATTTAAAGACAATTTAATAGAACATTCTGCTGAAGAAAAAGTCTGAAATAATCAGAAAATTCAATGCTAAAATCTGAGCTTCAAAGCTTATGGCTGTAACAGAGAATCTGGATCTCATGGAGTCTTGGTCTTTATAATCCAGAGGCCCATGCTGAGCCATGACTTGGAAACTTAACAGTCGGAGGTTTTACTGTTTCCACATTGTCAGGGTTGTGACATAGGACAACCTAAATGTAGAAAACTTATTTGTTTTGCTTGAAGCTATCAGATTTCATCATTATTTGCTTTGAGAGGATACACAAAATAAAAGTCAAGATAAACAATCTAAGTAAGTAGTTAAATGAAAATTCAAGAGATATATAGGTCAAAATGTCTTCACTGATCTCCTGGATCTTTCTCTCAGTCTGTCACAAATAAGAGGGTAATATAGCTATCATAAAGTATTTTCTTTTTGTTAAAATATTAAAATATATTACAAAACATATTGTCACTAGCTCTGAGATACTGAGCTTTCTGTTTATCTGCTACAAAGATCTGATAGTAATTGAACAGACTTCCTTTGGACAATTACTCTTACATTGAAAAATGCATCTATAAAATATTGAAGGAAAATGATCATACTTTGCCATTTCATACTGATGAATATGGGTTTAGGAAACAGACCAAAGTTCATTCACTTTATATTTCAGAAAGATCTATAAACATTTATTAACTTTAATAGGTTAAGTGTCATCTCTGTTTTGAATACCTTATATTAAGGAAAAAAAAAAGACTGCACATTTTAAAATCTGCCAATACTGTAATAGGGTATATTATTCATCAGGTCCTCAGCAGGGTGTAAGAATGAATAGGAAAGAAAAACACGTTCAAAATTGTGTCTGCATTTCAGCAACTACTATAAATACTCCTCTTACTACACTAAGGGCCAGAATGTTATATTTGGACCTCAAATTAATGTGGAGAAACAAGAGAATCAGGAAGGTCTCAAAAGAATATGAAGGTCATTAGTCTGGATGAGAACAAAGCTTTGAAATGATTGGAGGACACAGAAGTTAAAATTACAAGGCTACAACTTAACATCTGGTGAGCAATTGCCAAATAATTCTGTGCATAAAGAAACAAATCTTATTATTATCAAGTAATTTTGCTATTTTTAGGTTTCAGTATGTGTCAATGAATTTATTTGAAAGTGCAGCTAAAAATTATGTTTCAGCATGATTTCCAGGTCAGGAATTTGTCAACAATAATGCTGAACATGGAGAGACAGCAGAAGAAGGTTTGAGATTACACTGGTTGAAGACAAGTACAGCAAAAAGGTCTAAACTCTAAACGAAAATAAATCCTCATTGCAATCAGCCCTGTATTAACACAGATCTTAGACAGTCTGTGCCTGAAAAAGCTGACAAAACAAGTTTGGTAGAACAATACATCACATCATGGCATTTCTTTCTTTGGTGTTGGGGAGGGAGGGTTGCCCATTTTATCAGTTGGAGTTCCCACTTTGCTTTTTCCCTAAGATATACAGCCCAGCCAACACACATACCACTGTGTCTTCATCATGGGGATGTTGGATCCTCTGACCAAATCTACTGCCCTTCTACAGACAGTCACTGTATAAAAACGGTAAGGGGAGGGAAGACTGTGACCTGTTATGATGAAAACAGTCTCTGGGGTTGAAACGTGTAACGCCATTACAGGCAGAGTTACATTTTCATACTTCTGTTGGGAATAAGCTGAGGGATCATTCCTGAAAAACACACTTCTCAAAAAGACGGAAACTAGCAAAATGAAAACCAGCAAAATGTCAAAGAGATATCTCAGTATCAGAAGTGGAGAAATACTGATACGTGTGGGAAAGTGTGTAGATTTACAAAGCAGCATCTACTTATATCTTGCCCAGATCAAAATGAGAAAAAATGAAGAATTGTGAGCATGGTGTCCGCACCTAGGAAAGAAGGCATATTCACACTGCCACTTACACACAAAGCGAATTCCTGAGTCTCCCACAGCAACCAGGAGAGCTTTTTTTCCATTATGTCCATTATGCTTCAAACCCCTCCCCCCTTTTCAGAAGGCAACATCAATGACGGAGGACATGTGTAATCATAAGAAAGAATTATAACTCCTATTCCATCTCTGTTGCTCGTTATATTGGCTGTGATATTGGAGGGATGAACAGTACATTTTATCATAGCTCTATCAGCACATTAAATATAACAAGTCCTGTGTATTGCGTTTTATCCATTAAGTTGTCTTACATCAATAATTCTTTTAAAATTTCTGAATGAATGTAGTTTTGCAACTCAAAGTATCACTAAGAGGCATGGCAAAAGCTTTGATACTTATTTTAACTATTTGCATACACACATGCATTTTATTCATATAATAAATAACTATTCATAGTAATTTAGTTTTTTTTTATTTTCTACGTAATAGTTTTGGTGATTCAGTCATTCCTTATATCGGTAGAAAAGGATAGTCACATCTCACAGCAAGTAGTTCTAGGTTTATGACATGCTAAAGGTCACTGAACAATTATTGGTGTTACTAATTGACTTTAATTTTTTATAGGTCTGTCAAAAAGTTGTAATGTATATACAGGATGCATACTTTATACAAATGATTTAGCTATTGAATCACTTTCAAAGGCCTTAAAGAAAATGCTGTCGAGACAGAGAGGTGATCAACTATAAAATGTTCCTGCAAGATTATGGTTCACTTTGAGCTTTAATGAGATGCTTTCTACAAAGTATTACAACCAAATGAAAAGCTAAGTAATGACATGGGTTGCTTTCACCTGTATTGGGAGAAGGGTTTATTACATTTTACACTTCTTTGACCCCTTTATTTGTGTTTTCTGTCTTAAAATAGATTGGAACTAGACCAAGTACATTTGACATTGTAACCACAATGTACTAATAAAAGTAAATGCATGAAATACACAGTAAAATAGTAAAAATATATTCTTTTAGTCTCAGAACTGCTTTTATAACTTGTTTGTTTGTTTTCCAGTCATGATTTTATTTCTGTTCTTAATATTTTATGAAGCCTTCAAAAGAGCAGGAAAGGATCTCTATTTGCAGCAGTAGTGATCCTGTAAAATTGACTGATAATGTATGTAACACAATGATAATGCAGCTGTGAGCACTCTTAGGATATTTCAACGTGCGTGCCTTACTATTTTCATTACAGCAGATAACAGGATGAAATCAAAAAAGTCCAAATTACAATACTGTTATTCAAATAGAATAACACTGTTTAAAAATTTGCTCACCTTCCTTCAGTGAGATTATTCATACAACACAGTGCTTGTTATATGGAGTTGATGCTGTTTATCTCTGCTCTACTTATGTTCATATCCTCAAAGATATATACACCTATAACTCTGGTTTTCAGTGGGATAAGTGGGATTTAGATACCATTCCGGTGGTACCTGGTATTTAATTGAAAGGTCTTAAATTCTCAGAATCCACAAATTCATATTATGCTCACCCAAGTTCCTCAACTCACCTGAAAGTTCTGGAACTGTGTATGGTAGAACAATAGTAGAAAAGTATCAACTAACCCCAAAATCCCCAGCCATTATGCTCAGACTAATCTTCTTACTACATTAATACAGCAGCGATATTAGTTTAAAAAAAAAAAAAAGAAAAAAAAAGGAAAGGCAGTTATGAGTTTTTCATTTTATCATGTAGATCATCTTATGGTCTAACATATCTATGTGTAGATGATCGTGTTCAACATCAGTAACTTACCTGGCCTCCAAAAGTCATAATTCTAAGTTTTATAGCCATGAAAGCCGAAATTTTATTTCAGCCCCATAATCTATGTTCTCAAAGCGGTATACAAGACACTAGCAATCCTTAATTATTTCTAAAAGTGTAGTGTGTGTAAATACCTGCAGTTATTGCTGGATTTAGTGCTTTTTTCCATGACTACAGTTCACAAGTAAGAGTTTTCAATTACCTAATATTGTAATGCAACATTTGTATAATTATAACACTGAGCTGTCAAAGCTGAAATAACTGCACTTGAGTAATTTGGATCTGCTATAGGCAGCAAAGAAAAATAGAAGGAGCAGCTTTAATTAAAAATTATGATCTTCAAATGAATTCAATATTGTCAGCTGATGCATGTGGTCTATCAAAATTTATGGAGATTTGAAAGATGAGTTCTATTAAAAAAGAGATGGAAAACAACAAAAATCTATGTATGTACCTGTTACTCATTTTTTGTTTCAATTTCATCTTCTGTTCAGTGCTAATTGAAAAATGATATATATTACCCAGCTTGTGGTTTTATCTTACCAGATTTTCTGACATGTAACCATCCTCTGTGGGCAGTCATAACATCACAACCAAAAAACGGTGCAAGCAGTCTGTGTTTAGAGACTTGTCTGGAACATTTGAGGCTGCGGATCTCTCCATTGAACACTGAGAGCACAAAGACAGAAATGTGAGTTTTGTTTCCAATACAACTTCCAAGGTTCAGTCATGATTTAAGCCTTGAGTTTTCTTCTCTCCTCTAAAAACTTTTGTGTTCACTGCTCCCCCTTCCTGGAAGAGGGCCCTAAATAACAAGACATTCTTGGATAGGGTTGAAAGATATAGTCGGTTTCTCTTTTTGAAGCAGTTCAACCTACAGAAGTTGCACAGTAATTGTGAAAGATTAAAAATGGGAGAGTGAGTACAATTTTGAAGTGGTTAGGGCACTGTCTTGCTTCACAAAATATTGTAGACTGTGATTTCACACTTACTGTGAGGATGCTGTGCCCCCAAAGACTTAGCCTGATGAGTAATGAGTTCCCAGTGATCTGGGAGGTAACGGACCCAAGTTTCTCCAAAAAGAGTTTTGGGTGAGGACGATAAAAAAATGGGTGTGTACCACCTGCTGGGGGAATGCACTGGAGATGAAAAACCCAAACCACTACTTTCTGGCAATGTACAAGGTCAAAAGCTCTGCCTTTCCATGAGGTGTTCAGTGCTGTCATGTCTATCAGGAGTTTAGTGTCCGGGGTGTTTTACTGGTCAAACTGAGGACTCATACAAACTTCTAACACTCACTGGAAACTGGAACAAAAAGCTGAGAGAAATATGGGAGGCAAGTCTAGGATCATTTGTGAATGCAAATATTTTTCTGAATCTGGTTCCACTGTTTCTTGAAAGGATTGTGGGCAATAAGGATTACAGCAGAGGCTTTTGTTGTTGTTAATTCTTGTTTTGCCCCTCACTGTGACTTGAAAACCTAATGGTGACCAGGAACTGATCTTTAACATGTACACTTACCATACCTCACAAAAATCTGAATTTTGAATTGTATCAATTATGTAAAATTATCCAATTTAAGTTCCTGTTTTCAAAACATTTCATGTTAGTCATTGATCCAAACTTAGAATGTCTGCTCTGAATGTCACACAAGGTCTTTTTTTTTTTAAGGTTAAGAATTATTGTTAACATTTTTTTAGAGTTTGAACAGAACCTAATGTGAAGGCTAATGAACTAGTAAATGCTATTGAGTTCAAACACAACTAAGGATGTGGCTCTGTGGCTTATAAAGATTCTGCATGTATGTGGTATGCTTGTGTATAATAATATGTATGAAATGTAGCTTGTACATTAATAATACTTTTTCTGTTTATTCAGATAATGAGGACCAAGAGTCTAACAGCAGCTACAAATACTTGAAATTCAAAATCACTGCAGTCACCATTACATTTTTTGCATAAGCCTAAGAACTCTTAAGTTAATCTTTAAAAGCTGTTACACCTTGACACAGCAATTTACTTATGCTTTTTCTTCTGCCTAGCTTTGTATACCAGTATATTTAATGTTTCATCAATACAAGTAGGGATCTGCATTTTGAAACCTTTTAAAAAACTAAATCCTGAATTATGACAAGTTTTCAATTGTAAATAGAAAGATAGTTTATTTATCATAAGATTGCCAGCATTTTCATATTTACTTCTGCCTTCAAAATATTCTAAAAGTAACCTGGGCAGCCCAAGCAATTTTGTTCAGGTCATAAACCAAAAAGTTTGTATCTGTGGCATTTATTGGAATAATAAATCCTTTTGAAAGGTCTAAATTTATGTATGGGAACTAGTGAGTCTGATTTCCTTATACAACACAAACCATACACTAACATGGGTACAAGAAAAGATATTTCATTGTTCTTTGGTGCTGTTGTTTTGCTGCATGTGTCTAAAAGTGTTGTTGCATTTAATCTTGCTTTCTGTGGCCTGGAAATCTGCAAATATGATTTGGAAAAAAAACATGGCAGCATCAGCCCAGGCTTAAAAGTGGGGAGCAGATGCATGAAGTGCACTTCAGATTGCTCTAGCCCAACACTGTCTGACATAAGCTAAATTTGAAACTGGCCAATTAATTTAAACTTCTGGCTTTGCCTGAACAAGCTGGGTTTTATAAAAAGTTCTAAAGAACTTCCTCTTGCCCTGTGGTGGTAGGAAATGTTAAGAGATTACCTTTTTTCCTCTATAGAATTGAATAGCTATTTTGTGTAAAGTTCTATGACCTTTTAGAGAATAACTAGAGAACAGGCTAATCTGCATTACATGACTGAGTATTCCAGGAAAACAGAGCCAAACACTAGTAGGAGGGATTGAAAACTTAAACTTTCAAATTGTTTTAGCTTTATTTGCAAAAAAAAAAAAAAAACACCACCAAAAACCCCAGACTCCTAAATTCATACATATGTATAAATAATGCTACCCCCCCAAAATGTCTCTGACAGTGCAAGAAACATGAAACAAAATCCTTCTCCACTGTGATTTTCAATTTTGCAGAAGCTATATTTTCAGGAAATAAAACTTTGACAGAAGTTCCCAGCCAGTTCCAGCCTGCAAGTAAAAGTTTAACTTGGAGGGCTTAGCATAAGAATCAAAAACCAAAATGAGTTCTGAGAATAGATGAGTTGAGACAACTTTCTTGATATATGCATTGAAGGAATTAAAGATTCTGCACTTTAAATTATACTGTCTGATAAACTCAGTCATTCTGATCTGACAGAATTGCTTCTAGACTGTGGTAGTTACTGGAAGCTTTTGTCACGAACTGGCATGTGGCGCGTTTGAAGAGCCGCGTACATCAGGAGATGTAAGGATGAAGTGGCAGCAGTCAATGAGCAGTGCTGCCTTGGAGGAAGCAGTTCCTGAAACAGAAAGGTAAAACCCACAGATGTCTACAATATGACAAATGGTGTTATTCAACATGCAAACCACGTGATTTTCAGGAAAGAAGGCATATATATATATATAGACATAAGTAACTTTTGAAGGAGGTGGGGTAATCAGCAATAAGAATTAGCATTTGTAGCATAGTGTGGTTTCCTGTTACGGTTAGTCCATTAGCAGTAGTATGACAATTTTTTAAATCAAATTCATATTAATCACACATCATTTCACATTTTCATGTTTGATATCCTGCTAAATTTTTAGTTTTAATTTAGATTTTCAATCTATTTTCCAAGGAAGATGTCATTTAGGAAGTGGGCATAGAATGGTTTTGAAGTAGAAGCTGACTCTTCTAAACTAGAAAAAGGGGTTTTTTTGGACCGTTTCAAAACCTTTGTTTCAAAATTTCCTTTAGACTTTTTTCGATTATAAAAATAGAGTTACTGAAAAGGATCAAAACCAAAGTGAAACTCTAAACTACAAATTAATCAAAATAATTGTACCAACGTAATACATGTAATAAATATTCAACAGTAGTTCTTTGGGTATTGATTTTTTGATATGGGTCTGCTTTTAAGGATATGCTGTTTTCAGTTCTGGAAATCTGTAGATTAATGTTTATTGCCTGGTTGAACGAATACTCAAAAATATAAGCTAATAGGAACATAAGCTTCTGGATTTACATTTAATTGTGATTAATAGAAGTTGTATACATGCACAAGAGAATCAATTTGTGAACTTGTAATGCATCATATCCATTTAATCCTAACTTTGTGTTTCTCCTTCAAGGAGAAAAGATATTAAAGTTTGCTTAGGGTTAATTCTGAAGGTCTAAGTGTGTTTCCAAAGTAGAGAAAATGTCATTTGCCTTCATATTGTTATGGAGCTAGATCGAGCACATAGGTAAGCACAACATACTGTGTTCAGAGGATTTTTGTTATGGGAACATCCAATACCCTCCCTGCTTTCCTGTTCATGCAGAGAAAGGGGATCTGCACCACACAACGGCTGGTCCTCATGAACATCCCTCCCAACTCAGTGAAGCTCCCACTGAGGTGAAGACCTAGACTGGTTGTGGCATGGGAGCTGGTTCATATAGGACTGTTGAAGTGGGATGAGGCAAAGACCAAGGAGTAGATCAGCTGGCTGTGCCTGAAGGGCTGAGGAGCCAAGGGTGACAGGGTCTTTCTTTGTTCTTATTCTTCCTTTGTTCTCATTCTTTCTTTTTTCTCTGTAAGCATCATCTGCTCACCTCTGTCAAGGACACTGGGAAAGACAGACTTTGCTTTAATAATTTTACAGCTATAGCATAGGTCTCTTCCCTCTATTTTTTCTTAAAATTAAAACTTACTAAAAAAAATTCTGACTGAACAAATATCTAGTTTGGTTGTACTGGCGGCAAGGAAGAGTAAATGTATGATATTACGATATTGCAATCTCTTTTTGTACAATATTACAGTCTTTTTAAGTTTGTTAACTTTTGTTTGCATTCACAGTTTGTTCCTGTGATCTGATGTCAGATGTTTAAAAAGTCTAGAACTGGGTTTGATAAATGAGAAAATCAGTATGTGGTTTGTGCTTTTCCCCATATAAGAGATATATTTCAGCTGTTTAATTTATAACATTAATGAGACAATTTCTGCATGACTACAGGAAAAAGAGATTATTTGCATTTTTATTTAGTGGACAAGTTACGGTCTGTGTCCTCTTCAAACAGGTTTCCCACTTTAATTAAACATCTAGCTAATAACCAAGATCGAATCACATACACTAGGCAAATGTCTTATTGAAATGCGGGGAGCTTACCACCACAAGAGGTCATGTAAAGATGTTACCAGGGCAGCTCAAAAAACATTTTGTTACTTCCTGATCATCTGAATCAACATTTAATAGCTACAAGCAAGTTAGTCACTTACTACTGGTGACACAAGAACTGAGGTACATTTAGATACCTTAAATCTATGCAACCTCACCTTTAGAAATTGTGTCATATTTCTTAACTTCTCTGATACTTTCTGTCATATAATGCAGAATATTTAAAATTTTGCTTAATAGTTTAAAAGAAAATATGTTCTGACTAGACTTTAAATCAGAAATCAATTTTCTAAAAGAATTTTAAATGGGAACCCATTATATGAATATTCACGTAAATTGTGAACTGTAAGGTAGCATTTTAAAGTGAGTTAATTAGTTGCTTAAATTAAAGTTTTTTAATGAGAAAGTGGAAGAGGGAAAGTGGCAAAAATTCTCTTTGTTTGCAGGTACACTACAGTTTCTCATGTTAATTCTTAACACAACTATATTTTGACAATTCCACAATAAGGAAATTGTATCTACTACTATTCTTTTAAGTCTAAAGAGATATTTTTTGCTTTTAAATTACTCTGGTCTTTTCTTAGAAGTGTAAATGAATTAGATATTTACTTAAGGAATCGAATCAGATAGAGGCTGCTGTCGTATATGGATATTTGAAGGCTGGTTTCATTAGTTACTCTGGATTGCAGTGTATCTCACCTGTAATGTAGTATGATTTTCCTGTGTTATTTTTTCCTCTATATTAATAGGTAAATTTTTCTTTAGGTGCTAAAACATAAGGTTAAAGTCTAGCTTCAGTGACACAGAGGCAGCAATAACCTAGTGATCATTATCATGCAAAAAATCGTCATCAAATGTAAACAAAGATACTTTGCTAATAACTTCATTAAAAAATCTAATTACTGTCAATGGAATACTATAGTGTTTCAGTTCAATGTGAAATACAAGATGCATATCTTGAGCTCCATATTTTAACTAGTCAAATGCGGCTACAATGCCATGGATATATCACAGGTTCGAGTACATATATTATGAAGGTTGATTTAAAAAATACAGAAAAAATCACGAGATGTGACATGTTTGGGGTTTTTTTTTTTCATTTTAATTTAGCGATTATTGATTTCTGAGGTCAGTATCAGCTTTTATTTTCTTATCCTACTTAATAGTTTTCCACTCAAGTGGAGGAGAGTTTATTAATCTACTTCCAATAATTTTGAAGCAGTATCAGATACTTTAAATTTAAATTAGATCTTTTTCAAAGAATTGTTTTTAACAAAAGGAAGGGCATGTATCTAGCAAAAAAAAACCAAAAGAAATGTGAAAAATATAGAAGAGAAATACCCTCCACAGTAAACATTTTTATAAAAACTATATATCTCAGATATTATATAGCTTATCAACTATAAAGAAGGAGTTAGAAATTTCAAAGTCTCATGATTGAGTGGTAATAAGTCTAAGGATTTTGTAGCTGGTGTATTCACAAGGCCTTTATTTTTGAGACTCAAATTATCTCAAGAACATTACACTCCCTTTCATTACTTGGTCTTAAATTCAACATATGTGGTATGTACTTACAGTGTGATTTCTCCCTATTTATAATTTGCTCATGTGACTGCAATTGAATTTCTGAAGTGAGCCCAGATCAACTGGAAATAAATCTGTTTATAAGAAGAGTTAATTTCAGCCTTCAAAGTCTATGCTGTAGGATGAGACTGAAAAATGACTTTCATAGAGTCACTAGCCGTAACATTTCCAATAATCTGTTGTGACTCAATATTTATATGGCAAATGATATACTAAATAAAATAATGTAAGCACATTAATAAAAGAACTGACAGTAAAATAATTATGGATTTCATATCATATCTAAAATTAAAAAAACCCCAAAACCCACTGGTATTTCATTCAACAGTCAAATTTTAGCTCCTAACTTTGGAGAGAAGCTATAATAACTTAAATAATTTGTCAATATTTTTTTTCCAGAGAGAGCTTTTAAATTTTTTTTTTTTTTCCCAGTGGGAACACCCAAAATTCGATACCTTTGGAGTACTTATATATTGTCTCATGTTTCTACTTTGAAGTGAATATATGTGTTATTTTTTAAAGTTACCAGATAGTCTATTAACGTACAGTATTAAAAATAATTTATGAAGGCAATATAATAAAAAAATTATAAGGCAGATTTTGTTTTCTGAATTTTAATCTAGTTCATTACTTTTGTATTTGGGTAAAGAAAAACACCTAAATCTTTATATTTCAGATTTTGGAAACTTAGCAATAGGAGTAACAATTTACTCCTAATAGGAGTAATGATTTGCAATAGGAGTAATGATTTACTTCCTCCCAGTCAAAGGGAAGGCGTATGAAAATGCCAGTTGAATCTGCTAAGTCAACAAATGGTTACAGGACTGGTGCCACAGCCAGGGGTTTAGCTACTTTGACCATAGGGCTCACTTTGAGAAACCTGGTCTACTGGGGTCTGGTGGGGTCCATCTGCTAGAGAAGGGGAAGAACATCTTTGGTCAGAGGCTTGCCAAGCTGGTGAATGGGGCTTTAAACTAGAGCTGCTGGTGAAGGCGAACCCAATCCATCTCACTACTACCAGTTGGATGCCGGTGCTAGCAACAGATGCTCAGAGCCCGAAGAAGGATCACAAGTCAGCAGGAGAGCGCCTGGAGTGCAGCACAAATTCCAGCTACTCCAGACAGTAAGTCAGCTTCATTGGGTTGGAATGAAAGGATACAGGCTTTTCAGGAAAGACAAGCAGGGGAAGAGGGAGTGTCACCCTCCATGTCAATGGAGTTTCAATGGAGTGACCAGCTAGAGTGCATCAGCTTTGCCTGTGGATGGATGATGACCTTATGGGTCAGGATTAGAGGACAGGGACAGGTGAACTTATAGTGAGGTCTGTTACAGGTCACCTGACCAAGTGGATGATGCCCTCTATAGACAGATAGGAGCATCCTCATGGGGAACTTCAACCACCCCAATATCTGTTGGAGGGACAACACAGCAGGCCATAAGCAACCCAGGAGATTCCTGGAATGCATTAATGTTAAATTCCTTCTCAAGTACGGACCAGTGATGAGTGGTGTTCCTCAGGGGTTGGTATTGGCACTGGAACAATTTAAAATCTTTGTCAGCAACATGAACAGTGGGACTGAGTGCACCCTCAGCAAGTTTGCTGACAACACCAAGCTATGTGCATCAGTCAACATGCTGGAGGGAAGGGATGCCATCCAGAGGGACCTGGGCAGGCTTGAGAGGTGGGCTCATGCCAAATTCATAAACATTACACAAGGCCGAGTACAAGGTCTTGCACGTGGGTCAGGGCAATCCCAAACACAAATACAGGCTGTGTGGAGAATGGATTGAGAGCAGCCCTGAGGAGGGGGACTTGGGGATGTTGGTTGATGAGAAGCTCAACATGAACAAGCTATGTATAAGCACAACCCAGAAAATCAACCATATTGTGGGCTGCATCCAAAGAAGTGTGGCCAGCAGATTGAGGGAGGTGAGTCTGCCCCTCATGAAACCCCACCTGGAATACTTTGTCCAGCTCTGGGGCCCCAAACATAAGAAGGACATGGGCCTGCTGGAGCGAGTCCAGAGAAGGCCACAATCAGAGGGCTGGAGCACCTCTGCTATGAAGACAGGCTGAGAGAGTTGGAGTTTTTCAGGCTGGAAAAGAGGAGGCTCCAGGAAGACCTTATAGCCACATTCCATTACCTAAAGGGGGCCTAGATGGGGTGGAACTCTTTTATCAGGGAGTGTGGTGACAGGACAAGGGATAATGTTTTTAAACTGGAAGAGGGTGGATTTAGATTAGATATTCAGAAGAAATTCTTTACTGTGAGGTTGGTGAGGCACTGGAAGAGGTTGCCCAGAGAAGCGGTGGATGCCCCATCCCTAGAGGTGTTCAAGGCCGGGCTGGATGCATCTTTGAGCAACATGGTCTAGTGAAAGATGTCCCTGCCCATGGCAAGGGTTGAAACTAGATAATCTTTAAGGTCCCTTCCAACCCAAACCATTCTCTGATTTGATGATTTCCTGGTCATTTGCTCTTGGGTTTGTCCTATCATAGAATAGTCAGATTTCGTTTTTAATGTAAGACTAGTAGATAAATGTACTGCCAGTGTATTTTTGTCTGTATGATATCTAAATCTATTTAACGGCAGTATTGCTGAATTTGCAGCCAGACTGTAAGCAATCCAGTGTCTGATTAATGAATTCCTTACCTAATCTCACATTGCCTGGAAAATCAGCAGAGATAGATCAGCTAGATACCTCTTTGACTGACATTAACTATTTTAAAATCATCAGGACATTAATTCAGAATGATGGAGACAGTTACGCACAATCCTGTTTTGTGTGATCTGGCTTGTAAACTTGAAGCTTGATCTTCTACAACCTGGCTGATGACTATGGATTACCAGTTATTCATTACTTTCTGGTGTTTCAGTGTTGTTTGCTTGTGTATTAAAGAACAAGAGAATTAATAGAGATTCATCTCAAAATGGACAACTTTACTGTCAGAAAATTTATTTGAAATGTGGTGATGAATTTCGAGTGCCTGCTGAAGAACATGGATTTGGGTTGTCATCTCTCATACTCAAAATACAAGATCTCAGTATAAGGATAAGAAAAAAACCTTCCTCTGGTTTTCATGAAAAAATGAGAAAGATTCTGAATGTGTAGTTACAGGCAACATGGAAGATATCATGTCATATTACAACTCCTGACAGTTGTACAACTATTTCATAGATGTCTCTAGAAGACAAGTTCTAATTTTAATTGCCTAATTGCAGCTAAATTCTTCATTGCTTATAAGAGTCACTTATTCCTGTGTGAAATATCAGTATGCCCTTTCTTTATATGCCTGACTTATTAGATTAGATAACTACCTCTGGTTTTTTTAAGTATCACCAACAAGGTATGGTAGGCTAGTACTGTCCATCTGTTTGGTATTGAGTCTCAATTACATCTTGATTTGAAGAAGAAAGTGTTTGGTGTCAGAACTGTGAATACACCCATATATCTTAGCTGCCCTTGACCTTTGGGTTCTGGACAAGTCTTCCATACAGGAATGATTTCCCCTTCCCCCTCCTGAATTATTAAACTGCTGACTCTTTCATTTTGAATTTCATTGCTTTTTATTTTGTCTGAAAAACATTCAAAAGTGAGAAAATTCTTCCATAGGAATTTTTCTCTTGTCGCATTTTTTGACATTTATAACACAAAAATTGATCTGCTAGAAGTTTTTGCAGAAAAATCTATTTAAGGTGCTTCAAACAAAACTTGTAAAAGACCAACTCATTCTAAGGCCATAGCTGGCATCCTAAGAAGTTGCTTTCTAGATATGGTGAAATGAGGCAGATCAAGAGGTTCATACTATTTTCTAACATCTAGGTAAAGAGAACCTATGTTAGAAAATCTATTTACCATATAATATCCATCTGCGTTCTGGACTCAGTCAAACTATACCAGAAAGGATTACTATAAAGGCATAAAAATAAGGGAATTTTGTACCAGAGTAAAACATAATTGTGTTTGAAGGGACAAACAATTACTGCCACAGTCTGCACACACTTTTACTAAAAAAATATTCTCACGCTGTGAATGCTGCAGTGAGTGATGATAGATCATGGTGAACACTTGTGTACTTCTTTGCACTCTTGCATCAGACATTGCCATAGACGTGCTACAGTCCTGAAGCATTTCTGAATATAAAACCTCAAAAAAACCCAACTTGAAGCTCTCTCCAGTCATATGGGTACATAAGCCTTATCCAGCACATGTCCTTGAACATCATCTTTTTCATAATTAGAGTTAATGTCCAACCAGATAATCTGTCTGCAGTTTCTCATCTATTAATGACCATTAGTTTCATTTGAACTCTATATATCAGATTCCTGCAACAATCTAACACCCCTTCTTGATAAAAGTAAAAAACTCCAAAATAGGGCTTAGAGGGGTATTATTAGATCTGCCATCTAACATTATATTTTGAAGTGCGAATGTGACAATTGCACATACCTAATATAATTAGATATCAAATGTGAAATTACTCTTCCATTATGTAGAGAAAGATTGTTTCAGGGCATAATGAGAGAGCAACTTTCCTGGGGGGAAAAAAAATAAAAGGCATCCTTCTATAAAGATAATTCAAACAGCTAACTGAAAAGAGCAATAAATCATACTTTAAAAGTAGGGCTAAGCCATTCTTAAAGCAAAATTTTTAGAAGAACTTAACTTTGGACAAAAAATAAAAGCTGTTACATGTCAACTTTATTCCTTTACCATACCAGAAAATCTATGTGTTGCATAATTTACAGAGAGGTATAAACCTGATTTTTTTGTTGTTGTTGAAGATAATTTTTTTTTTTCCAATGGAAAATAACATTTGCCTCTGCTATTTGAACACACAGCATTACCGCCGTTTCCTGAAATGGAAAAGTAGTGATGGCTGGCTGCAGTCATTACTGCATATTAGCAGGTTATGACACAAGCATTGCTCAAATACCTTAACTGTATAAAGAGGTGACATGTTTTCAGTTTCAAATCCCATTCTCAAGACGTGGTTTTATGTAAAAAAGAGAACTCAGAATAGGGGGAAAACAGACTTAGATATTTGTACTTAGAGACAATAACTGATACTCTGTTGCTTAGAGTTCAGTAAATCATTCTAGCTGGCTCTGAGCTTGAAATGGGTATGCAAAATTTGGTGTGAGACTAAATCCCAAAGGAAGGTGGATTTTTTTTGCTTGTTTTGTTGTGTTCTATTTTGATTAAGTTTAGTTGTTTTCCCCCAGGAGAATAATTTTCATGAGTCTATGAGCAATTATATTAAAAAAAAACCCCGGTATTTATTCAATTGAACTAGTTTTCCCTGGGTAAATATTGTTGTAAACTTGTATCCAAGGTTTGTAGGCTTTCAGACAAGACCTTGTGAAAATCATTGATTTAGGGTGTGTAACTTAAATAGAGTTGTGATCATTTCCCATCATCTGAGCTTTTAAATCTATTGCAAAAGCTTAAAAGGGATATGAAAGGTGGATAGGTCTTGAGCCTGTTTTTCCACGTAGAAGTAAATTTTATTTGGAGCTTAAAAACAAGAACTTGCTCCACTCCAGTTTGCTTATATTGATGGATAATCTTAATACTTTTTATGGCCCATGAAAATGTGCTGTTTTCCCATCCTCAGCTGGATACATTAATGAATGTACATTAGGAATGTACATTAATGTACAGCATAAAGAAGATCATGCTTTAGATCTTCATTATATGTCATGCTTGTACAGTTACAGAGATATTTAAAAGATGTGAGGAAAACACTATAGTGGCACTGAAAACACTAGTGATTTTTTTCTTAAGTCAAGAAATAAGACAACAAATCTCTAAAAAATAGCAAGGAATATACTCAGGTACGTGAGAACACAGATAATTTGCAAAAAATAGTGGAAAAAAGGTTAATTCAGCTACAATGTATATGTATGAGAGAGAGAAAGAAAGACTACTGAGCTGTAATAATTTTTTTATCTTCATTTAACAAGAAGACCTGTTATCACAAAGAGCTGGGAAAAAGTGTTTTGTCAGCAATGTAAAGAAAATTATAAAGAGAGTTGGTTTAGTCAGTAATCTACATAGATTATTGAAATTTCAGGTATATATTGCGTCTTGCATCTGAAAGACATGTTGGTCTTTTTGTGGATAGGAATACCTTCATTTATTTTTAGTATTTTTTTTTAAATCCATAAATTTCTTTAAATTCATAATTCAAAATAAAATAATGTCAACATGAACACCAAATTTTATTTTTAAAGTATTAAGCCTGGATATTATGACAAGCAGTTTTGAAATTTCAAGTCCTTTCACTCAAAACATTCATATCCAAATTTGTATTTTCATACTACAAATTTTAATTATGGTGCAGTAAAATGATACTTCAAAAAAGGTTTCAGCTAATTCTTTCTGATCAGTTCTAATCAATACAAAAATCTTGCTGTAATTGCTGAGATGTGGGAAGAACCTGGGAAGCTAAATGTATTCTTATTTGCTTCTTTAATGGCAGCAGCAGAGCTGTGGGTCTAAGGTTTCAGTGCTGCTTGCTATCTCAGGTAAACTCAGCTCTTGCATGCAAAAGAAAAGGATTCTGCCACGATTCTTCGCAACGATTAGTACCACACTTACAAGAGGATGGCAGCTTCTTTTCATCCTGAGTAGAAATGGCAGTGATTTGCTTTGGATTGTACTAAAACGGAAAATGACTCAATCTGAATTCGGATGGAATTTTGTCCATTCTTTTAAAGTTACCTGATTGTTTCTTGTACAGTATGAGAGGCTATCATCTTTCCATTTTAGTACAATCCAAAGCAAATCACTGCCATTTCTACTCAGGATGAAAAGAAGCTGCCATCCTCTTACAAGTGTGGTGCTAATCATTGGAAAGCATTGTTGCACAGTCCTTTGCTTTTGCATTGCTTTGTTCACAAATACTAAATTTATTGTTGTTGCCAACATCCATATGTGACAATGAGCTATGGCTGATAGTATAAGACCTCTCTTTACAAAATCATGAGGCACAAGTTCTCAAGCATGATATGCAGCTTTTTTTTCTATAAAATCCCAGCAGAGGGCCACAGACTACCTAAAGGTATACCACTTAATCTTGTTAACTACACTGAGTTAGGCAGGTGAGTCGCCTCTTTGGTGGTCTTGGGTAAAGTGTCAGAACAGGTGTTTGCCACATCACGTTCTTGTAAATGACTACATCTGAATGGAGAATCCTCACTGTATTAACAGAAAAAGGGAAAAAAGAAGTCCAAGAAGGCCAGGCCAATCAATCACTAAGCTATGTGCAAAAGTAAGACTTTTGTTTGCTGAAAGGAAGCAATGCAGTCTGGTTTCTGAGCCATAGAAAGCCACCTGACAACTTTAAGTGTACTACCTGATGTGGGTAGTGATAAAGAGTAAGTGTTAAACCCAATGTTTTCAGCAGTATTTCTTGAGTCAATGTTTACAATGCTTTTTCTTTCTTTCCCCCTTTTTTTCCCCTCCAGAAAGACAAGAATGTCACGTTTTAATCAGGGAATATTATCTGTGTAATGTGTTTTCCTGCTGTTAAAATATTCAAATACTTTTCAAATTCTGCATAGAAGCTTCAATGCTGTTTTCTGCAGTTACAATTGATAAATAATAAAGAGATGTTTTCTGTGTTGAATCTAAGTAAATTGTTTTAAACATCAAACCATGTTGTTTCACATTTGCATGCCCACATTTTTCACCCATACAGACAAATTAATTAATGTGAATTCAAAACCTGAGACTTAATCAAACAAACTTGATAAAGAAATTCATTTGCAAGATAATATGTTCATTAATTGAGAATAGTAAATGTAATAAATTAACCATTTCGTCAAGGTTAATTAGAATAGGTTAATTGATTGTAAGGCTATTTACTCTCACTGCAGGGTCTACGTTATGATTCACTTCAAAAATCCAACAACCAGCCTGACTTTCACCAGCAGAAAATATCCTTTCTGTCTTTGATTCTGCTTTATCTATTTGTAAACAATAACTTTTCTAATTTTACTTAGTGCTCCATCTTCAATCCCAACAGATTCTTTATTACGATTAATTTCAGCCCTCAGACAGTTCACTTCTTCCTCTGCTTCTGTCTCTAAGGAACTTATTACTGATTTCTCTAAAAAGAAAAATTGACAAAATGTAATATTAAGTCTTTTCCTGTCAATATCCTCAGCCACCTCCTCATGTCTTGCCTTTTGCAACTGTTATTGCATTTTTCATATCTTTCAACACCAATGAAGTATCTGTCATTTGCCATTTTTTTTAAATCTTTTTGCTTACACCAACTCTTTGCTGAATCATTTTATCAGTGGTTTGAATGATGTATTCTGAAGTTACACCCTTTCTGTTTCTAGATACAGATGCAAAATAGTAACTACTTGACACTTCTGGTACATCTGTACACCTATGGAAGTCTGAGCCATAAACAGAAAAGAAATAGTATAACTTCATAGTCCTTGTCTCTGAGATGCTCCATAAGTCTGTTTTGATATAACACACTCTCTCTTTAGCTCCATAACATTATTTGTTATTGCTGGGTAATTAACAATGTCATTTGACTGTCTAATAATACAAGTACATATTCTATGTATTTCTTTTATTGACTGTTATGCAACAAACCACCATTTTCATTTTCCAAAGTACTACAAAGTCTTGGAGTTGTAAGAGCACCCACGCAAGTGTAATGGATCCTAGAACTGAGTAGTTCTTTTGTGTATTTTACTGCTGAGGAAGATCCTGCACATCCATCAGTGTTTAACGAGGCAGGTTGCTGAAATTCTTATTCATAGTTGCCTCAGGAATTGATTTTTTGCAGCTCTCTTAAGAAGGTTATTTTTCTCATTAATACTGCTTCTACAGTTCAGCTGCTCTTTTCCTGATCCCCATGTCTCGGCATGTTTAAGGAAGAAACATATTACACTGTTTTGACCACTCATTAGCTTTTCATACAACGGGTTCATTAGCAAGATATACTTTTAGTTCACTTTAAATTCCAGTTTGATTTTCTACCCACTTACCCTCCTGAATCCCCAGAAAACCTCTTTGCTGACTGCCTTCACCAATAATCATGTCTTGAATCTTCTCCTTTTATAAAACATGGATCTTCTGGCATAAGTGAAGAACTTTCTACAATCTAACCTCATAAACACAGTGATCATGTGCTTTTCACACTGTTGTGAATGGAGGTTCCTCTTGGTCTTGTATTTGGTGTGATAATTTGTCCCAGTGCAAACCTCAGCTAGTTTAACTTGATGGCTTTATTCTCAAGTACTCTACTTACTATAAACACGACCACTCTTAAACAAACATATTTCCTTGACAAGACACCTTGAAATAAGAGCATTTAAAAATAAACTTTCTTCTGTGACTTGATCTTGCCCACTGCATCATTGTATTTTGGTGCACTAAATTCAAGCAGTTTTCTGAGCTGCAGAACTGCAATACGTTGTGCCAACATCTGTAGGAAACTTTCTTTTCAGTTACTTCTTAGACGTGATTGTAGATCTATGTCTTGCTGCTAGCAATAACTTTGCTTCTCTTAGTGTTATATACATAAAGATTAGACACAAAGAAAAAAATCTGCACCAATGGCCATTATGACTATGACTCTGTAGGCAAAAAAAAAGATGCAACTTACTTTTACAAGAGAGCAAAACTTTTTTCATATTTGAGGTACCTTGACGCAACTGGAAAACAACCTCAGTCTGTGTTAAGACAGACTGTTCATGTCAGAACCTTTGTCTCTGCATAGCATAGATCCTTAAAGGTAAATTTATATTGTTTTCGCTTTGCTTTCTTTTGTGAAATTTGTTTAGTTGGAAAATTCAATGGCTCTGCTGAAGGTAAAAGGTTATGTCATTTATAATCTTAAGACTTCAGAAGATCCTCAGATGTTAACTTATCTTTGACTTCCAAGACTGAGTGTTCTTGTATTGCTTATGAAATCACATAGATACTGCTTCTCTCTGATGATTTTTTTCCTCCCAGGCTTTATCACATTTCTCATTTGTTCCATATTCACATAAACAGGGCTCTTATGAATCTATCGTAAATGATTTTCAAGAAGATTTATATTGCTGATTTGTATTTCCATATCACTGTTGATACAAGGTAATTTGCCAGAGGTAAACAGAAAGGGTACGTAATAGATTGTTCCTAATTATTACAGACAAACAAAGTGTGTAAAAAGAACAGAATAAATGAAAATAATGAAAGAGAACTGGCTGGATTCATTTAAACTTACTTATATTTTTTCTCAACAACAGTACTAATCTTCTGTTAGGAAAGTGGTACGTGTGGGTAAATGTATATACAATAATTTTCCTATTATCTTTTCATTATTTCAGCAGAAAGTTCTCCCATTGCATTATCATGACCATTTTTAACTCTGTCTTCTCCTCACCTTTTAAGAATAATGTATAGCATGAAAAGTAAACAATTTAGCAGCTTTGCAGTATTCTATAGGTTCCTAAACCCCTTAGGATTACTCTCAAATCAAGGACTGCTGCAAACTTAGCTATCACAGGCTCATGCCTGATTGTGTATGACAAGCTGTATACACAGTTTTCTGATTGTGTAAGACATGCTCTGTGACTTTGAATCTGGCTTGCATAATTATAGAGGTAGGAAATGTATTACTTTAATGTGTTTTAAGATTAGAGTTCTCTGGAGAACCAGGCGTACTCTACTGGTGACGCAAAGGTGGCAAGGAAAAAGTACTCCCAGAGCTCGAGCAGTGTCTACAAAAAAGGTGTTAACAGGCTCTTCTGAAACCATATGATCCATAGTGAGATAGCAAGTTTAAGAAGAGAACAAAAAATTCACACCATCAATCAAATCAATGACCTCCTGTTCAGAATCTCATTCAGATCTCATCTATGATGTACAGTTCTAGAAAACAGAGATAAAAAAAGATTTATCTGTTCCTATTAGGATCACTTCAAATGCACGCATAAGTTTAATGAATGTAAAAAAGGTCTTTGCATACAGAATGCTACAGTGATTCAATTACCTATGAAGTGTGTGTATTGGATTTGCATGGCAAGTGGGTTTTTTTGGGTGGGGGAATGAGGGGGACTACAAGGGTGGCTTCTGTGAGAAGCTGACAGAAGCTTCCCCATGTCTGACAGAGCCGATGCCAGCTGGCTCCAAGACCCAGATGGACCCACCGCTGGTCAAGACGATGTTGGTAGCGCCTCTGGGATAACATATTTAAGAAGGGAAAAAAATCTGCCGGGGAACAGCAGCCAGTAGAGAGGAGTGAGAATATGTGAGAAGAACAACATGGCAGGCTCCGAGGTCAATGAAGAAGGAGGGGAAGAGGTGCTCCAGGAGCAAAGTTTCCCCTGCAGCCTGTGGTGAAGACCATGGTGATGCAAGCTGAAGCCCTTGGAGGTCCACAGTGGAGCAGATATCTACCTGCAGTCCATGGAAGACCCCATAGCGGAGCACATGGTTGCCTGAAGGAGGCTGTGATTGCTTGGAAAACCCACGCTCAAGCATGCTTCTGGCAGGAGCTGTGCCCTGTGGAGAGAGGAACCCATGCTGGACAAGGTTTGCTGGCAGGACTTGTGACCGCTTGGGAGACCCATGCTGTAGTGCACTGATCCTGAAGACCTGCACCCGATGGAAGAGACCCACGCTGGAGCAGTTGGTGAAGAACTACAGCCCATGGGAAGGACTCATGTTGGAGAAGTTCATGGAGGACTGTATCCCGTGGGAGCAGGGGAAACCTGCGAGGGTGACAGACAACATGTGATGAACTGACCACAATCCCCATTCCTCTTTCCCTTGCGCTGCTCAGGGGGAGGAGGGAGAGAAATGGGGAGTGCAGTCGAGGTCAGGAAGAACAGAGGGGCAGGGGGAAGGTGTTTTAAGATTTATTTTTTATTTCTCATTACCCCACTCTGATTCAGCTTGGCAAGAAATTAAACTGATTTCTCCAAGTTGAGTCTGTTTTGCCCATGACAGTAATTGCTGGGTGATCTCCCTGTCCTTCTCTTGACCCATGACCATTTTGTTATATTTTCTACCCCCTGCCCAGATGAGGAGGGGAGTGACAGAGCAACTTTGGTGGGCATCTGCCCTCCAGCCAGGGTCAACCCATCACAGCGTGGCATACCGTCAGAACAAATATATGTTATGCTTATTCCTAATTCTGAAGTTTCTTCTTGTTATTAAAATGAATATATGTTGATTCATTCATGTCTAGCACAAAAATACTACATTTTGGTCAGTTACATATGTGAAACAAAACAATAAACATCAAGAAGAGAAAAGTTGCATATTTCCATATTACTTTAAAATGCTGCCAGGTCCCTGAAGAACTAGGTGTTATCAGCCTAAAATAGAAGTACAGTTAGAGAAGAGTTGGTATGCAAGTCTGAAAATGAAAAGATTGTTGTGTCTGATGACATAAACTTTTAGCTTTCTTACTTTGAAATTTTCTACTTAATTCGACCAAAGGAGGAAACATCCAATAGCTAGTTTCACCTTCTATGCATCAAAATGTGTCTGTACCATGACTGAAGACTTAAACCTTTTATAGTGCAAGTCTTAATAACGTTTTTCAAGGTTATGAAAAAGGTAGACACAGAATAAGATTTTCTTTTACACCACAAAAAGCAAACACAATGTCCTGTCCTGTAAACATGTCTCTATACATATGTACATACACAGCAGCAGCAGCTCAAATGTTCTACTCTATTACATTAAAGTACTGGGGGAACTGTCTTGTGACTCCTTTTGAAGAGTCTCTTCACATTAATAAAACGCACTGACTTAGATGCAAGGAGGAACTTTGGGGAGCAGAGTAAGCCTGTGCAAGTACTTGAACAGTGGAAGCTGTAATCCTGAATAAGAACAGGATAGCTCAAGTTGACTGGAATGGGAGAGACACTTCAAATCTTTCTGTGGATTAAAATATGGACACTTCATAAGTGACTTTATGGAAATTTCTTAGTTAAATATTTAAAATCCAATGAAAGTAACTCCAAATTAGCTAATTATTACAGGAAGATTTTGTTAATAATATATTTAAATTTCTTGTGAGCAGATTTCTCAGTATCTACTTCAGTTTCCCTTGTGTGGTGCTCATTGTCCTAGCGTTCCTCTGGGCCCTGGGGTCAGCATTTTCAGCCTTCCTCAAGAAGCCTAGGGGTGGAGAAGTCATGATGAGTATCCAGCAACTTTCACCAGGAAGAGTGTGAAGTCTGTGTGTGTGTGTCTACATGTGTAGATATGTGTGTTCCCAGCTCAAGTCTGAAAGTAGCTCAGTATTGTTCCCAAAGGTTAGTTACTATAAAGACCGTTCTGTTGTGCAGTATCTACCAAGGTTTGCCTTATGTGGTATTTACAGAGACTAAGCTAAACCAAGTTAGGTGATAAAGAACTTTCTTGTAATTGAGTGACATGACAGCCTAAAGCAGCTCAGGCCAAGGAAGGTCTTGAGACCCTGCACTATGTCGATACTATGGTATAAAATCTTAATGCAGTCTAAATAACTTATTTGACTTATTTGAATGACAGTCTTCAATGTTTCCATTGAATATCTGATGGAAATGTACTGATTCTTTAAAAGGTATCTGTTCATCAGGTACTCTGCCATTTAAAAGCTGTGTATTTATGACACTGGGATGTTCTACGTGAATAAGTAGTAATTAATTCAAAGTTCTTCAGAAAGTCAATGGGGTAGAACTGAGTATCTTGCTGGGATGTTCCCTTTCCCTCTGTTCATCTTTGGAAATGGAGCACAGTAATGTCCGTGTTTTCATTATGTGTTAACTTCTTCATGCACTTCTTTTTCTTGTTAAGTAATTAAATGACTGAAAAATGAGGGTTAGTTCTGATGTGCAGGTTTGAAATTTTACTAAACCTTAGTAGAGTTCCTTATACAGTTTGCAACTTACTGTGAATGCTATTGATCTAATCAAATTCAGTGTTATTATTTGGAAGGAACATGCATTTAGTAACAAATGTGATGGTTACACACTTTTTTTTCATTCTCACAGTTTTGAAATTTTTTTCTTCAAGCTAATGAAATCCATGGTGCTGCATATGTGAAGCTATTTCTGTTCTACAGAAAAATAAGCTGCCTTGCTGAAATGAAGTACCAGAAGAAATCTACTTCAAAGATGGACAATATGACTATACTTTTTCATGTCATGAGTCTCAAAGAATGTGATATTGAATAATAATATTTTGATACTGGCACAGTTCCACTCTTGGTCACCCAACTTGAATGCTTTGTTGAGTCCCTACCATTAGCATCCTCAACAAAACAAGGAACGTGCCCTTGGTGTGACTCTCCTACTCTGAAGAGCTGGCTTGCAGACTGTGCTTCACCTCTCCAGCAGATACTGTATGAGAAAACAGTTACTTGAAGTGTCGTTGGAGACCTGTGGATTTGGAGAGGAGGTTGTGTTGGATTGGATGTTATGTGTTAGAGGAGATAAGAGGCTAAGAAAGAATTTCAGCATGTGTTGTAGGACAAAGCTTCACCGTGGAGAACCCCAGCATCTGACACAGTAAGTAACATATTCTCCAAAAGGTAAATGTCAGTATGATTGGCATTTTCATATGATTTCATATGATTTTCATGTGATAATTCTGCAAGTGATGACTAACGTAAGGTAATTTTTTAAACAACTTGTGTTTTAGTTGCTTCGATTTAGAACTGCAAGTGGTGAGAGATGTACCTCGGAGCTACGAGCCCTCTGTTTTTGTGCCCCAGATGCGGCAAAGTGCGAGTAAGTGTTCTGCTGCTGTGTAAGAGTCTGGATGTGGTTCTTGCAAGTCAACTTTGTGATCATGGTAAGGTTGGCTTTAATTTTGAAAGGCTATGGTCAAAGGACTCTATGGGACCCTCTGAGTTGCTGATTATAAACATGGTAAGATACATACTTTGAGGCTCTTGCCCCTGTACTGTTGCCTTGAACGAGAGTCAGGTAACGTCAGACTTGGTACTATAGTTGATGGATGCCTTAGCTTTAATTACTTCTCCCCCTATCCTTAAAAAAAAAAGGTTTCAGAAGGTGGGGTAGATATTCACCTTACAATCAGTGAAGGCTTTCAGAATAGAGAATGTTTGCTGGGGCTTTATATGTACTTCAGAAGCTGGAGCACACATTTTTGGAGGATCGGCGTGTGACAACTTGCATATAGTGCTTAAGACTATGGTGCCAAATACTTCTAGCGAAAGCATAGTTGGTAGTTCCCCTCCCCAGTCCATTTCCTCTCTGCATATTCTTAATACCTGTGTAACTCCTGAGTATTCCAATTTTCACTGTTTTAATGGCATGGTTTGGTAAAGAGACTGAATTTCTGCATTAAAGAAAGACGCTGGCAATGTATTTCACTCAGAGTGATCTAGCAGTCCTCTCTAAAAGGATTCCTACCTGCCTATTACACTGTTAATGAAATGTGCAACAATCATTGGGCAGGATGATTGCAAAAGCAAGGAAGTTGCTGAAATTAATAAAGGTTTTTATTATGATGTTTCTTGAACATTTGTAATACCATTTCTGGCTACTTAAAATGCTATAAGGCAAAACTTCAAGGAATAATAAAAATTAAACTGCTGTATGTTTGAAACAGTCTGCTTATGTAACTTGGGCTTGAAGCAAAGAAGTACAGTTTTCCTAATAACCACTTGCAAAATTTAGCTAAAACTTATCTGAACACATCTTGGTGTGAGAAATCTCACTGCTGTGTTAAGCCTTATATTAGTAGCCTTGGCACATTTAATAAAATCCTTCTGTAAACTGGGAACAAAGCTGCTGTTCTGGAGAGGGCTCCAAATTAGCCCTGCCAGGCTGTAATTCTGCAGTATTAAAGAGACTGATACTTGGCACAAAGTAAACTCAGAAAAGAAATGTTAAGCTAGAGAAAGTTTATTATACTAAAGCAGTGAGAAAGACCCATGAAGGCAAAGCTTAATTCTTGCTTTATTGATTTTTTAAGGAACTTACAGAATGTATCGCTTTTCCTGGCTTATATTTACCTCAATAATCATAAACTTATGAGCAAGTATGCTGAATTTCTAGGGTGCACTGTGGTAACTTGTCACTTGTTCTACACTTAGGGAGGCAAAAGTTGAGGAAGGAATTCAGGCCATCTGTAAAAATAGCTGGGATTCATCAAACCCAGATCCGTATGAAAGTTCAGACTTGAATCCAGCAATAAAAAAGAAAAAAAACCTCCACAGAATTGGGTGGTGGATCTTCTCTTTCCTGAAACACTAGCCTTCACTCACTTCCGAAGTGAATGTACAACCCTCACAATGTTATCTGGTTGAAAGAAGTGCTGATTGAAAAGAAGGGCAGAAAGTGTCGCAATAGGCGGTGTATGTGCCCACTGTATAGGAACAGCCATTTTCACAGTGAGACACACAGTCTGCAGAATCCTGCCAATTGATTTTGGCTTTGTGTTTTATGGGAAAGTAGCTCATTTCTCTCCTTAAGGTCTCTCTCAGTTTACTGCTGGAACTTTGCCAGCCAGTTCCCTCATCCTGTTTTAGTCTTACTTTGGCTAACTCTCCTTGTACAGTGAGATGGGTGGGAGTTTCTTTTTCAGCCTTCACAGAACTGAAAAGTCTGTCAAGCATATTGTACTTCTGCCCCAGGCACCAAAAAGCCTTTGAAGGTTTGACCCTTAGGCACTGTCATATTGCCCTAGCTTTATCCATCTGGTCTGAGATATCTGTACAGTCAATGAAGAGCTGTCTGTGTGATTTGTCTGGGGGTTAGTGCCCTACATAGATGGGATAAACTGCTCTGGAGACTGTATGCATTTGTATCCAGACTGTACTGGCAGCCGTATGTACTACTTTTTAAAAATTTTTCTGAAAACGGATTTTTAACCATTCTAGTCCTGAACGTATTTTTGTGTAGAGCAAATGAGAATAAGTAGTGTCCTGAACGAAGAAGTACATGTTCAAGGGTCTCATGGTGTCCTAACTGCAGGATCTAGATATGACATCTCTTCTGAGCTGATACTTCTCGGTAACATATGTATAACACAATTCGTTAGAAAGGGTGTTTACCATCCTATTGGCTATTGAATCTGAAATTTATTTTCCCGAAGATCTCATAATACATGATGTGAAAAGGTCCCCAGAGCCACGGGACTTTAATCTATATCTTGTAACTTCATAAATAATGCAAGGAGAATTGAATTTTGGATTCTGATAACAAAATGGCCATAGAAGTTACTTCACTACACTAACTTTTCCTTTAATAAAATACGGACTAAAGACACCTCTTGAACATGAAGACAAAAGTGAAGATTCTAACACAATATTGTTTTAGGCTATTAAAGAAGGATAAATCCTGTAAATATTTAAATGTTCTTAAGATATGTCCTTCAAGGAATCCAAATAAATAACGGTTCTTGACACTGTGTCTCTGGGTGAATGGCAAGAGATTTGCTTTCACATATACCAAAATGAAAAATATTGATTCTCCAAAGCCATAGTACTATGACAAAGGTCAGATGTTGACCCCTTTAATTTGGTGTAGCCTGTCTCTTTGTAACTGTTACGTTCTGTCAGCAACTGGTAAAAATAGACTATACTGACTTAAAATGCTCAATAGAGGGATGCCATTAGTGTTTGCAGGGGCAGAGTCAGTTTGCACTTCTGTAACCCACTTTAAATAATCTAAACTCTTTTAATTTTATTTTTTTTTCTTTTTGCTGGGAGGGGAAGTTAAGTCCAGGATCTGTCAGCTTGGAACTTATATTTTAATTATACGCATTGTCAGGATAGTTTGTATTGTGTTGTTGATTGTGTTTAGAGTTGATTCTAAGGCAAAAGGAAAGTGAAAATATTCATTTATGTAGGTGTATGTATCCCAGCTGGAAATAATGCTGAAATACTGCTTTTTGAACTTTGGACAAATGTATCGTTAATCCTCTTACCTGGCTTTTTTGCATGTGGTCATGGGTCTAAAATAGTGGCATGAAAGACCTCCTGATGCTGTGCGTGGTTCTACCATTACAGACTGCCCGATTTCTACTTCCTTATGACTTGCAGTTGGTGGTTTCCCTTTGCCAAGAGGGCTTATCTAGTAACAGCTGTAGCATGTTGAGAGAGTTAAGGTCTGACATTGAGTTTCATATTCATTATTTATGCATTATTATTTAATAGAATCACGCTCTTTAGCCTTTATTTTTCACTGGTATTTCTCATCAATTTTTTATTTTTTTTTTTTTCTGGAAAATCTTGTAGAAACAAATTCCATTGCTATGTCTCACTTCTGCTATTGGTTAGAAAATCTGGAATCCAGACACAGAAAGAAACAGACCTCTGCGTTCCCTGCCTGTTTCTGCTGTATGGGTCGAGGAGGCTGAACTCTTCTCAAACATTGCCTTTTGTTTGGCTTGAGCAACAGAGACCAGTATATCATTGTGCATTATTGTCAGGCCAAGATGTATGCAAGTTATAGCTATAGACAGTATTTCAGAGCTTTATCTCTGGCAATTGAAAGAATTTTTTACCCATCGATTCCTCGAGAAAGTTGAGTAAATCCTGTTTTTCAAGATGTGTTCGCTCCTGTACTGGCTATGTATATCCACTGATGTGGAAGCTGGCAATGCTGGTGATGAAGTTAGCCTTGGAATCAATCAATTTGAGCTTTAAATTCTACTCTTCGAGCAAAACGCTACCTGGGCTTTCTTGTCTGAACACCTCCTCCAATTCTAGCTCATACTGTCTTACGCAGCTGCCAGAATACAGCTTCACAGAGAAGTTTTTTCCCTAAAGATGTCCTGACTCCTGGGTCTGTGGGGTAAAGATGATCTGTTCTTATTTGATGTAAGTGTGGATTTCATTAATTATAGGTTTCAACTCTACTGTATGGTAGTTGAGGGAACCAGTTTCCAACAATAACAAAATTGTCAATTATTGTTTCTGAAAGTAAATTACGCACAGAAGAACTTAGTCTCAAATGTTAACTATAAGTTTGAGAAATATTAGCACATTGGCTCTAATACACCGTGAAAGATGTGGTTAATGATTTTTAGATTATTTTTGTGCTTGTTCTATTTATTTTATGTTTCCTTTAGTTAGGTAACAGCATTTTTTCTGAAAAAATGGACAAATAGGATTAAAAAATGACAAATGTGGCTGGATATAGTGTTATGAGTATCATGTTCCCATCGACTGATGGGAGATCAATATTTTCAGATTTTTCTGCAGTGATTACCTAGGAAACCCAGCCTTAGAGCAAATTAGAAACTTTTGCTAATCCTCTTCTTGTATAACTGCTAAATTTAAAAATCAGCATTTTTTTCTAACTTTTTTTCCTGCATAACTGCACTTCTGGTTTTTGCATTTATTTGGAAAACTATTTAAACATGAGATTGCATATGGAACCCAGTATTGTCCCATTTACCTCATTTTTTCTCTTAATCGTGTCAACTCTGCCCCTCAATTTGTGACTGGCAAACCTTCTGTGACACCTAGAATTAGAGTTCATCTCTTTTTCTAGCTTTCACATTTTTGTATTTCATTGTCGTTCTTCAAAGATTAGTATCTTTATATTATTAGAGAAATACAGGAAAAAGAGTTTGGGGTTAGTTACCTTCCAATAAAGGTCTTGAGTTTCTAATGTAGGACCAAGGCAAATTTGAAGTACTTTAATTGAAAATCACAATCACAAAAACTGTTTATCTGCCACCTTTTTTGCAAGTCTTCTAACCAGTTCATGATCAACTTGTTTTCTAACCTCGGTCTGCAAGCCGTGCCCCAGCTCCTCAGCCTTTTGAGTGAAAGATAAGGAAGGAAAAAGGAGTTTTTAATCCTTTCTCTCCTACCTTTAGGCAAAAACTGTTCTGATGATATAATTCTTCTTTCCTCTAAGAAAACTGGGCCACTGTGTATAAAGATGTAACATTTTTTTGTTCCATATACTATGAACATTTTATGTGACTTCAGCCAAGTACTTAAGGCCTGGCAGGTAAGAAAAGATTCAGAAGAGTGTTTTATTCCTGCAACTATGTGTGCTTTCTCCAGTGGTTTGTGAATAAAGAAGAAAGATGACAACATGGGGAGCAGGGAGCTTGACCCGTGCCCACATCTTCTGCCTTGAGTATTTTTAAGCAGTTAGTTATTTTCCTCTTGGCTGCATAGTAGTCCAGGTCCATGAGAAACTGACTGACTACAGTTCAGTGAGAATACTCTTCTGAAAGTGCAGTAGGTAGCTCTGAATACCCACAGGTTAACGCAGGCTCTCTGCTGGGTCCCTCCCTCCCCGGAAGACAGTTCTGACAAAAAGACTTTAACAGAAGTAACAAAAAAAAAATTACTAATTTTTCCTTACTAATGAAACTACTTGAACACTGCTGTGCAAGATCAAGCACCTCAGCGCTTGCTCCGGGAACTCCACTGCTTCCAGGCTGGTAGAACTGAAGCTTAAGGAAACCTGCGTGTTCCATTCTTTAGGCTGGGGCACAGAGGTCCACGCACTGGTCCTCCGAGTCTAGAGCTGGCTAAGCAAGACTTATGGAGGAATTCATCTTCTCTTAAATTCTGGTATAGGTGCTACTTAGTGGTTTTGTCTCTATGCAGCCTGAACTGTTTGTATGCATAGGTTAATTTGCTTTCTTTTTATACTTTGGATGTTATTGCATCTGCCACAGGTTATGGAATATCCTTATTTTTTGTCCCTCTTCAGTGGTAGTTAAAGTCATTCAAACACTAGGCTTCCTAAGCTTTTATTGTTTCTAAACATTTTCAGATTTCCCCAAATATACCTCTTTTCCAGAGGGCTTATCTTTCCTATGGAAGCCATACAAGACTAATTTAGACTTCAGATAATGTCATATTCCTCCACATATTAAAAGTTCACCCAACTGAACATTTTTTCTATCTGCATGTTGAAGGCCTGGTCCCTGTGAAGCTTAGACTTTTCCAGTCATCTGCAAATCTGATGGCAGAAGAGACAGATGAAACTTTAAAAATGAGGTTTAAAACTCTCTGTGGAAGAGAACTGGGTTGAGCCTAGTGTAGCACTCATGATCCTGCTTTAATAGACACCTGTTAATATCAGTATAGATGATACATCTCACATCATTAATCCCACTCTGAAACTCCATTGGACTCTGTATGAGCTAGTTCTATACTGGCTGAATCAATTCTGAAAGTACCAAATTGTTAAAAATTTTATTATTTTTAGGCAGATTAAGGACACTGTTGTGATTAAGGTTTCTTTAGTGATAAAATTCTTTGTAAGAGACGGAAATCAAACCCTTTCTCTCACAAGAGTAAAACAGTAAAAATAAGGAACTATAGTACAAGATTCCTTGAATTAAGTAAAGCCCAGAAAGTTAAAAATGGAGAGCAGTCCTATCTAAATATCTTTCTCTTTTCTTTGATAGGGCACTGACTAAACTGATCATGTGTTTCCAAATGAATATTGCACTTTACTGTAACTCTGCGAGTACTGTAGGAGACCATTCTGACTTCTGCAGCATCAAAGTCTTCCCAATTGCAGCATAAATGTCTTCCCACTTGCCTAATGTAGGCTATAAAAAGAAGAGGAATTCAGAGCATATGACTAATATTTTAATAGATTCCAACATCTTTAGTCTTAAATAACATAACTTATACATGTATATGTATATACATGTGTGAAAATATACGTTAGGATTACACACCTTACTGATGTTAGCTATATAGCCTACTTGTGTTGCCTTAATCGTCTTAAATGATTATATAAACCAATTTTTTCAGTTTTTTAATAGGAGATAGACATATTTATAATTTCTAAAGGAAGAAAGCTACAAATTTCATTGCAGCTTACAGAGTGGTTTACAGAAAGCTTTTTGAGAGCTTTGGTCAGATAAGTTTGTCGGTTGCAATGGAAGACTTTTATGGGAGCAATGATACTGCATCAAAGACAGAGTAGTACTGGTCCATTTTGAAAATGAAATGTGAAATATTGCTACACTGGTAGTATAGAACTATTTTAGTATGTTAATTTTAACGATGTCAGCTTTACTGCACCATACTACTAAGAAACTATGGTCTGATATCATTCAACTTTCATTAGTTAATAGTTGACATTTCCAAACTGTATCTGTGTGAAAAAGGGAATGACTTTCTGTTTTTAAAATAGTGCATGAGCTCCTGGAATCACTTTTGTGAAATGTTCTCTGTAGCTGATCTAATTAACTACCAAGGCCAGAGTTTATTACCATTAATTGCATCACTACCACTTATGAAACATACCTGTGGGTAATTCCATCATGCTTACAAGGAGTAGCAGACTCCTTGAAAATCAATATTCTGTTTATATGTCGGATTTTCTGCTGCTGGGTATGCATGATTAATTAACCTTTGTATCACATAATTTAATTCAATGGATTTAAGACAGGACAATTTTAGGTCATGAGGAATAGACAGCAGTTTCACTGTTCAGAGGATGTCATTAATGGAATTCAATTAATATATTAAAATTGGTAAGTAATAGCGAAGAGTCTACCCTGGCTGAGCAACTTGAACGCTCTTAACACTTGAAAGATGAAACTTCTAAAAGTGCTAATTGATAATTTCAGAATAACCTCAAATCTGTATCTGTGCAGAACAAAGACTATGCCATATTAGACACACCTGAAGGATCTCATACCCCACCTTGAAAGGTGGAAAAAGCACTGCATCTACAGGTAACCATCCAGGCTTTTATTTGAATTAACTTCTTTGCATTAAAATAATTCTGCTAAGTGAGCAAGTGTTAGCACAGGTTTGGGTGTTTTTTTCATGTATTGTTACTCGAGAAACTATTTTACTTCCACAGCAAAGATGTTGAAGGAGTTCTGTGCTATAAATACAGCTGGTTATGGCTTACAGTAAGTATGCTATTGTGACTGCTTAGCTGCATAACACTTATTGTGAGGTTAATTAACGCCTGGGGCAGCAGCCATCTAGAGGCACCAGTATGTTTCAGGTGAATGTGCTTCAAAAAATTTCTGACAGTTAGGAGTGATAAACTGAAAGAGTCAAAGTAAATTCAACTGCTTAAAATTCTCCTTGGAAGAGAAAGTAGAATTCTCCAGTTCCACAAAGGAGGGACCTGGCTAGAGGGAAAGGATAGTTGTATACATATCTGTAAAAACATTGCATGTTACAAAGACAAAAATTTGCACAAGGATGAAGGTATAAAACCCATAAATATTCTTCTCCCTGGAAAGAAGCAGCACTTCTGTTATTGTACTTTGAAACTTTCTCAGGCCTAGCTACAATTGGATGTTTAGATATATTGTATTATCTCCATACACATTTGTAAAGAGCAATTTTTCCCAAACTCTAAATCCAGAAATAATTCAGTCTTAACATCTTTAACAGCTGCTGATCAATCAGAATGTTGGTATCACTTGCTGTTCCGTACAAAACTATCACCAGAAAAAAAACCAGGATGAAAATAGTTTTCTTTTTTTTTTTCCTCATTAAGCTGAGTTGTGCACAACAACAGGTGTTTTGTTTAGAGACTTAATGCAAAGAACAAGCCTTCTATGTACTCAAACCTGCTGACACTATCTGGATATGCTCAAATTCATTCTGAGTGTACTCTCTTGAGTATACTCAGATGTCAGTATACTCAAATCTACTAACAATAATACTACTGGGGATTACACAGTTTAGAACATTTTTAAATTTACTTTTCAGTTTGAAATTGTTAAAGTTCAGTTCTCTTCCTCCGCTATGCCCTTATCATCCTCCCATTTTAGGGTAAAAGAAGAAAATAATTCTCAAAGTTGTAGATTAATACTCCTGATCTGGAACTCTTTAGAAACCAGTTGTGAACAGTTATCTTATTTTGCCTGTCACATATGAAAACTTCAGCAGCTGAACAGTGTACAAAGGCATTAAACCAAATGAAAATCCTTCTGTAGTCTGGTACTATTTCTGGTTATTCTTTTTTTTAATCCTGTGCTCTTGTATAGCTTTTCCATAATCCTTCCATTGTGAACTGATTCTTAATGAATTAATTTTCAGAAAAGCTCTGTGAAACTTTCCTCTGTCTCTTTCCTCTCCACCCCCCAGTCTTCATGTCAAATCCCAAAGAGGAAACCTCGTCACTGTAGTTGACTTTAGATGTACAGAAACACCGTTCACAGTATTAAAATAGTACTAAGACAATCTGAGACGTGGCCAGAAGTAGTACTGCTATCAGTGAAGTCTTTTCCCACAATCAAAAGTGAATTCAGTGCTTGATTATGTCGTCTTGTGTGGAGCCCACAAATGACTGTGGATCAAGATTGTCATGGACTTGTCCTGTGAGTTTTTTTAATAAGAAATAGTTTCAAAAAACCCCTTGCGTCCAAGATGGGTACTTTCTAGTCTTCCCTTATGGCTTATTAGCACCCCAAAATCTTCAAAATGTTTCAGAAACGGTGCCAAGGATACGTAATGTTTCACTGTATGTTGCTTCATCTTATGGTCTGAAAACTTCAGAAATAAGAAAGTCCTTCTCTTACAAGTGTGGTGATGGTTGCGATTGTGATTTATTTGTTAATGCATTAGCTGTGTTTTTATGGTTTTCCAAAGATGACAAATATTCAGTGTTTTACTTTGCTTTATAATTTTACAGTCCAATTTAGTTGTAATGTGATGTTTCCTAAAGAAAAATAATTAAAAGAAGAAATGTAAAAAAAACCATTGTTGCTCACAGGATTTCTAAACAGAGTAGACTTATTTAATGCCAATTCAGAGGTGTCTAATCATTAGCTGGAAGGATGAGTTTGTAGTTGTATCTGTACTGGAAAACAAATCTAAATTCCTCTGCTTTTCTAAGACTCAAATTATTTTAACCTTTTTGAGATCTATATATTTGTCAGCTTAATAGAGCAGCTTCAACAGATTCCATAATCCAAAATGACAGACACTCTGAAAAACTTGAGAGGGTTGACAGAAAATTGAAAATCCAAAAGGGAAGGCTGGTTAGATTATTTAAAACTCCAAAAAAGCTCACTTAAGTCAGCATCAATTAAGATCTGTTAGGCACTCTGAATCTATGTTGTAAGGGCTGTTAACAAAAACACAAAATTAAAACACTTTAAAATGGTTAGTCTTCTGAAATCAGTCAAAATCAACCCAGTCAATTAATATTGTTTTAAAATCAGGAAGGGTAGCCACAAAACTGTCGCTTCAAAGTACTCTTCTGACTTAATAATAGTGTTTTAAGGATCAACTTGACATCAGTTTATCTAAGATGCTTTCACATGGTGAAATTCCACACTCCAAGAAATATTGGAGACTGTAGGGTAGCATGTCACAGCTCTGTCCACTGTCTCTTGGGATCTCTTCAGCTATGCCATGTGGGGTTTTTTGACTACTTGAAACTGCTGCTAAACAATGTGTGTTATAACAGACAGCCCCATCCTGGCTCAACTGAGGGAATATGAGTTAAAAGAAACCACTTCAAGTTCTTTTTAAAACAACTTGCAGTGATGCTGCAAATTTGACGCTGATTAAACAATGAAACTCACTGCCAATATCAAAGGAAAATTCCCTGTCCATACTACTTGACCCAAAGCTTCACATTTGGCTCAGCTGTCATCAGAAAGAAGTGTCTTGATTGCCTCCAAGGAAATAAATCAGCAACTCATCTCATCTTATAGATGTCATGTACATGCTAGCGGAGTGATGATGGTTGCAGCCTGTGGTCAAATCTTGGTCTTTGTTGTAATCCGCAGAAACTACTCTCTGTCTCAATAGATGACTGTTTAATGAAATGAATAAAACAAAATGTGGGAAAGAAAGATGACTGTGAGGTTACAGCCAGCAGTACCAGTCAAGAGATTTGTGGGCTGCTGACGTCGCTTCTACTGTCTTCTGGACCTCCACGGCATTTTAAGGAAATCAAGGCATGTACACTAAAAAGAGAAAGATTAAATATTATGTGGCTCGGGTTTGCCAATAAGTGAATTTAATCTAGGGAGTGTAGGAGTACTTTTCAACTATTGGCTATTGTCAGGTTGTATTTTAAAAATATGGATTTAATAAAGCTAATAAAGTACTGAGGCTTCTTCAATTGTCTCCCTGTGCTTGCTCTTCAGTTTTGTAAAAGAATTTAAGCTAAACTTTTATAATATAAAGCTAAAGGCAACATTATTTCAAATGCTGTTTTTCTGAAATTGTAATGCTCAACATTAAATTGTTGATGGTACAAACCTCTTCTGTAACTGAAACTCAGCACTAGAACTCAGTGAAGCAAATATTCTCCCTAATTTGCAGGTAGAAGGTTGGAAATTGAGGCATGGGAAAAGATTAATTTAATCTGGTGACTGTGATATTAAATTTATTTAAAATGTATCTGCTGAGTTCTGCCACTGCTTTGTGACTAGTTTTATATAAATCGTATGAATTACTTACTTTAGCGATTACTAGCTATACAACTAATTAGAAGATGATATAGTACATTGCATGTAAACTAGTTCAACACAGTTGCAGGGTGGCTTTAAAATTGGGGTTTTTTTGATCCTAATGTTAGGTTTCTGGAACATCTGAGTTTTGAGTTTTATAATCATATGCCTCTATTTACCCTGAAGGAAGATGAAGGTTCCCCCATCGTCCCAGTAGTTTAATTAAAAAAGAGGAGAGGCTGAAATTCAGCCTCATCTTCTGTATGGATTAACCTTTCAAATAAAACTATGACTGTGTGTAATATTGGAGCCTCTCTAGTGACAAAGACACACAAAATCACCAGAAGCAGCCCAGGATTCGAATGCATGGTGAGAGCATGCTGCTGTTTTCCTAATTTGTTTATAGTGTTGTGTAAGTTAGTTTTCACTTGTTTTGGACAGTTTTATAAATCTCCCTGAGTCTCAAAAATGAATTGTGAGGTGGCAAAGCATCTGCAGTTGAGTGCAAAAGGGGCGGTATCAAAAGACATAATGAGAAGTATATACAAACCCAAACAAAAAAAAAGTCCTAATGTTTGAAGGCAGGAAGAAATACAGAATCATAGAATCATTTAAGTCAGAAAAGACCTTTAAGATCACCAAGTCCAACCGTAAACCTAACACTGCCAAGTCCATCACTAAACCATGTCTCTCAGCACCACGTCTACCCATCTTTGAAATACCTCCAGGGATGGTGACTCAACAACTTCCCTGGGCAGCCTGTTCCAATGCTTGGCAAGCCTTTCAGTAAAGATATTTTTCCTAATATCCAAACGAAACCTATGCTGGTGCAACTTGAGGCTTCTTCCTCTTGTCCTATGACCTGTTGCCTGGGAGAACTGACTGACATTCACATCGCTACAACCTCCTTTCAGACAGTTGTGGAGAGTGATAAGGTCTCGCCTCATCCTCCTTTTCTCCAGGCTGAACAACCCCAGTTTCCTCAGTCACTCCTCACAAGACTTACTCTCTTCAACAGTTTCATTGCCCTTCTCTGGACACGCTCCAGCACCTCAACGTCTTTCTTGTAGTGAGGGGCCCAAACCTGAATGCAGCATTTGAGGTGAGGCCTAACTAGTGTTCAGTTTTGAGCCCTCACTACAAGAAGACATTAAGATTCTGAAATGTGCCCAGAGAAGGGCAACGAAGCTGGTGAGGGACCTAGAGAATAAGTCTTATGAGGAGCAGCTAATGGAACCGTGGTTATTTAGCCTGGAAAAGAGGAAGCTGAGGGGAGACCTTATTGTTCTCTGTTACGACCAGAAAGGAGGTTGTAGTGAGGTGGAGGCTGATCATCTCCAAAGGGGCAATAGGACAAAAGGAAATGGACTGAAGTTGCACCAGGGAAGGTTTAGGTTGGTTATTAGGAACATTTCTTCACTGGAAGGGTTATTAAGCATTGGAACAGGCTGCCCAGGGAAGTGGTGGAGTTGTCACCCCTGGAGGTGTTTAAAAGACTGACAGAAGTGGTGCTGAGGGACATTATTCAGTGGTGGTTTTGGCAGTGTTAGGTTGATGGTTGGACTCAATGATCTTAAAGGTCCCTTCCAACCTAGGGTATTCTATGATTCTATGATATTAAAATCTGTAGCAAAATTACATTTATTTGCATTAATCCACGTGCGTAAATCTACTTGATTGTTTAGTGGAGTGTATCCTGTTTAAACACAGCACGTATCTCAGCCACCTGCCCTGTTTTCCTGTCTCACTAAACTATTTGCATGTAAGATTTTGCAGTCCTTGGGTGCATCACTACTGTGACAAGTGACAAGTACTGTGGCTCTCTAGAAGCCATTTTGGCTTTTTTCTTAATATGGATCTAGTTGGTATGATATTTTAAATATGCTATTGTAACATGACATGTATATTTCTCACTGTTGCTTGCAAATACTTGCACAACCGCTTTACGGGCTGAGCCAAATAGCGCTGTTCTCTGACAGCAGAGCATTCTGCTAGAGCAGAACATGATGTCACTTGCAGTTGTCTAGGTGTCCCACACAGTAGTGCAGGGGCAGGTGTACAATATTATAATGCGGTACTTCACTGTAAAGCATCTTTAGTAGATTTTGTGTATTGAAGTGTAGAAATAGCTACAGAGATTAGAATAACCAGAAAACTGTATGGATTTTGTTGTACAAAATCCTCTGTACCTAAATTATAAATAACACTACCAAAACTTAGTGTAAATTGAGTCCGGATCACAGTGGTGCTTCCTACCAAAACTTAGTGTAAATTGAGTCCGGATCACAGTGGTGCTTCAAATGATGAAAAAACATATGTATTTCATTGACCACTTTAAACATTTGTAAAACTACATCTCTATATACAAGTTTATTTCCATGGAAATTATATACTATAGTGCTATTTGCAAATCAGATGACATAGCTTATTAGCATAGGATAATTAATTACAGTCTTACAATCTATTAAAGATCACCAACCTAATAAATGTTTTTTAAGCTCCAAGGGCACTTCACATTTTGTGCCAATACTTTTACAATTGCCCTTAAAAAAATGTATGTGGAAGTGGAAGATATCTGAAAGTTTTTAGGAAGGAACTATTGACAAAAATAGAGGCTACTTTAAGTTAAAATGGACTCTACATGGGGCATACAGTTGCGGAACACGTAAACATGTTGAAGTGCTTCCAGCGGTGTTACGGATCAGTAGTTCCACAAAGTATTAGATCTGTTCTTTGCTTTTTATAACTAAAACTGCATTTTATCTCCACATGTAAAGAAAATAGCCCTTTATGGTCTATCTGGGGCTATATAGTTTAAATGTAGGCACATACATTGTGGTACAAGTTGCATGCAGGAATGCCTATTTGTGTGCAGTTTTATAGAACAAGTTCATAATTTAAAAGATAATTCACACGTTAGTCGCAGTTGTACACAGAGGTAGTTATTTTTATCTTTTTGATGGTTTGGTATAGGCCATTGAATAATTCAGGGGAGAAAGCTTCAGGGTTCAAGGGTTTTTAATGTGAGATATAAATGGACTTCCATGTTCCTTACAAGCTGTTTTTGTACAAACGTGTCCACCCAGTAAGTATAATAGAGGTGAAAGCACAGGAATTGGAAGAATACTAACTTTTGGTCACTATAGCTGTTATGGTTTGAGAAAACCCATAACAATTTATTGTCGCTTAGACAATTATTCTCTCACCCGATGACCCCTCCCCACCCAGGAAGGGGAATCTGGAAGAAAACAAGAAAACCCAGGGGTTGAAAGATGAACAGATTTAATAGGATAGAACTGGATAATTAACAGTACTAACACAAAGCAACCCATATTGATCCCAATACCCGAGTATACAGTACAAGGATTATACTCAGCCAAACTATATCAGTTGGAAGCCGTGCACTCCCAGCAGTGGACAGTAAATGTTGGACACTGCGAGTGCTACAGCTTCAGGAAGAAGGGAAGGGCTTAGGGATCCAGCACTGGGGTAAGAAGTCCTCTGGATCGCCATCATCAAGGGAGAGCCATCAAGGGGAAGAGCATGAGCAAGGGGGAGAATGCGAGCAGGTGGAGCACCCCCTCGCAGCAGACTTTCTAATTTATATTGAATGTGACGTTCATGGTATGAAACAATCCTGTTGGCCAGCTTGGGTCAAGTGCCCGAGTCTTGCTCCTCCTCATCCCTGTACCTGGCGAGCTTGAAAAACACTGAGACCTTGAAACCCACGCACCATAGCTGGCTGTACAGTACATATCTTCACTAATTCAGACACTAGAGTCTTACACAAATACAGCTTTCCCAAGCATTAGGAAAGAAGTTAGTCCTGTGTCGCTCACACCAGGACAATAACTTACAGATTTCATTGGTGGTAATCCTAGTTTTCCTGATTTTTTTTTTTTTTACTGTTTTTATTTCAACCTTTAAAAACAGGTTAAAAAAATTTTAAGTAATTGGCTTGTGCCATTTCCGTATCCCTAGCTTTTTGATTACCTATTATGAACAGATTCTGTTTCCACCTGCCCAGCGTCTTAGAAAGCCATTAGAGCAGGGTTTATCCTATGTTGTATGACACCACCTGACACAACAGGACCTCTACGAATGTGATGACTGTAAGGTTTTGTAGGGGTCCATAAATTTCAGTGGTATGGAATTTTCATCAATAATTATGAAACGATTCCCCAAACAGGTACTATCATATATCTAAATAACTTGTGCAAAGTCAAGGTATGAGTACTGAGCATGCACTAAGTCTGCACTAAGTCTGCAGGCCTGCATGCCTGAGCTATGAAGACTTAGGCGAAAGGATGTCTAGTTTGCAGTGTTGCATCGTTTTCCTTGTTGGTCTTTCTCCATCTTCTGTCAAGAAAACTTGGTAGATTTCAGGCATGACAGAACCTTTCAGACACAGGACTCTTATTAAAAACACAAGGTGAGAGGGAGAAAGTACATTTTGCTCTTGGCATCAGCCACTCAGAATGGTGAAGCTCTTTCCGTAAATAATTTGTGTAAAAAAAGAGACAAGCATAATTTGAACTAATTTTTTACATTTCTAACCATTACCATCAAAAAAGAATAAATAGGAGTTTTTTGAGGGTTTTTGAGCAACCTGCTCTAGTGAGAGGTGTCCCTGCCCATGGCAGGGGGGTTGGAACTTGATGATCTTTAAGGTCCCTTCCAACTCTAACCATTCTATGATTCTATGATGATCTAATTTTTGTATGGTGATTTAAATGTTTGAATTGTATAAATGTATGGTTCTGAATGAAAAGTAACTTTATTTTCTAAACAGTCTGAAGTGACTTAAAAAAGATAGCTCTTCTGGGGATCTGTGCTGGACAAGGGCAATGTCACATTGTCTAGAAAGCATCCAAACACTTCAACTTTAAAATCCTTTATTTAGAACTTTTAAAGCTATTGCTACATGGTAAGGTGGCCAAACAGTAAGGTGTGACATTTAAATTAGTTTTCTCTTGGAAAATTAAGACTGATTACAGTGAGCTGGGAATAGGCAAGTAGCTCAGTTTATATATTCAAAGAGAAAGAATACATAACTACTGCTGAAGGAAGTGACAAAATAGTGAAAGAACCAGTTCCCAAGAAAATGAGTAGAAGACATTCCACAGTTATTGCATACAATCTATTTTTCATAAAGAGCCGACAATCATAGGGGAAGGATGCCTGTACTGAAAATATTCGCAGTAGTTGTAGACAATAGATTAAATTAATATTTGGTGCAAATGAAAATGTGTAGAAAGTCATTTAACTCTGCCAAGACTGCACATATGCAGGGACAATTCTGTGTTATAAACATGTACATATAAGACCAAATTTTTTGGCTGAGGAGGATTCTTACGCTGTGTCAGGGATCAGGCTGGCTATAAGAGTGTGACGAAACTATACTGTCTTTGTAGAAGGACAGAAACATGGGTGAGAGTAGAAGTCATCATTCAAAGAAATTCATTAAAAAGTTCAAATTGTGTTAAAGGCCATTATTGCACCAAACTTCACTTGGATCAGATAAGTTAATAAAGTGTAGTGAATCAATAAAGTAATGCTGTGGCAATTACAACAAATTATATGGAACTTCATGAGCAGGAAGACACAGAATTAACTAATTGTCTTGTGGTTGCATTAATTTTGGTTCATGTGCATTTTTGTGTTGGAAATAGACAAAAATCTAGCAGAATAGTAAAACAGTATCTATTCTTAGTTCGTAAGCTATACTTCTCCTTTTTCTCTGACGCACTAGAAATTTCTTTCAGACCTATGTGTACAGGTCTGCTTTAAGGAGTTAGAGGGTATACCTATAGTAGTATACTGATGATGCTATTACTGTGAATGATAATTTCAAATATCTTATGACTGCTGCCAACAAGTTCAGGGCTAAAATTGTATCTATCATCTGAATTGTCTATCAATTGAATCACTGGGTGATCCTGGTGCATGAGAGGGACACATGAGGAGGTCTCAAGGATTCTCCTGAACTGAATGGTTGTTACAGAGTTTACTGAAATGGAGGGGCCAGGTTACTACCACATTTCCAAGAAAATAATAAAGACTTCTCTTTGAACCTGGATGACCTTTTTTTTGACTGGCCTGAGAAAACGCATCTGTTTTATTTTAAACAGTAGGCAAGTCATGTTTTTGCTCTGAGGTGAATTTTAAGGAAAAGTCAATATCAGAATAATAAGGAAAATTATCATCTGATAACCATCATTAAATACTTTCATGATAATATCTGAGATAGCTTTAGAGTATAATTAAATCAGTAATGTTGCAAAGCAAATGTCGGAAGTAAAAAGCCCTAAGACCATTCTATCTAGTTGAACAGAACTATTTTTATGATTGCATGCATTTAAAGTTTTTCTAGCTTTGTTGCTTTCCTGAATAATTGCAACTTTCATAATTTTTAGTTCATTTTTTAGCACTGTTCTTCTCCAAGGAGGAATAAAGAAAAGAAAAAGATCTGTGAACTGAAATACACTCATGTCTCTGACTTCAGTTGGAAAGAAATACTTAATCTTTAGGATTTGACAATTTAGTGAGAAAAAAAAGTCTTGATCTTTATCAACTTTGCATGACAGTTTTGTGCGTACAGTTATCTTAGTCCCTTTCCAAATGGTATAGATTTTTTTGGGGAGAGGGGGGACACAACAGGACAAGATGGGGAGGAAAAAGGTTTTGGTAGTATTGGTACATATGAGGGCTGTGCATAAAATAGGTGTGATAGTAGTTGTACCAACCTGTGGCTAGGAGGAAATGATTTTAATAATCTATTTTAATGGTAATTTCTTATTAAATCAAATCTTTTTCCAAAGACCGCTTGGATATAAAATACATTTTCTTTATCATGTAGAAATGGTTACTTTTAATTTCATTTAAAAATTGTCAGGCACATTCTGTAAGAAAACCTTAGGAAATCTACACTAGTTAATGAAGTTACTTTTTTGAAGTTGAATTAACCTTCAAGTTACATCATATTTAAAGGTATGGATTTTGAGCCATAAATGGATATTGCATGGCATGACTCGGCAGAGTTTCTGATGTATTTCAAAACAGCAGATAAGGATTTAACTATTGTGTCTAACTGAATGCACTCCCATCACATGATGCCAGGGGAGGTTTAGAAAGCTTATTTGATCCTTTGATTGCATCTAACAGTGAAGTCATCAAAGGACTACTAAGGCAGCCCTTTGTATGTTTGTAACAAAGCATACTCCTTTCCCTTTAGCACAGCAGTCAATAGCAACTCCAGGAAAGATAACATCTCATGTGCTGTATCTATGAAAGATTGAACTCTCCATGAAAAGTTCAGTAGTGCATGTCAGGGGAACTAGAAGGATGCTGTAACTTTCTGTGAGCTTTTTCATCTCCCCACTCTCCACGGATAAACATCTGCAAAGCAGTTCCCTAACATTAAAACAGGGGGCTGGCTTAGACAAAGATGCTGGCTTTGGAAGTAGTGCCAAATATGCAAGGTTAGAAGACTGGGGTAATATTTGCTTTCATGACCTTTGAATGCATTTGGGAGATCACCCAGTCTTGAAACAAAAATACTAAATGTCTTTAGACACTTTGTTACTTTTCATTGATGATCCCAAAATACCACAACAGTGAATTTTCAGTAAAAGTTTTAGCATAAATACTTATTTTTTTCAGAAGTCTAACATTTTTCCTAAAATTGTCCTTAGAATAATGCTTTCTTAGTCTACTTTGGGGAAAACCTAGCCACATCTTTATTCCATTCTGGGAGAAGGGTTTTTTCTCAGAAATGTTGTTTTCTCCTGTATACTTCACTTCCTCACCATCAATAGCGTTTTGTCGTGGTTTGGGCCAGATTGGCCCAAACAAGCCAAGCAACAGATGTTCCCCTCTCCTGCTGAGCAAGAGAGAGAGAAGAAGAGAGACTAGTTTAGTAAGAACTAAACTGATTTAATGAAATATAAAGAATAAAATAATAAAAAGAAAATAATGAAATATGTACAAAACGGTATCAAGCTCCCAGGATGACAATCACATCACCAGCAGTCACTGGGGAACTCCCAGACTAGACTCAGTAACGGGTGGGAACTGGATTCTGGATCTGGATTCAGGAACACATGGATCAGGATCAAAGATGAACAGATGTAGTCCTCCTCAGTCACCGGCCATTGAAGGAAAAGTACTGACCCTTTGATCCCTCAGCTTTTATACTAAGCGTGATGCAGATGGGATGGAATACACTGTTTGGCCAGTTTTGGGTCACCCGTCCTGTCCGCTCCTCCCCAGAGATGGGACCCTTCTACACTTCTCTGCTTCCAACCCTCCAACGGGGCAAATAACAAAGTTGGTTGGCTTGGTCTTTATAGCAGTAAGTATAAGCAAGTGCCTCTCTGCATCCCGTGCCTAGGCATCAGCTATAAACATGGGTCTTATCACTCTGAGAAAGAGCAGTTTTCTGCACAATATGCTGTTAATTTCAGCAGTTAGAAGAGGCCTAGTTAGAAAGCAGAGTTACTGAACAAAATTGGTCCTGTTTTACCTCAAACCATGACACAGCTTTATGGAAACAAGCTTCTGACGTGTATATTTTGTGGTTTGCTAATGAAAAGGAGGTAAAAAGATGCTAACAGGATTGGTGAAGTATTATGGTAGCTGAAGGTAGCCTCACAATGACAGGTCCTGGTTGTCATGGGGGACTTCAACCGCACTGGTGTTTGCTGGAAAGGTAACACAGCCAGGCACACACAGTCCAGGAGGTTTCTGCAGAACATTGATGATAACTTTTCAACACAGGTGGTGGAGTCAATGAGGAGAGGTGTGCTGATGGAACTTGTACTAACAAAGAAGGACTGGTTGGGGATGTGAAGGCTGGGGGCATCCATGGCTGCAATGACCATGAGATGGTGGGGTTCAGGATCCTGCCTGGAAGAAGGAGGGTAATAAGTAGGATTACAACCCTGGACATTAGGAGAGCTGAATTTAACCTCTTCAAAGACCTACTTGAAGGAATCCCATGGATTAGGGCTCTAGAAGGATGAGGATTGCAGGAGAGCTGGTTAATATTGAAGCACCACTTCCTCCAAGCTCAGGATCTGTGCATCCCTAGGAGAAAAAGATCAAACAAAGCAGGCAGGAGATCTGCATGGATAAGCAAGGAGCTTCTGAAAAAACTCAAATGGAAGAAGGAAGTTTACAGAATGTCAAAAAAAAGGAAATCGCCGCTTGGGAGGAATATAGGAACGTTGTCAAAGTATGCAGGGATGCAGTGAGGAAGGCTAAGGCCCACTTGGAATTAAACCTGGCAAGGGATCCCAGGGACAACTAGAAGGGCTTCTTCAGGTACACCAGTAGCAAAAAGAAGACTAGGTAAAATGTGGACCTGCTGCAGAATGAGGTGGGTGCCCTGGTGATGGAGGATGCAGAGAATGCGGAGTTACTGAATGTCATCTTTGCTTCAGTCTTTACTGCTAAGATTGGCCCTCAAGAATCCCAGACCCTGGAGGCAAGAGAGAGAGTCTGGAGAAAGGAAGACTCTCCCTTGGTCAGGAAGGATCAGGCTAGAGATCATTTAGGTAAACCTGACACCCACAAATCCATAGGGTCTGATGGGATGCCCCTATGAATGCTGAGGGAGCTGGCAGATGTTATTACTAAGCCACTCTCCATCATCTTTGAAAGGTCATGGAGAATGGAAGAGGTGCTTGAGGACTGGAGGAAAGTCAACGTCACGCCAGTCTTCAAAAAAGGGTGAGAAGGAGGATCCAGGAAACCACAGGCCAGTCAGCCTCACCTCCATCCCTGGAAAGATGATTGAACAGTTCATTCTCGATGTCATCTCTAAGCACGTAGAGGAAAAGAAAGTTATTGGGAGTGGTCAACATGGATTCACCAAAGGGAAATCACCAATATGACAGCCTTCTATGATGGCATGACTGGCTGGGTAGAAGAGAAGAGAGCGGTGGAAGTTGTCTACCATGACTTCAGCGAGGATTTTGACGCTGTTTCTGATAATATCCTCATAGGTAAGATTAGGACATGTGAGTTAGATGAATGGACAGTGGGATCAATTGAAAACTGGCTGAATGGCAGAGCTCAGAAGGTTGTGATCAGCAGTGTAGAGCCCAGCTGGAGGCATGTAGTTAGTGGTGTTCCCGAGGGGTCAGTACTGGGTCCAGTCTTGTTCAATATATTTGCCAGTGACTTGGATGAGGAGAGAGAGTGTACCCTCAACAAGTTTGCTGATGAAACAAAGCTGAGAGCGGTGGCTGACACCCCGGAAGGCTGTGCTGCCATTCAACATGATCTGGACAGGCTGGAGCGTTGGGTAGAGAGAAACCATGTGAAATTCAACAAGGCAAGTGTAGGGTCCTGCACCTGGGGAAGAATAACCCCATGCACCAGTACAGGTTGTTGGCTGATCTGCTGGAAAGCAGCTCTGCAGAGAGGGACCTGGGAGTCATGAGGGACAACAGGATGCCCATGAGCCAGCAATGTGCTCTTCTGGCCAGGAAGGCCAACGACATCCTGGAGTGTATTAAAAAGACCATGGCCAGCAGGTGGAGGGAGGTCGTCCTCCCCCTCTAATTGGCCTTAACAAGAACACATCGGGAGTACTGTGTCCAGTTCTGGGCTACGCAGTTCAAGAAAGATAGTGATCTGCTGGAGAGAGTCCAGTGGAGGGCTACAAGGATGATCAGGGGACTGAAGCATCTCTTTTTTTAAGGAAAGGCTGAGATACCTGGGCCTGTTTAGCCTGGAGAAGACTGAGGGGGGATCTCATCAATGTTCATAAATATCTCAGGGGCGGGTGTCAAAAGGATGGGGCCAGATTCTTTTCAGCGGTGCCCAGCAACAGGACAAAGGGCAATGGACACAAAAACTGGAATACAGGAAATTCTGTCTGAACATGAGGAGGAACTTCTTTAGTTTGATGGTGTCAGCACACTGGAACAGGCTGCTTAGAGAGATTGTGGAGTCTCCTTCTCTGGAGACATTCCAAACCCATGTGGACATGATCCTGTGCAACCTGATCTAGTCAAACCTGCTTTAACAGAGGGGTTGGACTAGATGATCTCTGAAGGTCCCTTCCAACCCCTACCATTCTGTCATTCTGTGATTTTTTTGTAATTTTTTCAAGGTAGTGTGTGTGTGCAAAAAAAAAAAATAATCGCAAATTTTTTTCACAATTTACACTATTATCATATTGCAAATGTATAAATAGACAATCAGTTGACTAAGTAGGTTTTCATGTACATCTATATGTTCACCAACTACTGAAATCACATTATCTAAAGTTTTGCTAAAGTTACAGTGCAGTGATTAGGAGTGGGAGCTTCTTAGCACAGCATGAGAACAAAACAGTTGGACAAAGTCCTTCACAGCTTCTTGTAAACCGCAGTCTATCTTATTAAAAAAATTCAAAAGAACCTGAAATTCTAGTCCATTTCAAAGACAGACTACATGTATATGCTAATGCTAAGCTATCAGTGGATTACCATAGTTCTGTAAATAATTTTGTATTTTGTTAACCCGAACATTTTCTCTTTAAGTGTTCAGAATTAAATGATGCTAAAATGGATGTGGCATCTGTACACTTTGACTATTAGTCATTTAATAAGTTTATGGTTATTAGCAAAAAAAGAGATAATACTTAATTACTTTTTCCCCATCCTCTTAGCAGTCTTCATGAAAATAAATTAGGTCTTTAAAGACCATGTTATCAACAAGCTCTGTGGCTCTCCGATTACAAGTAGGGCATATAAAGTTCCAATTAAAAAAGCAAAACAGTGGAAGTCATAACAGGTTAAAAATCTTAAAGCTATTTCTTAGTTCAAACTTTTTATCAAGTTCCTTTAGGGCTGTAGCTCTCCATTGTTCTTGATTTAAATGCCCTGATTTCTTTAAATGATGTTGGTATACAGTGGTAGCAATACTTAAGACTGCTTGGTCACCGATTTTAATAACATTTTTATTTTACTGGGTTATTTTGCTGGCAGATTTTACAAGTTTATGTTGATCAGCTGTTGTAGGAAAAATGTCTTTTCACCATGAGGACAGTGAAACACTGGAACAGGTTGTCCAGAGATCGCATCACCTCCATGTTCAGAGGCTTCCAAGACTCAACTGGGTAACACTCTGAGCAACCTGGTCTGATGTCAGACTTGGTCCAGCTCTGAGCAAGAGGTTGGACTAGAAACCTAGGCTGAATTGTCTGATTTATAGGGTGAAATCTTGGTACTGAAATCATGGCCTCGGTTTGTGCAACAGCAGGTTTTCTCCACCAGTCAGGTGCTGCAGCCTTCCTGAAGACCTTGGTGGTCTGCCTTAGGCTCTGCTGCTGGGTACTCCCAGAGATGCTCCTGGGGACGGGGTGGTTCGTGCTGCACACTGCCCCTGAAAGGCAGCAGAGTATTTGAGTCTAGCAATAATATCTTTTCTGTGGGAAAACTCTGTAAGTTATAAATTTTGACAATGTCTACATATTGTTGTAATGAATATTTCAAAAGCACTTTGAGGGAGCATTGCCTATTTAGACAAATAACTCTTACCCTCATGAAAAGTACCCTACCCGAGTAACATGAAAAAGATAATAAAATATATTTTAAAGACAATTACCAATACAAATTTGCTTCCTATCTTCTAGTGTTATTGTAAGCAGTCCTTGGCTGCCTTTAGGAAAACCTGTAGGATTGGCTGAAGCCATGTGTAGTACATTTCTGCAGAAGATTCATTACCTTTAAAGTAAAATATGCAACATAGAGGGAGAGAGCTGAGGAAAATAAAAGGAAGGACAAACTTTCTGTTAAAAAAAGTATTTCATATTGCAACTACCGCCTGACAAATAACATTGACGTACTTCAATTTTGTAAAGGTGTTAGCTATTATTAACATCTTGCATTAGAACTTAGTACAAGTAAATTATGTTCCACAAATGAGATAAAGTTCAGAGCCTAAATAAAGCATTGTAAACAGAGTAGAGGTTATTGCCCTGCTGTATGTTGCTACAGCTCAGTTTATAATCAAATAGGGTTTTAGATTAGATATATTAAGACACTATTTGTATTTGTTAAATATCAATAAATTATTGAATAAGCAGTGATGAGCTTAATAAGGAAAAACAGGAGCAACACTGAATCTAACACACTTTAATTAACTCCAAATTATAAAAAAACCCCATTTATAATAGATTCTTATTAAGACAATAAATACTTATGAGAGTATTTTAAACATTAACACTTGAGATAATTCAGATATGATGCATATGATTTTTAAAAGATATTTACTCTGACATAACTGAATGATACTGGAAATTTTATGAAATCACAAAAACCTTGATTTTGGTGATCTGACTGTGTTTTTAATTGAACTAAGTAATAACGCAACATCAAAAGTGAGGAGATACTGCTGAAGTCTGGTTCTTTCAAGTGGGAAGTAAGAGTAATTGTCAGTTCTTTAAATTGTAACAAGGTTATTCCCTCTGCCCCAAACTGGAAAGGGTTATTCAATGATGATAAAAGGAAATGTACAGACTTTGTGTTCATTTAACTGTACAAAAGAAAACAAAACAAATCAAAATCAGACCTTCTCTTTGCCATTTTTAACACAATACTGTGCAAGAATATTGAAGTTCCGAAATGAAGTCTGGTCACCTTCCACGCTAACAAAATGACTAATAGTAAACAGTACTGAAGGCAGATTTCTTCCATATTTGTCTGAAGTCTGCTTTATATTAGTAACTAAAAAAGTGCAGGCTGGGTTCAAAGCTTTTTCCATGGTCCCATAAAATTGTTGGCATTTGGTTCACCTAGGTTAGGCATTTAACTGTATTTTATTCCCTCTTAAGAAATCCTCATGAAATAAGAATATTGGTTAGCTATGAAAGACCAAAGAGGTAGGTGCTTTTTGCTTTAGCTGAGGTAACAACCTACATGTTCAGGGCTGCATCTAACACAGGATTTCAGGTTATTATTCTTTTTATAGATTCACTGAAAAAAATTTGGAGCAGGACTAAATCTGAATCATGGTCTTTTAGGCTGTACTTGGGATAGAAATGGAAGTGCAGTGTCCAATATCTGTAAGGGTGAATTGAATTCAGTTGTCTTGGTGAAAGCTAAGTTACGTACATGAAACATGATTGTTGTTGTTTTTGCTTTTTCAGTAAAAAATGGTTCCAAATGTATTTGGTGAAGTATTTGATCCTGCCAGTTGGATTCAAGGTGTTCCTAGCCTGCCAGGTTTAATTCATTATGATGCAGGGAAAGAATAGTGTTTAATTTCCAGATCCTCATTTTTCTAGGTGGGGAGACTCAGTGCATCCTTTAACAGAGATTTAGATACTTGGGGAACTTCAATAGACACAAAAGCACCTTTTGTGTTTAAACTGAGTAAAAGCTCCATGGATTCTTCTTCTGGATTGGAGGTTATCTGTGTTTGTCAGTCCTTTTTAAAATTTAAATAATTCAAAGTTGGGTGGCATGGAGGAGAAAGCATGTCAAACATTAAGTGAAATAAATAGCTTTACTAGTAAAGTGAAAGAAGTACCTGAAGGTAGATATGCATTAACCAGACTTTAAATTTTTATTTATAACTTTATAACTTTTTTTTTGTGACTTTTTCTGCATTATTTTACATATTGATGTGATATTCTATACTTTTTGAATCTTATACATATAATTTTAAAGGCCATATCAATTAAGTGACAGTCACCTTAATCTTATATTCAGGACTGAAATAATATTTATTTTATTGTTGTACACCTAGTGTTAGTAGAGAGATGATATTAAATAGGAGGGCTAGAGGATAAAAATTCCAGTGGTCCAGTCTCTTAATCTTGTTTTAAATAGTTGGTGAAATAAAATTCTTTAGAATATAACAGTGGTTAATCTCCCTTTCCTCCTTGATGATGGAAGAGAGATTGCCTCAGTAACAGATAGAAGGAGGTAGCTCTGCTTGTTAAGTAACTAGTCTTTTGCCCGAATCTTTTTCCTGGGGTCTGCAGCATAGTAGCATTTAATAACTCTCTACTGTGTATTTTGTGTAAGAGCCACATTTGATGTTCTAGTCACGAAGTATGAACATTGTATGAACAATGCAATTCACATATTCCTAAAGGGTATTGTTTTTTTTAAAAAAAAATAAATCAGCTGCTGAATAATAAAGGTTCTCTTTTTGAAAAATGATCACTGTTTGTCCGCGTTATTTTTTCTGATTAAAGTGAACATGATCTGAATATTCATGATACTCATTTGACAAAGCGCACCTAAAAACTTGTTGGTCTAAGTTGTGATAGATTATCCTTATTAATTGCTCAAAGGTAATTAGACTTGATATATGTAGAAATAGGCTCATATACTCTCTAGCTGTTATAACGAAAGAAGTGTGTCTATTTTTTTAAGCATAATTGAACAGGAGTGAAATAAATTAAAGACTTAATCACTCTGATATTCTATTCAGCTCTGTCTGCTGCCTCGTATCTCAAAAATCCTAAGAATCTCAAAATTAATTTATTAGGCATATGACAGAATCCTATCAATGAACAGATGTCGTCTGCCCTGTGAAGTTTTGATTATTTTTTCCTCTCCTCTGCCTAGTGTTGAAATAAAGTTTTTCCTTGTCCTGAAGGGTTCCTTATCAAGTGTACAGTGTCCTGCTGCAGGATGCTGTCATTCACTCCTCTCAACACTCTTCTATACTATGTACAGAAACAAAGTTATGCCAAAAAGTCGTGCCAGAACAGAAATTGATCAGAGGGATCACTTTGTCCATCCTGATGACTGATATTTTGTGTGCAGTAAAACAGCTTCAATGGTAATGAATTCATCATAGCACTATGACTTCTTCAGATAGGAAGGAACTTGGTTCATCTCTTTCCTGAAATGGACTGAGTAAATTTAAAACTATTGCTTCTTTAGTGTCTGTTACACCCTGAGCTTTGGCTGAAAGCTGATGATACTAATGCTGTTATTTTGTGCACAGAGCTTTCTTATTTTGTGTTGGCTTTTTTTTTTTTTTTAAAGTTGTTTTTCTTTTTTTTTTATTTTAAAAAGTCCTAAACCCAACTTATATGGGATAGAATTTTTGCATAGAAGAAAATTCTTTATTTTGGTAGGGATGACAAGAAATCATTTTTTCAATGTACCTTCTCTTTCCACATTTTCAATATAGCATTTCTATGTCATATACTTCTAGTGTTCATATTCTAATGTAGTATTTTTCATTTTCATCAAGGAGTCATTTGCACAAACTAGAAAATATGGGTTTTGCATAGGACAAAAAAATGATAACAAAATGTAACTGGAACTGAAGTTACATTCTGAAATTACCATGTATCTTCTAGAGAAAACATCTGCTCAGGAGAGGAAAACATTTGGTTAGAGGAACACTTGTTGGCTGAAAGAACCCCGAATCCTGACCGCTTTCAGAAAGAGAAGGTTGTCCTCAACCTCTGTACTATTTTCAGCCTGGACCTACAAAACATACAGTGACCATCATGTATATCAGCATCTCAGAATAACATTAAACCTGGCAGTGGTTAGTTAGAAAAAGCTTGCCTTTTGGTACTGCTTGCAGGATATAATAAATGTTATGATATTGGGAGTGCAGAGGTGTGGAGCAATATATTTTCTTTTTATATATTTTAAGACATCTTTATGTAGCTTTCTGGAATACCTTTGGAAAAAACACAGTTTACAAGTTCATCAACAAAAATGTATTTTCCTTGTTATACTTAGATTTTTTTTTTTCCTGCAATTTTATGTGTGTGGAGACACACTTTGGAAAGAACTCTACCTTGCAAGGCAAAACTTCACAGCTTAATTTATGGAATTAAGCTATTGGTTCTTACATTTACAAAAAAAGTGCTGGAGCAAAAGCAACGGATGTTTTGTCAGACTTTCAAACTGAAGAGGTGCAAGTCATGCAACCAATTGACCTTGGCCTGCTTTCAAACAAGGGTGACTGTCACCAGAAAAATACCCCCAGCACGCTATACAGTTCTACACAGAGACTCTAGAAAGGACTCCAGGTTGTTTGGCTCAAAAAATGAAAACTTGAAATCAACAAATCATGTCTTATGTCCTGTGGAGGAGACTTATTTATATCAGAAGAGGTGAATTATTTTTAAGGATCCAAATTTGTATTTTAAACTGTCTTCTGCATTTGAGTTTTAACTTTTGTTGTCCTTCGTAAGCACAGTGAAGTAACCAGCCTGACAGCTATTTTTCCTTACAAGAAAGATAAAGGGAAGGCTCTCCATGGGTCCATTTTTTTGACACATACTATTAAAATAACAGCACTTGACTCAGTATGCCAGATCATTCTTCCTTGCTTGAGGGTGACTTGTGTACAATTTAATATTATGAAGAGATACTTCACCTAATTGGAAATGAGCTAGCTAGGGAGCCAGAAGCAGTTACAATTCTATATTCATGGCACTGCACATGTACTAATTATCTATCCCAAAACACGTAGCATTAACTCAAGCATAATGCTATGTTAAAGCAACTGTACTATTTGCAGGGTATAAGGCAATGTTCCTGCACTGTGCTGTGTAGCTTTGCTGTTGACTTTTTTCTTTTTTTTGGGGGACTACCTTGTACCACAAGAAGAGAGCTAAGATTTTTTTTTTTCTTTTTTTTCCACACTCATAATCTTTTTCATGTTTCAATTTAAGAAATAACATAACAGTAGTGGCTCCAGGTTGAAATTTAATGAGGCTAGAGATTAAAAGATTTTGAAAACTAAAATTTCAGTTTTGAAATCCTGAAATGTTAATTCTGAAAATTTAATTCTCAACTTTTTGTTCTTCACTAAGACATCAAATAACTGAAATTAAGACAAAGTATTGTTTTTGAGTTTATTTCTATCATTCATTTGCTTTTTCTTATGTTACTTAAAAATTTAATTTGTGCTTTTCCTCCAATTTTAAACATTAGCTGCTCAGATCCCAGCAAATTTTTTGTTTGAATTTTATGTTGAGAAAGCAGCTTCCATGCACCTTGAAACATAGTTGTCTATATTTAGAGATGTTTAGCATTGAGAAGTACTATGAACAAGTGGTTAAAATATGGTGCATCAACTGGTCAGTGGCAGAACTTTGTAGGTTCTTCAAGTATGTTGAAAAAGGTCTTTTGGGAATATTTTATAAGAGAGGAGGGAATGCCAGCAGTGATTTAGCTGAGGGTGCCTGACAAGCTGTCGGTAACTCAAGTCTCAGGAACTCCTTTGCAAGATGTTGCTTAGTTTGAATTCCTTGGCCTGGCAGAGGCATTAGATTAGATAGTCCTCCTGTGAGCACACCCAGTGTATCCAGCTTGTGTGAAATATGGTTCTTTTCAACTGATTTAGGTTCACTTGTCAGGCGGAGGTAACTTGGATTAATGCAGAGATGAAGGCACACTTTCAGACTACAGGCTTCTTGGATAAAGAATTGACTCTGCATGAAATGAAAAATGGAGAAGATCCCGTAACTTTTAGGGATAGCCCTCTCAATTAAAAGGTGACATTTAGGAAGCTGATAAAGAACTGATGAATGTAAACAACTACCTATCTCTACTATTTAGCAACAGAAACACTTGAAATAAGAACTGTCAAAAGTCAAATCAATGACTGTGGAGATAAGGTATCTTGTTAAGAGAAAAAGAATAGAGAAAGAATGATGATGGTTACCAAAAAAGTCTTTTAATAGAACATAGGAATAGTTATAATTCATAAAAATAAATGGTCTCCATTTTCAGTGAGGTGATGGGCAAGGGGTCAACATGGATCTGTATAATGCAAAACTGTGTACTGGAATTGTCAGAATGATGAAAAACACATTTCCTCAAAATCTTCAATGAAGGTGACTATTACTTATGTTTTGCTTTTAGCATTTTACTTAGGGTGGAGAATGAAGCTCTGTACAGAATTCCTATTGTTGCTTTATTTCAAGCCAGATTTAATTTCCCTGTTCATTCCTCTGCTTCAGCAAGATTTCCAAAATCTTCTAATTTTTTTTTTCTTTTTTTCTACTTCAACAGTTTTGATATTGGACTAGTTTTAAAAAAGTCTGAAAGCCTGCTGGGCTTATGGAGAACATGTATTCGCATCTCTTGAAAAATGAACTCCATTTAAGGAAAGTACATACTAAGTTTTTTATTTTTTCTTTCCCCCTGTCCCATCTTGCAAGTGACAGAACAGTTCATAGCTACGATTACGAAATGCTAATAGTTCATGAAATGGCTTAAGCATCAACGCTAATTAAAACAAACGTTAAAATTGTAAATTGAGAACATGTTCAATTGAGCAGAGATTGCCCTTAGAGAAATTAAAAAACTCAAAATCCACCTTCCCCTGACCAAACAACAAACAAACAAACAAACTCTAAACGAAGAAAAATTCTCAAGAGGTTAGGTTTTTTTGTTTGGTTAGTTTTTGTGTGGATTTTTTTGGTTTTGTTTGGTTTTTTTTAAGGGGGCTGCTTGATTCCCATAAATGTTCTAAGTGTAATAACTAGCGGCCTACATTAATGTGTCCACAGTTCTGTAGTAGGAACTGCTGCATTTATTTGTTTACATTTACATGTGTGTGTCTGTATTTTATGTCCGTATATGTGTGTATATATTTATATATATATATATTTGTGTCTATACACACACACATACACATACTTATACATATGTGTGCAAGTATATATGTATTTTGTACTAAAAAAAAATATTCCTGAGGTGACACAAAAAATTACTGCTACTTTAACGGTTTGGTATGAATGTGGCCCTGCTATGGTAACAATTCAGGGACTATGAGGAAAAATGCTGGCATATCAGTGCTCTCTGATTTTGAATATTGATAAGGAGGAACATTGTTTGCAATGTTGATCCTGACTGAACCAAAGAAATCCCCAAAACTTTACCATAGTCTTAGAATTTCTCTGTTTTGTATCACAGGAAAATTACTATTACGACTCTTCAGCTCATGAAACACATTATCCTTCTCCAAAACTGTTTTTAACAGTTTAAACTGTATTGCTTGATTATGAGTGAGGAATTTCAGTATGTTGCCATGAAAAGAAAACCCCTGAATTCGAGCCATTTACACTTTGGAAACAGTTTTTTTTTTCCTTCTTTATAGGAAGAACATCCTCTGAGGCGGCAGAGAAGACTCCATGTAATGAAAAAACTTCCTCTGTTTGGAAGGGAATTGAATTAATTTGAATTGTAAGAGAAGCTGAACAGGATCAGACAAAGGTTCATCTATTGTCATTAGCTAAGCTGGTAAAAGCAGAGTTATATTGCTTTGTTGACCGTCATGCTTGAACTCTGTTTTTTCACTACTTACATTCTAACACTTTGGTTGCTTTTGCTTCTTAAATTGACTCCAAAATTAGATAAATTTGCAAGGGGTATTTCCAGTCTTCATTGAAACTGATTTTCTTCCTGTAGGAATCACGTATCACTTTGGTTAGCAGACTGGTTCCTTGTAACTGTGACTGAGTGAACAGACAGACTGAGAGACCATAGTAAATAATGATCTCTAGTAGTTATTAATTTGTTCACCTCTGTTTTGCTTTCATTAGTTGCCTCTCCCTGTGTTTGCAAATAATAGAATAGAAGCCTAACAGAAATGTGCATATATTAATGCTAATGTTATCCTTTTGAGACTATTCACTCTACTTTCTAGGAGAAAACAGAATGTGTGCTTGAATAATTTCATTTTAGTGCTTTAGACAAAGTTGTTCATGGTAAAAAAAAAATCTGTAACTCATTAAATATATACAGGATTAATTTATATTTTTTAAAATTAAAAGTCTATAATCAAGTCTACAGCTTTTTACCTTCAGAAAATTTTTGCTGACTTATACTTGCAGAATTTAAGATGAAAATAGTCTTTACAGTAGTATCTTTACCTACTATGTGAATTGAGAAATTTTTCATGAAACAGTGTAAATTAGATGTCTACCCTGACAAACTTTTAAAACTAAGATTTGGGTAAGCTGGTTTACAAGTGTTATTGACATGTTTGCTGTTGTCTCTCGGAAAAAAAAATGCATTAAATAAAGAATTTGCTGTAAAGATTTTAATTAGAATAACCAGCTAATTAAATAATTATCATTATTCCAGTATAAAATTATATTGATCCTCCACAATTAAGACTGGTATACCCAGACTCACTGTTATCTACCCCTTCCACTTGTTTTACAGTCCCTCATTCATCTTCCTTCTAAGGTCATCGGCATCAGGCGGAGGGAGCCTGGGGAGTGTGGTGTATTGTCGTTGTCCTCCAGTTGTTGCCAGTAGGGCTTGATGCTGCGAGTCTTTCCCTCTTCATTGCAGGATCTCTTTTAGGTCATTTTTATATATATGCTGCCGCAGACTACACCTTGCTCTTTCTTCACTGGTTTGCAGTTCCCCTTCTCATCCAATTTTACTGTACTTGGTGTGTTTTATGTTTGCTCATTACTTGTTTTCCGTAAAACTTGTTTCACCCAGCTTCTAAGGTTGCATTTCCCCGAGCAGTATTTGACCACAGGAGAGTTGTTTATAGACCTTGTTCTCTTGGATCAAGCCATGCCTATAATTTTTAAGCTTCTGCCATCATCCTATGCCTGTACCCCACTGACTTTTAACTAATTTATTAATTACAGATACACATTGTGCTACAGTACACTGCTGTAGATAGTTAAGCAAAAGCTAAAACAAACTAAACATAAAATAACATTGGCTAGATGATCTTACTAACTAAAGCAAACCTCTAGGCAGGTGAGATCTGTCCAGCTAAAACCTGGAGCACGTTGAGGTGTATGTTAATGCCAAGACTGTGGCCTGTTGCAGTCAACAGCAAGACCATGCTTAATGGACCACGAGGCTTCGAATGGTCACATAATACACATATATCTCAGTAAGTTTTCTCGTGGATTATTTTGTCTTACATTATTACTCATGGAAAGCAAATATTTATCTAATATTCTTTGTTAATGCAGTTTTTAATTCTTTTTTCTCCTCTGGGAGATCTTCTATTGTGTTGCAAGAGGAACCTCGCACATCTGTCTCTACAAAGAAAGTAATTCATGAAACAATAAGGGTTTCTCAAATAGTGGATGCTAAACTGTGTGTTTACCTAATTTAGAAATATTTTTTTCAAAGGGATATCCTACTTTATCCGAACAAATTCTGAATCTGGATTTATGAGATTATCGAACAAAAAAATACAGATTTAATGAAATAATAAAAGTTTTATATTAAGCACCTTAATCTGCAGATTCCAAAGGCATTCTGATATTGCAAGTGTTATGTGTAGAGTTTCTGTGGAGAAATGAGGGTAACAAATGGGAGATTTGTGTAGTTTTCTCAAAGAAATAAATCTTGGTGACAAGGTACAACATCTGGGCATGCACCGTGGTCAATCTTTGTTACTATTTTATGTAGTAATAACCTGAAGGTTGTGAGAACCTCAAGTATTATTGAGGTGATGGTCATCTACAAAAAACTTGGATGTATATTTCTTGGGTTTTTTTCCTCACCAGACTAACCGATCACTTTATTGGACAGTATAAGTAAATCTCTGTATTGCCCCATGTCACTGATAAAAGATGCCAAGATGTTTAAATCTTGATTCTTTCAGTAATTCTGCGGCTGTTTTTGTATGAAATGCCATGTGCAGTGAACAAAGTATATATTTATCTATGAACTCAACTTTCATCTGATTATTTCCCAGTCTGTTTTGAATAGTTAAGAAGAACCTATTGTTATGCTTAAAAAGAATTGATTTCTGCTTTCAATTAAAAATAATTATTTCAAACCAACTATGATTCTACAGGTTCTATGTGCATGTGTGCAAGTGTGTGTGTATATGTCCAGTACAAATAAGCAGAACTTTAAATGTTGCAATTTGGCAGTTTGAAATATTGTTTTCACAATTATAGGAACAATGTATTCAAGTAACTAAAATAGCACTGAGGTTTACAGTATACACGTTTTTTTCTTGCATAAATGGTAATAGCACATTAAAAAGTCAGCTCAATGACAGTTTATTAAAGTGTAGCAAAATTTTTACCAAAAACAAATAAAATTGTCACTGCAAATGGCTGTGGCTCCAGCAGTGCTTTATAAGACAAAGCATCTGTAAAGTTATTGGAAATATTAGTCGCTCAGCACACATTACAAACACTTAACTCTTCATTCTCTAAAGCGCTTATGTCCCTTGTGTTCTGGTTTGGGGTTTTTGTTTGGCTCTTGTCTGTTTCTACAGAAAAGCTATTATGATGCAGTGTAGATTTCCTCATAGTAACAACCTGTCAAATGCAAATAATGTCATGCTCCATTTTGTTACACATATAGAAGTCATTGACTCATCATGCTATATTCTTTATTTCTGACCTTCCAGGAAGTTTCCAGTGTCTCCTAGGAATCTAGTATAATCAAGGAAAAGTAAGGTCTTGATTACCACAGTTGTGCTTTTTTGTTGGCAAGGTTTGGAGGAGGAGAGGTACTGACTGTAGTTGATTGATTTTATTATTTTTTAATCCTAATTTTGCATTTTGTTTGCATTTTTATTTATTTTTTAAAAAGTTCAGGTTGTTGCAAAAAGTTAAAACTGGTTTGCAGTGTACGAAGACACTTGGTTAAAAACTTTGAAGTTTTTTTAGTATCTTTCAAGAAAGATCAAAATGAAAGAGGCAAAAATAGCAGTCTTCCCATTTCTCGTTATACTAAATGGATGTATAGGACTGCAATTACTTCTCAAGGAGATTTATTTTAAATGACACTAATGACTTTGTACTTGTAACTCATATATTTAGAATAGCTCCTGTTATTCTCTGTGAAGTGCTTTTTTTTTTTTTTTCTTTTTGTCCTGGTCTTGCCCCACATGTTTAGTTGATTTTGATTCCTCGGAGGATGGCTGTTCTCTGTGTCATCTGATCTCCTGTGCTGCAGGTACCAAAGAAAGGAAACCTTCAGAGTTTCTTTTTTTCAGTGTTTAGCCTGTCAGAATTTAAATGTAAGTAAATAGCTAAGCAGTGTCCTACTTCTTTATAATGCCTATTATTATAATACACAATGCAAGCCATATGTATTGACATGCATATCGTGTAGGTCTTCGTAGTTGAATAGCATTATTCAATGGAAATAACAGTAGTTTAATAACAGTCTGTCCTAGATGATGACAAATTACTCTGGTCTATAATGTGCTTTAAGTTTAAATTTGACTCTGTGATGTCATTAAGTGAAAGAATTTATAGGGAAGTCTACCATTCTTGTGACCCCCAAAAAGCAGCATAATGGGTCTCCATAGCATAGCAATTATTGAAACTTATGGCAACATGTGGTTCTGATGCTAATATCTTACTCTCACCATCATATCAAATAGGATGTAGAAGCTCCCACCAATTGCTTGGGTAATTTAGTTTGTACATTAGTTTTCTGTTAAAAAAGAATATTGTTTTAATGACTTATGCCTTGTCTGTCTTCAGCCTAATAAAGCTGAAAGACGGAGTTGATCAGATGAGTGAATGTGAATGGATATTAAAAGTGCTGGTGCCTCAACAAGACAATGCAATAACACATGACATAAACAGACTGTTTATTGCTAAGGTTTTGAACAGAAGGACTTGATTTGGTAATATTGCCATGACAGATAGGTTTTTACCCTTATACGTATCAGTGAGGCTAAAGGCTTGTAGAACTAAATAGCAAGGAGAATTTTCATTCTTAAACTGACACATTTCTATGTCAGAAATATTAAATTTAATAGATTTTTGTAAAAACTGTAAGAAAATGTCCTTTCCTCCACACAGAAATAGATATTAGATAAAGACCATCCAGATTCTGTCCTGATTAATTTGAAAAGCTTTTTATAAAAACATATAACAATGTTTAAAAAGAAATCCAGTTTTCTCTAGACTTACTTTCATAAATCAGAACTGAGATTTTTCTATCCCTAGTGAATTCTTGAGAAGAATTGTGTTTCCACGTAACTCTCTCTCCATGGCTTCCAAGGGAGATTGAATTGACCAATCTATTTATCTCAATTTAATTTTGTTTCTGTATTAACATCTTTGGAGACACTGAGTAGGACAGTATTTATGCTAAGACCATGCAAACATGTTTGGAAGTGATTACCATCAACCGAATATTTTGATTGGTGCCAGAAAGTATTGGAATGTTTCATTATTTTCCTGTGTCTGTCCTCAAGCTTTTTGCACCAGCTTTTGTGAATTACATTTATTGGACATTTGCGAGCAGTGACCCTTTTTGAGTGACAACACTGAGATTATAATACTTGATATTTATGTTTAGAATCTGCATTTCCATTTTTTCCCCATCTCAAATTGAAGGACAAGAGCAACCTGCTCATTACCAGCAAAACCTGGCTATATGATTATATGGAAGATGAGTGGAGAATATGAACAAAATCAGTATCATCCCCTTCTTTTTTGAAAGACAGAGAGAAAAGCATCCTTCATCTGTAGAAAACTGAAATGTATGATACATGTACACTCCTTGGCTTGCTTTACAAAACAGGATTTATTTTACTATAAGAAATACTGAAGTACGTAACATATCTCTCAGCAAGATGTCAGCATTACAGAGAGAAATGGAGCAGGATCTACTCACGTGTCTAGGCTGATAGAGCAGTTTAGCAGACAGACTAACTAATTAAATAGCTGGGGGAAATGGTTAAAGCACTGTTAAACCCCTTTTCCTGCTATGCTGTCTGAAAAGATACTGCTACTTCTATGTAGCTTCATTCTTTGAAGAGAAGGATCAAAAGGTGAACTAGGGAATCCTGTACTGGACACTCTGATCCTCTTCTTCCCTCTAGCATTATTAGAATGAAATGAGGAGAAAGGACACCAGAAACTGTTCTACAGTGGTTTTTTGAAGACCCAAGGGACTGAGACAGTCATTCGCCTTTTTTTGCTAGTCATGATGTTTTATTTGCATCATCTTAAGATTTCCATCAGTAGAAGAAAGCTAAAACATGCCATAAATGAGAAAAAGCAATAAAGTACAGTTGCATGCAAAAAACTTCTGAGTTACCTCAGAAATGAGGTGTGCACTTCGTCTATTAAGTTTCAAAGCTTTGATTGAACTTCCTAGGCACATCAGTTAAAAAGGCAAAAGAATAATTCTTATATTCGTCACAATCTATAAAATTTTCTTTAGAAATACTACCTAACCTTTGTTTAAACAAGTACCCAGCTGATGGAAAGTCTGCAGAATCTTAATAAGATATGGCTCCTTAAACTTAAGGGTTTTTTTCTAGTTCAACTCTAAATAGATTCTGCTTTCAGACCAAAAAAAAAAAAAAAAAAAATTAAATCTTTCCATGATATCGCTAGCTTGGGGATTGGTACTGAACTCCAAGTGGTGGAATGTGACTGCCCAGTAAATCCCTTAAATGGAAGTAGACACAGAAGAGATGGGCAAGGGCAATGTACCACTGAAGTTCTGGGAATAATGTGGGGTGTGACTGAGTACAGCTGTTGCAAAAAAGCTGACTTTCTCAACACAAAGGAGACCAGAAAGTGGTCGGACCAGCATGGGAGGAGTGAACACATAGTTCAGCCCAACATAGAGTATAAAAACTAGGCTACTAGCAAAACAATGTTTTACTGTTATGTTTTCCACTTGCCCAAGATATTGCCTTCACTCAAATATGTCATGCTCAAGCTCAATGAGTCTAGTGCCTCGAATATTTTCTTCAATGTGTAATTGTGGCACTGAGGTAGTTTGCTCTTCATACTCATTCATCCGATTACTTCATGGTTCTTAATGGGGTGAAAGAACATGCTTGTTTTATCACCACGTCAGCAAGGGAATAGCAGGTTGTAATGTAGTAATGCCTTTATTCAGTTAAACCTTGTGCTTGTTTCTTGATAGTCTAAAAATAACCACCTTCAAAGCAAGACAATACATTTCTTATGCAACAAAACAAGTACCTAATAAGGTAGAAAATACTATTTATGAGCTTTAACTTCTCTTAGAGCCTTTTAATAGATTTTAGAACATATTGTGCTTGGTTGATATTTGAAAGTACTGCTTTCTTTGTGCTATTAAGCAGTAATGTCATTGATATGCTTTCTCTCCTGCTTTTTAAATGTATTAATACTGGTACCTTGCATGCCTTCTACCAATTTTCAAGTGTGATTTCTACTACAATTGTCATTCTCAAAGAATATTTATATGTCCATTCTGATGTTTTTCTGGGGACAAACAATATTGTTCCCACTAAGCAATAAGCTGTTTGAATTAATTGTTTTCAACACTAAGTAGGAAATACTAATATTTGACACAAGTTAGTTCTGGTTGTTGGGTTTGGGTTTTTTTTTCATGTAAATTATCTTGATCTCTTTATTCTTTTAAGAAACCAGGAGATATGAATGTAATCCACTGCAAAATACTAGCTAAATGTGTGATGTTAATTGGTGTATGAGGCAATCAAAATATTTACCACTGCAATGAAATTACATTTTTATAATTTTTCATTTTAACAGCTCTCTCTGTAAATAGTTGATCTTCTTATCATTTTATTATTTCAAGTTAATGAAAATATATGAAAGGGAAACATTTTATATTTCTATCAAAAACCGTTCCTTTGGCAAATGTTTGCCCATCTTTCCATTTCATAGTAGATAGTGGAAAGTGGGCTGCAGGACTTCCATTTTACAAAAGAAAGTCTAGGGGAATTGCCAACGCCACCACCCCAAGACAACCTGCAATCAATTTGCTTCTTAACAGAAAAGTAGCTTCCCTGTAGTATAAATGTAAATCTGTCCTATTGATTTCTGCATGAAAAAAATGATTGTGACTTGATTAAAAATGTGCTGTTCCACTTATGAACTTTCACCTTTTCCTGGATAGTTTCAGACATTTATGGAATCTTGAAGTGAAGCAGTTTTTGTTAACATCTGTTGTTCAGCTTGATGGTATGTTTGTGTTCCTCTTTTCTCATACCCATTCAATTCAATACCAATTCAATCACCTTGCTGGTGTAGTGTTACTCATTCCAATTACAAGCTGGTAATTAATCGTGACCTTCAAAGGCAAAATTAATGTAGCTGACAGGTGTATTATGTGTAAAGACAGAGATAAAGAAAGTCTCTGCCACCCTCAGGGAGAGGGGGCATCAGGGAAGAGAAGAGGTCAATTCTGAGCCTGAAAGAGGAGATTTGGGAATTCTTTTGTCTTTCTTAGTAAACTGAGTTCAAGAAAGGACTATTGATAGGGGATGAAGGGAGGAAGAGTTGTAGGACATTCTCAAGAGGGGAATTCTGTGGAAACTGGCATCAAGAGTCCAAAAGAAGAGTTGTAGAATCCTGATTCAAAGGAACAGACCAAAGATCTTTAAATGAAATAGACCTGTGATCCTTTTTATAAGCTGAAACAGCTATAAGATACATAAATCTCAGACTTCTATGAATTTTAATAGCCTTTTGAAAATGCTGCTGTAGAGTATTTGTGGACATACAAGTAATTTCACATTCAAGATCACTTCAAAATAACCTAAATACCTGCCCAGGAAAATGTGTGTTGTTCCTGACAGGGACTAATATTTGTTTCTGGTTTTGCTGGGTGACTCTTAAAACTGTCTGAAAATTCAGATGTTGATTTAGTTTTGAGTCATTATTTGTGTGAAAGATTAACACTGCACTGAAGAGTTCTGCAAGCTCTTGTTTTTATAAAAAGCCTTGGCTCAGCAGAAAACAAATTGGAATCTTAGAGCTCTGAATTCTCCAGTCCTCATGATAAATGTTCAAAATTTATTGACTGTGAATGTGTAAATGTTAAGGATAGAATTTAGGGGAATACTAACTGGACACCAAGATGAGTAGCAGAAATGGTATTTTTATACACAGACATGCACACGTACTCAAATGCACTTTTCCCTCATAATATCCCTGATAACCTGGACAAGCCTGGGTGTTCTTGAAAGACCAGTACCCAGCCACTGAGGATGATATAGTCCCTGGCAGTACTTATTTTTTTTATTATAATATTTTTCTCTTCTCTATGTAGAGGAAAACTAAGTAGAAATGTTGAGGAAAGAAGATGCAGAGGGAATGCAAGAGCAAATCACATCGAGCTGGTTCAGTCTGCCTCATGGGTGGCAACTGATTGAATTTTATTCTCAAAATGCAAATGTAATTTTGTTAAATATAACTTACTCTTGTACATACAAGAAAAGCCTTTTTGATGTGCTGATACTTTTTTGACATATCACCATGAAAAAAATACTATAAAAATCTTCATGTCTTCAGGCAAACACTACTGCATCTGGGTTGTAGGATAGTCAATTGATTACTACTCTTATCATTTTTGTCTTGCTCGATAACATTTAGCAAAACCTCTGCCTCCTGATGTCTGAGTTGTTCATCTGTTTATTAAAATTAGACAGAGCAAGAGAGAATTTGAATCGTACTTTACAGATTTTTTCTGTAAAGTTCTTAAAGAGGTTCAAATCCAAAGCTCTCAGTCCATCCAAAGGATGACTAAGTTATATTGTTTGACATGAATTTGCTCTCTTTCTCTTTTAATAACGAGTCTGAACTGTAAACTCAAATTCTTTTTCAAGATAAACCGTCATGGTTACCAATAAACTTATTTTTACAGAGATTTCTTGTTTAGGTACACTCATGCAATGGTTCAATGCCAGATTTATATTTTCATTTTCTGTTAGATGATTTGTGGCAGGGTTCAAAACTGATGGAAACTTATCAAACACTTTTCTGATCATGCATAACACAGAAAAATAAATATACACTTAATTCAATTTTAGCTGTGTTGGTTCTCATTTACTCTAGGAGAGGAAAACGGTGAACTTTTGTTTATCAAAAAGCTCAGTATATGTAACTGAACATGTAGACAAAGCATTTCTGAGAAGGTGCTCCAACTTCCACAAAGCAGCACTTTCCACAATAGTTGCATTTTGCAGATATTGACTCTTTATGCACAGAACAAACAGTACTATGAGATTTTATGAAGGTATTGCATTTGAAGACATAGTCTGTAGATTCTCTGTGCATTATGAATTACACTGCCTTAAAATGTCCCATGTATTTTGAGAATACATATTTTTATTTGTAGTTCAGATGAACTAATGCAATGTAATGTATCTGTCAACATTTTCATTTACATCAGTTGTAAAGCAGCATCTGTAAAGGGCATAGCATAATAAGCATATTGAGCTGTGTGCTTTGTATCTGAAATAGCTGCTAAGCAATGATCAGTTAGAAAAACAGGCGTTTTACACCTGGAATGTTTTACGCTCCAAATGATCTGGCTGTTTAGTGTTTCTACTGTGGATTATGACCTGTGAATTCTGACACTGCATAGTCCTAGGGATTCTTGGCAGTCCTGTGCTTCCCTAGAGGGCCCCGAACTCTGGAACCAGCTCTGTCACATGGTCTGGAATGCAGGAATGTGTGAATTTGTTGAATAAACAAAAGTCTTCAGTAGGTTGAGGGGATGTTCTGGACTGAGTCTGATGGTGTGTTTCCTTTATTTTTCTGTATGTTTCCTGTAGAAAGCGGGCTCTGAAAATAGTATACTGGCTTTTACTCCTTTTGAAAATTTCAGAGCTCCTGAAAATTTTTTTCCCTTCTGACTATACAAGAAAATCAACGTTATTACTGCCTAATGAATACTTTTTTGACCATATGTGTGAAACTAGAATGAGGGCACGAAAGATCCATTCTTTTAAACCTCTCAATTTCCTTAAACAATATTCCAAAATAATGCATTACTTCTGCTACTAAACATGTTGTCATGTTTTTGGAGCATATGATATTATGATTATGCAAAAATCTTTAACTTCAGGTCTGTATTTTGGTGTAGATTGGACTAAAAAACTGATGAAATTCTTTCTAATTCTTATAATTTGTTATCTAATGGTTCAAACTTCGTATTTTTATATTTTGCTTTTTTAATATTGAGAACGGTTGTTAAGGCTGATGAATCAATTCCAAAATTTAGATATTAAGTTAATCAATAGAAAAAATATACATTTAATATAATCGGTAGAGGAGCTTTAATTCTGCGAGTACTAGTAATTGTCTAGTGCAGCAATAAATATACCTAGTTGCAGAGGTAAAAAAACCTTTTATTTCAATATCTACTGTATTGCAAAATGATCTAGAATGTACTCCACAAAGTGAAATAAAACAATCATATTAACATAGTAGGCATTAAACATTTTAAGAACTATAAATGCTGCAATGAGAAGTCTACAGAAAAGTTCTAGGAGCATTTGAAGTTCTAGGGAAAACTGAACTTAAACAGAGTTTATAATCTCAATTCTAAAAATATATTTCACCATGGTAACATGGATTACACAAAGCACTGGAACATCTAAATATGTTATAAATGTAATTTGCTTTCACGAATACTATCAACTTAGTTTGCATTTCCTATTTGTTGCTACCTCGTCTCTCATTTGCACTCTGAGAAGTATAAAATAGCACAAATGACTTTGGGTTTAAATGTCAGTTTTCATCGACGAATGAAATCTATACTATTCAAATTTTTCTGTATCATTTGCTGTGGAGCTCTAATTTGAGATCCTAATTCACATTTGTCTTTGTAGTTGATAGGTCATTGGAGAGAACTTCAAACACTTTAGGAGTGTTGTCTCATAATAAATGTATTACATGATTGTTGTGGTTTGGGCAGGATTGGCCCAAGCAGGCAGACGGACAGATGTTCCCTCTCTCTTGCTGGAGAGACAAAAAGAGAGGCTAATTTAGTAAGAACTAAACTGCTTTAACGAAATAGAAAGAAAAAAAAAATAAAATAAAAGAAAGAAATATATACAAAACTGTATCAAGCTCCCAGGATGGCAATCATGTCACCAGCAGGCACTGGGGAACTCCCAGGCTGGACTCAGTAACGGGTGGGAACTGGATTCAGGAACACACGGGTCAGGATCAAAGGCAGACAAACAGACAGAATCCTCCTTGGATGCCAGACATTCAAGAAAGAGTTCTGACCCTTTGATTCTTCAGCTTTTAGACTGAGCATGATGCAGATGGGATGGAATACACTGATGGCCAGTGTTGGGTCACCTGTCCTGTCCGCTCCTCCCCACAGGTGGAGCTTTTCCACTTCTGACCCTCCAACAGGACAAATAACAAAGTTGGTTGGCCTTGGTCATTATAGCAATAAGTATAAGCAAGAGTTTTTCTGGATACCGTGCCTCGACATCAACTATAAACATGGGTCTCATCACACTGAGAGCCAAGTTTTCTGCACAACATGCTGTTATTTTCAGCAGTTAGAAGAGGCCTAGGTAGGAAGTAGAGTTACTGAACAAAATTGGTCCTTTTTTTACCTCAAACCAGGACAATGATATAGCCTGTGGTCATTCAAAAACTATATTTCCCCTCTACTCTGCACTCAACTCTTAGTAATTGCAGAAGTTCAATGGTGTGTGTTTTCAGAATTTTTAATTTTTTTGTCTAAACTGTAATGATTAAATAAATACAATAATTTGAACTTTTTCCCCAAGATGCTAAAATACTAATCTCTTCATTCAGGACCGAGCCAAGTCCTTGAAACAGTCACTGAAATAAAAATGCAAGCATTTCCATAATAGCATCCAATAATAACTAAGAAAGCTTGTTTTTGGCCATCACTGCATATTGCTCATTAACTATGCTGACTGTGGTAATGTAAGAATAAGAGCTTGACAGAGGACTGGGCTCAGATCCTGGTTCTTTAACTACTGTTTGAGGTTATCCAATTTTATGGAGCTCTCTTAGTTCTTAGTCATGCAGTATATTTTAAAAAGTCCCTTCCTGAATGTCTGGTGTTTGCACAGTGCCCACCCTACCCTGCAGATGTTTAACATCCTGAGGCCCTTGCATATCTCTTGAACCAAAACTTGCTTTTTATTTTTTTTAATATTCTTCTGATAATAATAAAAAAGAAACTGATGAGTATAGTTGTCAAACTGTGTCTGCAAAAGGAAATTATATGTCAGATACTGCTTTTACTTACACTGACTCTTTAAAAGATCATTAAAAAAGTAATTTAAAAGATCAGAATCAGACCTGTAAGATCTAGTAGGAAATTAAAACTCTTCTACTCGCCTCAGTACAGACATCATTAACTAGGGGATTATTGCTAAATGGTGACGATGAAAATTCTGGCTATGAGAATGCTGCTGTGTATCCCAGATTTCAGGCAGTGCAATGTTTCTTTGAACTTGAATTTCTCAGGGTTTTTATTTAGGCATCTTGCATTTGACCACTCCAAGACTTTGAAGAAGTTCTACCAGAGAACCGGACTAGTCTTTTGGGGAAACTGAGAGGGACCTGAGAAGGGGCATTACAGAGATACAAGCACACAGGTTACCGGGGTGAAATCCTAGCTTCTGACTTAAAAGACAGTGCAGGTAACCGCAAACACACAGTACAAGGGAATAACAAGACAAACAGTGTTGTAATCCTGTTGGTTTTGAAAGTGAGAAGAGAAAATTAATTTATTTGACTAGAAACTGGATTAAGACCTGTTTAAGTCCTGGCTTTTGCAAAGTAAGATTCCTTTGCTTCCCATTTCTGCCTTCCTAAAACACAAATCGGTCTCAATGGCAAAGATGGCGAATGTGACAATTATCCACACCAGTACCAAAAGCTTTCCTAAAATATGAGCTTTTCCTCTAATTTGAGGGAAATCTTCTAACACCTTGTAATGAAATATAAAATTAGACAAAACCAAATATATAGTAAAACTGTTTGTTTAAAAGTCTGTTTTTCTAGTTTTGTTGAACATATTCTTGAGCTGAAACAGGATGTTTTGGTTTGCTTGTCATGGGTTCTTGAGAGAGTCAGCCTGACAACTGAAGTAAAAACGGGGAGGTTATTCACTGCAGAAAAACTGCATGTGATACATTAACTTCAGGTACAGCTCTCAAAATGGATGACTTTAATTTTTTACCACTCCCTAAAACATAGCTTAAGTCTTAAACCCTGTGGGGTTAATATCTCAGCTGCAGCATCCAGGAGATTCATAAAAACTGAGGGAACACCATGTTCCATGCCAATCATGTTCTAATCGCGTCCTAGGTTTGCATCAGAGTGAGATTAAAGTGATTAACTGCTTCTTCTCCTCTCATCACATCTGGAGAAAACACATAAGGACACTCACATAAGGACAGAGAGATCAGGAGAAGGACAGTGCTACTGGCATGGCTAGGCACGAGCAACAAGGATGTATCCCCTCTCTAGGAAACTAGATGGGTCTGTAACAGTAAAGTATAGTGTAACTTAAAAGGGAACAGCATAATTTGCAAGCTGACCCCAAAGCTGCACTTGTTATTTTATTAATTAGGATTTACTATTGTATCTGCCACTTTTTCAAGAGATATGCGAGACTTTTTTTTTTCTGTCCCCAAAGTCTGCATCAGTAGTAAATTCAGCAAAATTGATGGGTATTTTGCTTCAGGGAATTATTCAGTTGATATCAATCTAACATATTGGCAAAGTGAAAATGCTTTATAACTTCTACAGTTGCCTCCTTTTGCAACAAATAGAGATCTTTTGGCTTTCTTAGTTAACATCCAGCATATTATGGTATTCAAACTACTACCCCTTTTAGAAAAATGGGTGATCTTTCTGGAAATCCTCAGACAAGAAGCAAGAAAATACAGGCTAAATGCAGGCTGACCTCAGGTACTGTTGGTTGTGTGTAGTTTTTAATTTGAATACAGAAAGAACACTCAGCTAAAGTAAAAAGACACGCTGCACTGATGGCTTCTATTAATCTTTGCTTCTGCTTATAAAAAAATCAGGACAAACGCAACCTGTGGATAGAAAATGGTGCAGAAAAAAATAATGATATATTCTTATGGGAAGGTGTGGTATTCCCATTACTTAAACTGTTTTGAAATTCAGCCTGCAGGTTCTCATTTGGTTCTTTGATATACAGACAGTTTTCTATACCTGCTCACTTGGGATAGTTTGCTTATATCTGTTGGATTGCATAAAATAGGGTGTACACACTTTTAAAAGCACTGACTTTAAATGAAAATTTTCCCATGAGTTTAAGCAGGTTTTGTGATAATTTGCCAAACAGCATTTGGTCAGGCTAAGAGGTGTTTCAAAGTTTGTTTTACCACTTCTGTTTCTTGCCTATGTGCCCAACGATTTGGATGACCTTTTCAAAAAATAGCACAGCCAAAAGTCTTGCAGGTTCAGACAAAGAATTGATGTTATATTTTGACCTCTCTTGCTGTAACTGGAACACATATACATGTTCTGTCAACACACTACTTGAGAGCACAGTGTAATGTGGCTCTGTGTGAATATGAATATGAATTGCTACCCATATTGTGAACCAAATTTTGCCATCTGGTATAACTACACTACTTTGCTGAAGTGAATAGGGGAGAGAGTGTGTGTATGTCAGACAAAAGAAGGAGTACTAATTAATATTCATTAACATTCATTGCTTCTTCTTTTGCATGTTGTTTGCAAATGGATGGTAAAAATCACCACTAAGAGTTATTCACAAATATTCATTAATTTATACGTGTAATTTTCTCTTTCATGTCTAGTGAACAAAGAATTTCCTATAAATATTCATAATTCAGAATGTGTTGACTGGTTGCAGAAGTCATATGATGTTACTCGTGCTTTCGTCTGGTTAATTTATGTAAATAGCAAGTACAAGTAGAATGGCAAATTGTGAATGTTGAAACTAAATGTGGAGCTTGGAATTAACATGTGGGGAATTGGCTTTTTGCTTACACATATTGACAAAGACAGAAAAGAATTTCCAAAAACATATATGTGATTTAGAGTATTATTCCAGGAATGTCAATAGGCTACATCCTAATTTCCTTTGGGATTTTGAAAAGTAATTTGAATATTTATGGGAAGGAATATATAATATTTGATTTCGAAAGCAAACTTCTGATTTTTCCAAAAACTACCTCTCAAATTACTAATGTCATTATTGAATGTTTACCCTTTAAAAAGGAAGTGTTTTAAGAGGTTAATAGCAATGTGTGGAGTGGAAGTATAGTGTCACAAGAGTTCATAGGCAATTATAATGAAACAAAGGCTTCATAAATAAGTCTTTCCCTTCCCTTGCCGACTCTTCAGTACTCTGGTAAAAAAATTATCAAAGAATCTCTTTAATAAATACTGAAGATACCAGAACTGAAGCATTAAAATGTTTCATGTGCTTGCTGTAAATATTAGAATTAGAGTACTTTACTCTCAGATAAAACAGGATGGTTCAGTAGATGTAGGTCTCTAATCTGCTACACTGTGCCTCAGCAAAAAATATTTACCATCTCTTTCTCTTGCCTTTCTTTGTTCCTACATTTCCCACATGAGAATTTAGTACTATCTGAACACCTAGCCCTACCTACTTCCCCGCTGTGCAACTGACCTCTCATTTCAGGGAAGGTGGCGACATGGCACCACTCCGAAGAGTACTGCACAGGTCGATGTGCAGGAAACTCCGTTCAGAAATACCAGTCCTTGTTTCTGCACTGTGTACAGAAGTGTACTACATAAACCAGTGCCAAGAGAAAAAAAGAAAGGAAGAGATCAGAGTTTAAATCACTCTTGCTGATTGCTTAGAGCATTTATCAGGTTAATAAAAGATATGGATATTGGCAAATGTCTATAAAGAAACGCAGCTCAGGTCTTCCCAGTCCTATGTAATGATACTAACCTGTAGGCTACTAGGTAAAAGGAGGGTGAATAATCCACATTCTTCACATTCTTTTCGATATCCTAGAAGAAAATGTTGGTTAAAAGCAGCCAGACATTTCCATTCAGATTTTATTTTAATCTTTTTAAAAGTCAAACTATATAAAACTTGGTTTGTTGTCCAAGTTTTTTTCCAGTTTAGGCGCTGAGTTCAAAAATTTTCTGCTTAGCCCTTTTAAAGTCTTTACTTTTCACCATAGTGGCTTGTGTGTTTATATTGTTTAAAATTTGGCAAAAATTGTACCTTGGGATAATTTCTCTTAGAGGCTTGTTATCACTTTAAAAAAACCCCAAGCATTTTCACATCGGTCTCACATAATAGGACAGGTTTGGAAGTTCTGATTCCTTTTGTTCTTATGTGCACCTGCCAGGGTTTGTTTTGTCCTCATGTTAATATTGGCTTTAGAAGTGTTATATCTTCCTAATTGGAACTGACAATATCTGTATTCTGTGGACTTTTTTTCCTCAGTCAGGCTGGGTAGGCTCCTTTTAATGAAAGAAGTTGCATACAGAGTTTCTAGAAGACCTCTGCAGGAGCACAGCAAGAGAGGGCAGGCATACATTGCTGGGTGCTGCAGTGCTGGGACACGCATGCTTTTATTATTTATATACAAAAAGAAAAGGGCTGTCTTGCAAAACAGTATTTAAATGCAAAGACGTCTACTTGCACTGTCATGATGGTGTGTGGAGGCGTTAACGCCACCGTAGTGGAGGGTCTTTCTCTTGTGAGGGTTTCTGGCTCCAGACCAGGCAATATCCAAGTGATGCCCACAGCATGGTGTAAAACTGTTTCAGCAATATCTTGTATGTTAATACTGCAGGAGCAAAAATCTGGCGCTTTTTTTTTTTTTTTTAAGTCCTGGTGAAGAGAAAGGTGATACCACTAAACTAGCAACTGATACAGGCAATAAACTACTACAGTTTTCCTACTGTTAAACTGTGTAACTGATGTACCTGTTGCCTCTTTAACACACTTTTGATGGCAACAGGAAAAAAACCAAACCAAAACTGAGGTGTTATGTGATGTGATTGCTGTATTAATTATCTGAGGATATTTACAAAGCTAACATTATATAAAGAGTAAGGTTATATTTGGGCAACAGTTTTTTCACGCATTTACATTTCTTGTCTGTTTTCCCAACACTTAATGGTGCTACCTGTCCTGAGTGGTCTGTAAACATATTTTGACAGAAAATAGAATATTTTAACTGAGCAAAGGTTGTTAGCAAATCAGCTGAAAACTGTAAATATCTCTAAGTTTCTTTAAACAACCTTTTCACTAGCACATGATGCTTGGAAAGCTTGTTGTTTCCTGTTCCAATAAAAAAGTTTGAAACATTCAGAAAATTATGTAAGTGTTGAAATAATTATTTTGACAAAGTTTTGAGGTGAAAAGAAAAATTCACAGTGAATATGTCAGTAGTGGCTTTGTGTACCATAACAGGTTTTGGTAATAATGCCAGGATGTTCCTAATCTCAAAAAAAAGTGCAAAGTAGAATATACAAGACATTTTGGAATGTAGAAAGTGGGAATATTCAGGGTCAAGTAGGTATGGCTTCAAGAAAAATAAATACAGGGGAAAATATAAGGGATCACCAATGGCTAAGAAATACCCTTCATAACCAGATATTTATTTGGGCACTAATGTTTCAGTCAATGCTTGTGATAGTCAAATTAAGTAGATAAATAGTCAAATTTAATATTTATTTTGTACCTGTTTATTTTTGCTCATATGTTCATATTCTGTCAGAGACCCTGAGAAATTCCCGTATGCCCTAAGAGGTATCAAAGCCCTATAAACCTGCCGTGGACCCTTGTACAACTTGAAAAGAAAGAAGAAAACCAGAGAAATGTGGATTTTGCACAAATTGAACAGAGTGAAGATTTCTTACAGTCCGGTCATGTGGTATTTCAGCTCAGTTTACATGGTTCTGTGTTTTTCATGTTAAATAAAAAAACTGTATGTAGAAAACAGCACACTGTACTTTTTGATTGTGCTGTTCCAGGATCTTTAAGAAATTCCAGTATTATGACAGAACAGCCCTGCACCTATAGTATGACCATTTTTTAACATTTTTTAGCTAAATATTTTTTTCTTCAACAGATTTCATTTTAAAATATAGCAATCTAAAAATCTCTAAGTAATTAAATTCTACCATGCTACCAATTACGTTAAAAAAACCCTGTAAAGTCTTCAGTGAGGGATCAATACTCCTTTAATCTTGTTATGGTAATACCTGTGAGGAATTAAATAGATGTCAGAAATTTTGTAGCTTAAGTACCTTTTACTAACCTTGTTTTGTTGAGGTGAGGCATATCTACGGAAAATCAGTTTTTGCAAACCTCTAAACTTAAGAATATTTTTAAAAGCACACATCTAAAAGTCTTGTCTTGTGTAAAAAAATTATAATTAAATCAATGTGCTTTATTTTTAAAATAATTTCATTTTAACACTATTTAATTTTTTCATAAAAGTCAACAAAAGCAATGAATGAAACATGATTTCAGAATTTTTAAGGTTCAATATTTGTACTGATGTAGTCCAGCTTTATTGTTTTATGTTGTTTTATAAATATTGATCATGTATCCTGATGACAATATAGGAAAATATAAGATTTCCAGCTACGTAAAGACAACAAAAATTGTTTTCTACTCTCTAGCGTTAAAGAGGTATGAACACTTCCTCCCTGCCTCCCCCCCTGCCCTGGTTAAGCTAGCAGGGCTCTTCTACTAACAGTTCTTTTCTAGCAATACGATTATACTTTTAATTTGATGCTTTTTAAATGCATTTCCCATATTGATAATCATATACTGGGTTGGTTACACTTTTCCAAATGGCCCCAAATTATAGTGCAATACTCTAACTGTACCATGCTAAGAATAATTACAGTCAGCACAAGAAGTACTTGCTTGTATTTCTGAATATTTTTCTTTTCACTTTGTATCTTTTTTTTCTTGTTTCTGTTCCCAATGCAAATCTAAAATCAAAATACCTGTACTGTTTGAATGCGTGTTGAAAGAGAGAGGAGTGAAAGGCATTACTATTCCGATGGAAATGTCCACCTTTGCCAGTATATCTCAGAGAGGAAATATTTACTTTAAATTCTCAAACAACTTTGTCTTGAAAAAGTAATAATAGTCTTGACTTATAAAAAGAGCTAATTTTGATCCAAAATCAGTATCCCAGAAAATTTTAATGTGCAAAGACAACAATAAAGTTGTTATTTTCTCAGAGCCGTAAGAATAAGGCTGGCGTAGACCTCAGAAGGTCATCATGTCCATCCTCTTGCTCCAAGGCAGAACTCCATGCACTGACGTCATTCTTGGTGGATATATGACTAGGCAGGGAATTCTTTTTCTTCCTTCTAAGGATGGAAATTCATTAAAACTTGATGTACAGTAATTATTTAGGCACAGATTAATCTGCTGTGATCCTAGGCATTTATCAGAGATGCCTAAAATAAGACATTGTTCACATTACGTTTCTATTTCCAGTGTGGGGAGAGAACTATCTGAGAGAGTGGCTCGAATCTGAGTGGACTTGATCATCCTCTTCATGCTCCTGACTCCTTCATAGTCCATGCATTGACTATGTGAAGGGCTTTTAGTAGCCTCGGGTTCTTAAGAAATGACGAAAAGTTGGGTTTAGTTCTGCACCACCAGCTGGCTGTAATCACAACCTTCTTTGTTAGACAGAAAGCATTCACCTGAAGGCAGGGACCACCTATATCAGCCTGGCAGCAACCACACCGTCATTGTCTACTCAAGGATATTGCTAAGATTAAGAGCGTGTCTTCTGCATCCTTTTGGTCCTGCTGATCTCTCTACCATGTTTTCTGTTTGTCACACTAAATCAGCTCTTGAGGGTTGCTGCCATAAAATTTATAGTTTAAATTACATACAATTACAGAAAAAAATGTGCACATCTCTTAATCTACTTACTTTCTTAATAGAAAATAACAAATGCAGACAAAGAAAATCTTTCTTTCCAGGAAGAAATATATATTTCATAGGGGCACTGAAGGTAAGCAAATACAAGTAAGGTGGTTTGTTTACAATACTGAGTTGGCTTGCACTCCGAAACAGTAAGGGAATGGTGTGAGGAACAGTTTGCTTTATAAGTAGCTGAAGTATCGATCACTTTTATATTGTCTTCACATCTTGCTCCATAGAGGTGAGAGGGGAATATGCATAACTCTGAGGACTCCTAATATAATTAAGAGTGTGATGCTTCTATTCTTTACGACACAAAATCATGTCTGTGCAATACGTATTTAAAGAATTGCAAGTGAACACTCAGATTATAAGAACAGTAAAACAAAACTTTTGCCTCTGTAGCAAAATTATAAATGCAATTTACGTTTTTGCAATACCATATTCATTAAATTGCTTATCTTGGAGTAGTAACCCTCTCTGTCTGTGTGCTTTATTTTTGGCATCAAGAATGGTTATACACTGTTGACCTAATGGTGTTTATGTGCTCCACATCATAGCTTTTGATTTTGAAGACTGTAAAACTTCTCTCTTACATGATTTTATTTTCTGTTTGTTGTGGTTTGAGCCGGATTGGTCACTCAGGTAGAACAACAGATGCTCATCCCTATCTCCCTTCAAAGAGAGGCAGGAGAGAGAGAGACTTATGAGTTTAGAAAGAACTGAACTACTTTAATGAAATATTAATAATAATATAAAAAGGAAATAATTAAATATACAAAGCCATATCAAGCTCCCAGGATGAGGATCACGTCACCAGCAGGGATAGGGAAAGTCCCAGACTGGACTCAGTGATGGGAGGTGATGGACTGCACCTTCTTTTTCAGCACCTATATTTACAATAGCTTCAGTAGTTATTGTATATATATTAGATAAATTACTGTGTTTACATCTAGCTGATGATAGTTTTAGGTAATCTAACGTTTTTGCACATTTTATAATCTGGTTTTTTACCTCATGAGAAAGAAGTAAGAAGGGTCATGGTAAATTTGTTGAAAGTCACTTGAGTAAAAATTGTTTTCAGATTCTGAGATTATCAGATAGATAGCCTATTTCAAGAGTATACTTTTTTATTTTAAGTCTTTAGAAATGTTTTTAAAATGGCTGTTACAGTGTTTGACAGGAAAACTGACATTTGGTTTTTCACGAATGCTTTTTTTCCTTTGCGACGCAGTTATTTCTTCAATACATTAACCAACAGGTTTGGAGTACTTTGTAGTTATTTTTACATCATTACTAATAATAGCACTGTAGTTATGCAAAGGGTACTGTAGTTTACAGTTTTCATCTTTCTCAAGGTAATGCCAGCACTGCTTTATACACTGTAATTTAAAAGACAGAATGAAAACTTCTCCCTATGCATATAGATATGCTCTGGAAACCTATATGCTGATTTTGTCTCTGTGCTGAAAACAGTTCTTCTGCTGAGCCTGCAATAACAGCCTTACAGAGGATAAGTCATTTTACTTACTTGTGTGCTGAACGAAGCTAAGAACTGGTGGACTTGGGGGTCTAGGGGTGTTCTCCTTCTTGGCCCACTGGAGCCCACTTTGGTGGTGTCCAGTACAGTGGGTGTCGCTCAAGCTTCAGAGCTGGTCAGAGGAGCAGATGGACATCAACACAGAGCAGCGTATGTAGTTGCATCTCCATGAATGCAGCAGAGAGCATGCCGCCTAATCATACTCAACTGCCCATTCTCATCCTTCTTTTTCGATTTTCGGATTCTTGTTGCTCAGTCAACCAGCTTGGCCCTTTCCTTCCTCAAATCTTGTCTCCTCCCAAATAAGAAACCCATACCTAACTACTTTTTCCCTGTTGGTCCTTGCTTTGCTATATCTACAGCCAGATTCGGTATTTCTGATACCGTTACCAGTCTTTTACGATACTACTGCATAATGTGACTGATGTGACGTGACATGGCATGGCATAGCATGGCATGGCATGGCACGGCATGACATGACAGTCACGTAAGATATTATGGGTACATACACATAGATGCTGCAGACCTTGTGAGATTTACCCCCACAAAAGTCCCCAATGTCTACCTCCAGTTAACTGGGAAGTTTAGCTGTGTCTGACATAATTGACCCTTAGCCACCTACAAAACCCAGCCATCCCACACATCCCCAGCTGTGCCTTTTGCACAGAAGTAAAAGGCTTCTCTGTCTTATTTGCTAGATCTAGCAGTTTCCCACGTCTAATAATTTCCTCAGTTAGATGAGCCTAACTGTTTGCATACTGTAACAGCGATGTTACTACTTTACTCCTGTAGTTAGTGTACACGTACTATATATGTCATATATTCTTTGGCTTTTTTGCTATAATTTGACATTAATAAACAAAGGATATTTAATATTGTTTATAGGCAAAATATTCATCTGTTCTGCTTCTAAAACTGGATTCTCATCATGATCAGCAGACATTTTCTATGCTTTAGCCAACATTAAGTAAGCATGATCTTGCCAGTGACATACCTTATTGTGCACATCTCTTACATCTACAAAGTTTCTCAAAAACTGGTGATAAAATTTATCTTTTACTGGTACTACTTAGAGATTGAATTTTTTTGCATCGTGCTAGGACTGTCAGCAGAAAATTGAGAAATAGCATACGAATTAAATGACTTGTGGAATTGTGATTTTGTAGCAGAGGGAATGAGTGAAGGTCTGTCTTGAAAAAGCTAGCTCCGAGAAATATTCAGGAAAACAGTTCTTATTTTTAAACTCATGGAAAACTTTTTATGAAAAAGGATCCCCAGAAGCTCAGAAAACTATTTTTAAACCAAGAACATTTCTGAATAAGGAAACTGAGTAAGGGAAATTACTATATTATTTTTGCTTTTGTTCTATGAGAAGTTTAAATGATACCTTAAGTAAAGCAATCCTGTAAATAAGCCTATCTTATTTACTGCTTGTGATTAACAGGTAGCACTTATCTGTACCTGAGGCATCAGGTGGTAGAGTAAACCAAAAGGTGGTCTTGGGAAAACTTTGTAAGTTCAATAATTAATGTTAAGGGAAGACAGAATGAGAAAGCATTATATTTATAATAGAATTTACACAGTTAGTCTGATAAGAAGTCCATGCTAAAAAATGTTTGATATATAATTGGCACCAACATCTGTACCATTGTCTGAGCCATACTGATGAAAGTTTAATTTCATAAAAATGGTGAGAGAGATTGCCAGAGCTTTGTACTTGTTTAAAATAAACTGTATTAACCCATTTAGTGGTCCAGTAAATGCATTTCTAGTTGAAATAGTCCCTTAAAGACTCCATCAAGCTCTCCAGTAACCACTGAATTCCTCCGTTCTCTGCAGGATCCAGTTGCCGTCAATACTTACACTATTTTCTGAAACACCATGACAATGTCAAAGTCCACGAGACAGCTTGCACAAATTGCCAGGTTTTATTTTTTCTGAACAAAATCATTTGGAAGAGAACATATGTAAAAATAGTTTATATGTATGCCTGGCACTCCAAATAATTGCTGGCTTCCTAGATGGAGAAACCTGCCAGTCTCCAAACCCCCGTGACTTTTCCCTGGCAGTATATTGACGGTTAAAGCTTTTAAACTTTTGTTCCGTTCTTAATCAGATAGTTGGCTGGTGCCGTTCCAGGGTTCCCCTTCATGTAAAGCCTTTGAATGAGGTCATATGAATCAATCAATGTGTTTCATCCCAAATGTTAAGGTTTTTGATGTTTTCTATTACTGGAAGACTTCTTGGTTAATCATTGGGGACCATTATCTCCCTGTTACAGTTTATTTCTCATTAGAAATAACATGCTCTTTTCCAGCCACATGAGATTATATTTTAGACTTGTAAGAGATATGAGCCTTACAACAGTAAAAAAATTATATTTGAAAAAAACATTATTTTTATGCCTATCAAAAGAAGTCGTCTTCCTCCTATCCTCAACCTTGGGTCGTATGGACTCCCTCTAGCTTTATTCATGCAATGATTTTCAGAAAAAAAGCTAGTATCCTTTTAACCTTTATCCTTTTAAACCTTTTAGTTCACCTTTCCATTTGGTGCCAGGCCTAAATATGTTTACGCACAAGAATCATATTGGGCATGTTGGTCAATTGTAAATCAACATTTCACCAATATGGTGTTTGATCAGAGGGTATATAAAGAGAAAGACAGTAGCCTTCATTCTCAGTATCCTGACTAATGCATCTAGATCTTGTAAAATCTGACTCAGAGAGTATTTTTCAATTTCTGTCTTCAAAACTTCGTACTTCATGTGACTCTGCCCTGGATGTTAGTCAGCTAAGAAGATCAAATCGACTGCAACCTCATTTGCATGTCAACTAACTCAGGTAGGAGCTGTTAGACCAAACCATGCTTGATCAGTTTCTTGACGAAATTGAACTAACAATTTCTCTCCCCCGCCCCCCACCCTGACTTTGAGTAGTTATGAAAGAGTGAAAAACTCTAGAGGTATCCTGAAACTGAAAATCAGAGTGGAAGTATAATGTTGTTTTTCTTGTTTACATGGATTACATTTATTAATCCTGGAATAACAGTTTTCATCATCAACCCTGCTAAACCAATCAGTCACTGCTTTTGTAATTGTTTAAGCTGCATATAAACCTTGTGTGCAACTATGTATGAAGATGGTTGGTAGAACTGCTCAGGATTTTTCTGCGTCCAGAGCTCACAAACATCTCCTCACCTTCCTCAGGCATTTGTTGCTGCTCATTGTGAAAATGTTTTGACACTTCTATCCCTACCCAGAGACTGCTAGTAGGACAGGTTGCCTTGCATTATATTTTACTTTTTTTAAGTAACAAAACAATATGAAATCAATAGCTCATGCCTATTTGTGAATAAGACCTGAATCCATGTCACTGGTAAGTATTCATTGTACAAGAAAAATAAGCTAAATCCCTCACCAATTCTTTTCCCGCTGAATTCTTCATAATTTGTTGTTGTTATAAACTCAGGACCATATATTCACTGGTCTTATCCTCAGCTACTTCTTCTTACCAAGTAGCCTGAATCAGAAAACAGCAACATGTTGCCACAAAATGTAGAATTGTCTCTCCGTAACTAGGTTGACAAATCACGTTAAATTCTTCAATAACAGGAAAATAAGTTTCCCCCTTTTTTATTTAATACCATTGCCATCTTCTACTTTATCTCAAGGTATCCTGTAGGAAAACAACATAATGTGCTTTAAAATTTAATTATGATGTAACGGGGCCTTTGAGAGCTAATTCTGTTAGTGGTTTATAGTGCTTAATCTGTTCATCCTCATGCTTATTTGTTCAATTTAATATCTGAAATTGGAAACTGTTCTTGATATTTTTTATAAATAATTTTGGACCCAAATTCCAGGTATTAAGAAATATTGTATTACTGTTTCACAGATATGCAGTCTATCCAGTCAAGGCCCGGATTACCTGTAATATTTATAACTCTTGGGAACTCTTGTATCCACATTTCCTGTAACCGTGCTTTGATGAAAGTAAAAAGTTATAAAGCTACATGTAAGGGGATGCTTTTGGCTACAATATTGCACTATGAATTATTACAAAATTCTATATAGAATAGGACTATTTTAAAATAGGACAGACTTCCAATACTACAAGAGGAAACTGAGAAACATAAGACAGAAAAGTGCAATATCGTTACAAATACTGGGTTTTCCCCCCATAAAAAGGAAAAAAAAAAGAGGCTGTGAGAATATTCAGAATATTCTAGATATCAGCATGGGACTGATCCAATAGGAAGGTAAAATCCTCTAAGTATTTTTCTGTAAAGTTTATGAATATAATAAAATTACTAACGCATTTTAAAGAATGTTAATTTATTTTACCCCTTGAAAACTGCTTTTTAAAATGTTCGTGCAGATTAAGCCAGTATTAATTACCCAGTACTTTAGCTTGACTTTTCTACCAGGCCTTTAACTCAGCTGCTCATCAGGTTCAAGGAGTTCCACAACTGACAACATCACACAGTTGTAACCACAGTAGAAATATATAAAACTATTTGAGATCATCTTCATGATTACCTTAAGATACTAATGTAGTGGCGTTTTCTGTTCACATCACAGCATTTACCAGATGAGCACAGCAAGGGGATTTTGTTGCCTTCTACATTCTCTAATACCTTTGGGTGCTCAATACAGCTTTGACCTTTTCAGTTTTCACAAATGCTATAGGATGCTCTCTGCCACCCCCTTTCCTCCTCAGCTTCTGGCAGGCAGCTAATCTGTAGAGAAACCATAGAATGGCTTAACCAATTAAAGTACAGAATATTGAAAAGGTCAAAGTAATACAAAAGTCTGCAGTACATGGAATATATCAGGTGCTTCACGGATGGTTCTAACTGTAGATAAGAAAAGGAGAGAAGAAACAAGATCAAATCACATTTGAGTTCAACCAATAAAAGAATCAGATTTCTTCTTAAACTTCCTTTATTAGTTTGATACAGGAGGAGCACCCTGTGGCTGCTGGGCATCCAAGGCTGAAAGCATTTTAAGGGTGATCAGAATGTGCATTTGGAGTGAAATCTTATGGGTAAAATTCCCATTGATTTAAATGGTTCCAGGTTTTCTGGCCTGCACACAGGCACTTTCAGTCAGCTAGACAATTTTAACTTGATGGACAAAACCCACAGACTAAGAAATATCTTTTTTTGCAGCTAACGGGCAAACTACCAGAATTTTGAAACCATGCAAGAAGTGTCATGTTCTAGAAAAAGTTAATTCCTGCTTTAGCAGCACTAGAACATTACAACTTTCTAAATATACGTAACTGATATCTGATACAATTTCCTGAATAATCAACCAAAACACAGTCTTAACTCTTACATTAAATTTTGCAGCCAGAGGTGCTGATTTACAGCTCTCAACTGATGCGTTTTTCCTATGGCATGGTTGTTTCAACAAAGGAGACATCTGCGTTTTGTTATACTACTGTGAATTTTAAATAGGTCTCTTCAGTGCTTTGAATCAGTCTTTCACTTTGAGTAAGCGATCTGTTTTGTGGGTGAAACCCCAAAATTTTTTCCTTCTCTACTTCATCACCTTAGCTGGCTCACAATTCTCTCTATCATGACACGTTAGTAGGTAGTTCCAGGAACTCAGTAAGGGGATGCATCTGACAAGAATATAAACCTATTAGAGTTTATTGTCACTTTTAATAAACCTGTACTCCAGACTAAAACTATTATTTTTAGCTTCATTTATAATTATTTTAGAGTAATTAAACTCATATTAAGTCTAGACCCAGGATTGCTTTTGGGTTTCCAACTCCCCTGAAAATCAAGCATGTATATTTTTGTATATTTAAACTGTTGAAGGAGATACCAATTTCTGGAAAGATATGTCTGAAGTTAGATCTGGTTTTCTTACTTTGCTTGGACAAAGGCTTAGCAAATAAAGTAGTCGTGAGAGAAAGTGGAGACTTAGTGAGGTCGGTTAACTCAACTGAGAGGTACTTGTCTGAGTCAGCTCCAGATTTACCCAATGGCCTCAGGGGCCTGGAATTTCAAAAGGCAAGCCTTCCCAGTAAAGACAAGTCTTGCCAGTAAAGAACGTGGCAAAGAAGTCCTTGAGTACCTTGATCTTTTCATTTTAATAGATTTTTTCTACAGAAAGCTACACAATACTGAAAAGTCCATGTCCAGTCTGTATTTCAGTTTTAATCAGGAATCTGTTTTACGAGCACAATACACTTCAGTATGTATGTTGTCAAGCTGACTCAACTGTACCCCACCTGTAATGCCTGAAAGCCACTCAGCACATGCTCTGGGCCTTCCAGATTACGACAGTTAAATTAAATGTAACTATCTTTGTTCCATCCCAGATTTGGTATTCATCTTCATCCATAGCCCCTCAATTGAGAAAACAGACTTCTGAAACTTGCTGGTGTTAATTATAGACAACGCTGTTAAACTACTTAAATCTTTGTAAATTTGTAAGTTAATGAAGAGTGCCGCTTTATCTTAACATAATTTTCAAGACCGCTCTTCCTCTGCGCTGAAAAGTAGGATTTAGATATTTTAAACCTAAAGTATACCAAAAGTTGAGATGAGTTTAAAACCTGTATTAAAATTGCAGGTCGTAACTGCCAATCACAACTTTGACTTGATAATCCATAATTCCTGATGTAAAGAGTGCTCTTGATGTATCTCTAACCACAGCAATCTGTCTGAAAGAAGATTCAGGAAGAGCATGTTTTGGTGCTGAAATTATTCTAATATCCATACAGCTGAGTACACCATATGCACAAATGCAAGCATAGTCATGGAGTTTTCAAATATTTATTTTTATCCAGAGAAACCTGTTACTCTTCAAACTTCTGTTCTCTTTTGCCTATACTAAGTTTCTATCACACATTAAAAACACAAGTAGCAAATCTCCTCATTCACCCGAGGTCTGAAACTTTGAATCTTTAACACTTTAGAAACTGAATCTTTTAATATTTGCTGAATCTTTTAAAGTAGAACAAATTATTATGTTCTGTGGGATCAAGCATGCAAAATCAGTTATTTTAAATAGAAAATTCCTTACAGTCACATTGTCATAAAGCAGTAGAGTACCTTTTTTTCTCTCAAAAGAAATTCACGTAATTAATTAGAGGAAGGGGTGTACTAAGAAGTCTATTTCACAGAAAAAAAAAAAAAATTTGTTTATAAGTAGACTGTAAGATTCTTTTTGCAGAAACAAAATAATGAAATATTTATATTTTATCAGATGAGGTTAGATATATCCTATGGTTTGTGTTCAATTTTTCTACTGAAATTGCTTTCTAATACAGAAGTCTGGAATGATATTTACTCAGATTTAGATCTCTCTCACATATTTTTCTCGCCCTCTCTTCTGCACCTTGGTGGATTGAATAATCACAGTTTTGATGAATATGTTTTAAGGGTGTACATTCTAGTGCTTGACTGAGCAGTAAATGCAGCAGTCTCTCACATAATCTGTACAAAGAGCTTTCCCAGCTGAGTTTCTAATGTAGTCCATGGATCAAAAATACAAATTTGAAGCATAAAAATGGCGAGAGAGAGTGTGCCAATGCTTTGTACTTGTTTAAAACAAACTGTATTAACCCATAGGCTGCACTGGAATGTTGCTGATGTCCCCAAATTATAATCATTTACTTGCTAAAATGAAAAGTTCTGGCAGCTAAAGAATGCAAAACAGATTGCATTAAACACAAGATGTGGGAGTCTATTGATGTGGCTTAAATGAGTCTGTCGGCTCATTTTGTCTTTAAATGCTATTACCCATCTGATTTTTGAATATTGTGCAAAAGTGTTAAAGTTTGTTCTTCGAGAATTACATTATATAAAATTCTGCAAGGTCATGAAATTTCAGAAACATTTATAGACAAAGTACTGTCACTTCTATCTATTTACACTTTCACCAGTGTTGCTCAGACAACGGTATAGAGACTGGTGCCAACTATGTATGAAACATTTTTTAGCATGGACTTTAGCATTCCTAAGAGATTCTGTTTTGCTCCTCAGAAGTCATTGTACGATACCTACATATCTATAGGTTTGCTAAGATTACAACATAAAAATAGTATTTTTTTGTTATGAAAAACTTCATAAAATAAGTTTCCATAAATTTGCAAAGTATGTTTAACATTTCAGGGGAAAAAGGTGAGGTATGCTGTGGCTCTTTATTCTTCCCCCTTTTACACAGTAGATTTTCAAGCAAATATTCATAGCCGACTTTTGAAGTTCTCTTGTCATTAAGAGATGAAATCCGTAATTACTCATATTTCCCCAAATTTAAACCACAGTTTGAACTTTATCTGTGTTTAAAAGATTTGAGAGAAATAAACTGGAGCACCTCTCTGGATCACTTTAGGTTACTTGTTTTTTATTGATTACCTTATTTGTGAGGAAAGCAGGTCTTAAGACATCAGAAAGAATCAATTTATTACTTTTCTGTGTCTTTTCTGTGTTTGACTTTATATGTGAACATACTGTGGGTATATGAATATTATCAGCACTGAAAAATAGTAAATAATTTAAAGCATCACTCTGCTCACCAGTGTAGATATTGAAGGATGCTTTCTGGCTACTGACTGAATGCTTCTGTTCCCTCAGTAACTTTTCACTCCTTTTTTTTTCTCTCCTCTTTGTTAGTCACAGACTAAGCAAGATGTTCTTGAAGCTCTTATCTTCCATCTCATCCTTTTGCTTTAGGCTGTAATGGCATAGGATACTTTCCAAACTCCAAGCTCAAAAGGAACTAATTAAGTAAAATTAGTTGTGCTTAGATTAAGCATCCAACATAAGTTTTCACATTTCTTTGCCTTCTTCAAATGAAAGAGGCATGCCTTCTCCTACTCCTCCCTGCCCCTTACTCATCACATGGGTTTTTGTAGGTCGCTGTGTAGACCAGTCAACATTATCTGACTTTCTACTGGAATTTTACCTGAAGTATTCCTTACTTACATGTATGTTTTGCAGTGGCCATATTCTCCTGGTCCTACTGTGTTCACCTATGCTGCATAACACGTTGAAAAACAAATTTTCCTCATTATTGGCTTCTATTGATACACACAGAATTTCAGGATTTCTAGCACCAGAATGTTCTAGAATCTCTGTCTGCATCAGATTCCTCTGGTTTATGTTATTGCAAGTCTGTACTACTCTGAAGAGATAATATTTAGCAGCACAAATAGAGACTTGGACATATTAGCCAAGGAAGGATGTGGATAGATATCTCACAACTCAGTGTTAGAACCTCACATGGTCTCTGTGTAGTCCCATATGTAAAATGATTCTGCAGGGGACTCAAACATTTTGAACAAATCTGACCAGACTTCTTCTTTTTCTTTTTTTTTTTTCTTAATACAGTACCTCATGGACCCAGAGCCAGACAGTCTGTCTCCAGTCTTGTTATTTCAGAAAAATTGATTCCATGGTGCTTTCATATAATATAAAGCTCTCAAGTCACTAAAATGGAAGGATAAAACCCAGGAAATTGGGATGTGAAGGAAACTAAAAGACCAAGCCAGTGTTGAAGATGATTAATTATTTTCTGTGGGTTTTTTTCCAGAGTAGACTCCTTGATTTAATGCGCAAGTTACTATTTATTGTGCTAAGGTTTCACCTCCCCGTGTTAATGTGCTTCTGCAGTTCATAAGGTGTTTTAGAAATTGCTTGTTTGGGGATTATTTTTGGACATGAAAGCAAAACCTTAGCGGGCTTTTATATTGCTTTTGATGTTCTTCATTCTTATTAGTTACTGCAAGTAGTTTAAACACAGCTTTCAATGAGCTTCATGAAGCTTAAGTCTGTTTTACCCTTCTGTATCTCTGCTGTATACTCAAAATTAATTATTGTTCTGTAATCTAACTTGCATGAATACTCATCAATACTCAGCAACTGCTTTTTGTCCTGTCATTCCATTTGTACCATTACGTCTACCATTTATCTTACAATGCCTCATCATAAATGGTATTCTCTCTGCCAATAGCGCAAAAAATTTTGATATGAATATACATTCAGAGAGGCTGAGGAGATCTTTATGGAATGAATAATCCAAGCTATGGATTATATATAAGAAATGACATTTTTATTTTGTATTTCTGAAAACTGGATTGCAAAGGGAAGTTGGAAGCCTGAAGACTATAAAAAGCTTCAGTATTTGAAAAGTAATAAATATATAATTAAAAATATTTTCATCTTAAAAAGGGTCAAAAGGAATAAAAAGAATTAGGGGGGGATGACACATTTAGGGCTGTTTATTTTCAATTACTCCACTTCTAAAAACTTAGTAATTTGTGTATTCTTAAGTCAGTAATCATCCAGTGTTTGCTATAGTCACGTCATACGAGACCTATTTGTGTTCTTCACACTAGTTACGTTTCTTGTCACTACAGAAGATTTCAAAACTACTACTGCTCAATATTTTCATCAATGACATAGACAGTAGGATTGAGTCCACCCTCAGCACATTTGCAGGTGACACCGAGCTGAAAGGTGCAGTTGATATGCTTGAGGGGAGGAGTGACATCCAGAGGGACCTTGACAGCCTGGAGGAGTTGGTCCAGGGGAAACCCCATGAAGTTCAAAAACGTCAAGTGCAAGGTCTTGCACCTGCTTTGGGGCAACCCCCAAGATTAATATAGGCTTAGTGATGATGAGATTTGGAGCAGCCCTGCAGAGAAGGACATGGGGGTACTAGTGGATGAAAAGCTGGACATGAGCCAGCAATGTGCTCTTACAACCCCAAAATCCAAGCATATCTTGGGCTGAATCGAAAGAAACATGGCCAGCAGATTGAGGGAGATGATTCTGCCCATCTACTCCACTTGAGACCCTGCAATACTGTGTCCAGCTCTGGGGCCCCCAACGTAAAAAAGAAATGGTCCAGAGTAGGGACACTAAAATGTTGTGGGGGATGTTACAACTCTCCTGTGAGGACAGGCTGAGAGATTTGGGGTTGTTCTACCTGGAAAAGAGAAGTATCTGGGAAAACATTATGGTGTCCCTTCAGTACTTAAAGGGGGCTTATAGGAAAGATGGAGAGAGACATTTTACCATGGCCTGTAATGACAGAACAAAGGGCAACAGGTTTAAACTGAAAAGAGTAAATTTATATTGGACATAAGGGAGAAATTTTTTGCGACGAGGGTAGTGAGGCACTGGAACAAGTTTCCCAGAGAAGTTGTGGAAGCCCCCTCCCTGGGAGTGTTCAAGGTCAAGTCAGATGGGTCTTTGAGCAATCTGGTCTAGTGGGAGGTATCCCTGTCCGTGACAGCCTGGTTGGGGTCCATGGGGTCCATGGGGTCTTTAAGGTCCCTTCCAAACTAAATCATTTTGTGATTTCCAAAACAAGGGATTAGAGGATGCAGAATGTTTTCCTAATATAAAGAAAATTTGGACATGATTTTTTAACAAGGACTATGACAATTGGTTTTGATCAAGATGTTGAACTAACCCCAGAATCAATACTGTGTTAAGGGCATGGGTTTCCTCATTCTATAGGAAAAGAGAGAACTTAATCCAAGACGGTTATTAAATTACTTTCTATGACCTCTGCAAAAAAAGTGTTTTGTGTTTTGGCAGCTCATTCTGAAGATTTTATTTCCCAATCCTTTTTAATACCTTAGCAATTCCACATAGAAGTACATATGCACACACATATGTGCACGCGCGCGCACACACACACACAAAAGCACACACAGAGACAATCTTTCTCACTCATCTCACCCTAAGTGACATTATTGATCAAATCCAAAATCTTTAGACCTCAGTAGAGATATTCTTTTGATTTCAATAAAATTCATGTAAAGTATCAGGATGAAATATTATTGTAAAGATTACAGAGAAAATTCTCTTGATCATACCTTTCTACTTACTGCATTTGCACTGATTTCCAGTCACTGACTGTGTGGTCTTTAATTGCCCAGGTATGTATGATCAGTCTGTGTTTCTCACATTGCTGACTCACTTGTTTCTGGATAACCTCATCAGGATGATGCCTTCAGACGAGACTTCTTATTTTCTCTATTTTCTAGGTTATGATTATTAAATGTGACAAATGGAGCTGGAAAATTTTCTCTTGCACAAGAACAGACAGCAGACTAATGTGTTTAAAATTTCATATTTGGGCTGGGGTTATGACAAGTGCTGTGAATTTGAAGACAGGATCCTGGTAAGTGGTTTTGACAATTTGGAGAGAACTAAAACCTCTAAACAATTGAAAAAAACCCGACAGTGCTGTAAGATAAGTAGTGCCGCTGTTCTCAGAGATTTTTTTTCTTGCTGTTATTGTTTGTTCCTATAAGAACGATTAAGTTGCTTTCCTCCCCCACCTCCTCCCTCATCCCCCTTTAGTGTGGTTGATTATGTTTCTTCTATACCAGCATATATTTGGGGTGTACTTCAAAAAAGGAAAAACAGCTTTACCAGAAAGATTTGACTCAGTTTACATCTGTGACAAATTGGAGTCTGGGTCTTCTAGCTGCTCATACTGGCTATGACCCTATTAGCAAGATGGTGATCTATGGATGATGGAAACAGGTCCGCAGAGTAGAGCTGTTGGTACAGAGCAACGGAAGTCCTGGCTGTGCACATCTAGGGGGTTTATTTTAGGGGGTTTATAAGTGCTAGTCTTGCTCTGCGGACTGATTGCATTCTGGACAGCATTTTCATGGAGTTTCATCCAAAGGAATTCACACTTTGCAAGATTGCTCTGCAACGAGCCACAATGTGGTCAGCGAACACTTCAGAAAAGCTAATAGAAATGCACCTTTGGGGAAACTGCCCCTCCGTGCTCCTTCTCTGCTCTCTTTATCCCATGAGAAGCCTCATTTGCCTTCAGTAACTATTGCATTGGAGAATTACAAATCATGACATTCCTTTAGGAAACCTGGACAATGGGACGAGGCACTCTGCTACCAAAGAGTAGCAGCTACAGGTAGTTTTTTTTCTTTTGGAAAATCAATAGCCATTAGATATCCATTAGATATTAGGAATAAATTCTTTACTCTGAGGGTTATGCGGCACTGGAACAGGTTTCCCAGAGAAGTTGTGGAGGCCCCATCCCTGGAAGTGTTCAAGGTCAGGTTGGATGGGGCTTTGAGCAACCTGGTGTAGTGGGAGGTGTCCCTGCCTATGGCAGGGGGTTGGACAAGATGATCTTTAAGGTCTCTTCCAACCCAAACCATGCCATGATTATTTGACATCAGTTGAAATATTAGTGAAGAAATGTTCTTAGTTATCCTGTTTCAGAGCATTAACTGATTGTCAGGTGGAGATTAAGATGGAATTTTCCACCAAGTTGTGTGTGACTGTGGATGTTTGTGTAGTGTTTTATACCTTCATTTGCATTGTTCAGTGTTTGCCATTACAGGACATGAAGACATCTCTTGTTCTTTTGAAAATGTCCAGGATACTTTTAGTGATCCTTATGCAGCATTTGATTAGAACTTCTGGCAGCTGAAGAAACAGTTCCAATTTGATGGGAACAGTAATAATAAATTGAAAAATAGACAGATTAAATTTTTTTGGCATCTAATTCAGGTAGCAATACAAAATTCTCAAAAGATCTCAGTCAGCACAAACACTTAGGCTTCACATCACACTGAAACATAACTCCATCTATCCTCCATTTACCACTAATGTAAAATCAGCCTTGGAAATAATGACTGACAGTTCTAGGTAACAGTGAAATATATTTTGTCTTCTACTAGAAACCTCTGGAAAGATACAATGGAAGTTGGAGACTTATTTACTGATTTTGCTGATCATCTTAAATGACATGTTTCTAAGAGTTACGTGTTTTTCCATCTTGACTTATAGCAATAATAATAACAATAACAGAAGTCTCAAGCAAATTATTCCTGATACTTTCACTTCTGCAAGGCAGTTCTACAGCTAGGAAAAAATATTGTTTGTTTCTTTGATGTTAAAAATAATTTTCCTGTTTGTTGGTATTCATGAGGAGTTTTAGAAACATTGTTCAACTCTTAATCAATATGCCAGAGAACAATTCACTAGACTATTTGTAAGAAAAGCAAGATATGCCAAAAAAGAAGAATTTACATTGATTTACATTGATTTTTTCTTCAGTTTTATATAAACAAGGTCTTTTTAATCTTAGTCTTGTTGATAAACCAGGAGCACTAAGCAATGTGTTTCCTGGGCCTCTTCTGAACCATGGTAATGTGTAATGTGGCTATTTCTTAGGACTCAGGAAGGTCAAAGTCTCCTTTTGCAAAGAAGGTGAAAAATGTCCATTTCAGTAAACGTTGAGCTTGGATTTTACTTACTGCATTGAAAAAAAAAAAAGAATTTCGCAAATATACATAATATTTTCCTCTGAAACTATGGCTTCATTTATAAGTTTCTGGTCACATTTGATAAGATTTAAGAAGACACAGCTGGAATATGTAATAATTTATCAGTCTGTTGTAAGAGACTTTATCAATCGTAGTAATAATACTACTAAGCTTTAACCAGAAAGTCTATAATAAATTATTTGCTATTATAAAGTTTTATATATAGATACTCTTGAAGAAGGTGAAGCTTACTTCCTAAAAATTATGACAGAATTGCCAAAGATGTTATTAATATCTTTTCAGTGCATGCTGTTCCAAAAGCTTCGTTCTTAAAAACCTGTGACATTGAAGATATCTTCAACTAGCTAAGTGGCGATTTCCCCGGAAGATAGAGTAATTTAAAAAAAAAAAAAAAATTTTGAAGGAGCTTGTGAAAAATAGACACTTCCTATTGAAATTCAAGGGTCTTGTACTCTAGATAATTAATTAACTTTTAAAATTATCAATCTTAAATATAATTTCTGTTTTCCTTAACTTAAATTGAGTATGATATGTCTCCAACATAAGTTCTCGAAGAATTAGCGGTTGTAATGCCAAAACTGTGGCCTTTATTTGAAATGACCTTATGTTACATTTCTTGAATAAATGTGTTTTAACAGTAACTTGGAATATGACAGCATACTGAAGGTCCTGTGATTTTAAGAGCACTGCATACATACAAGAGCAAGTGTACGCTTTATGAAGATCCAGTTGGCTACTACAAAGATTTTACAGCACTGCGAAGGCAGAAGAAAGGAAATGGAACACCATACAAGAGTCGGGAAAGAACAGACTCAACACAGGCAGGAGGTGTTGGTCGTTCCATCACTGCGGTGCGGAGGAAGCTGTGGCCATGTTGCAGGAAACTAAATATAGGTACACTATGTCATGCAGTCCTCATGTAGAAGCAGGTTCTTCTGTTATGTTATAGAAAAGTTTCTGCTCCAGGGAAGAAAGGAAGAGAGTGGAAGTACCAACAGGGAGTCATGGGATTTGACATACAGGTAAGGAGTGTTTCAAAAGGCAGGTATGATTTTAAAGCACAGTGGAAGCAGTATGTGTATTGGTGGGGCCAGATTGAGCACCGTAGGTACTCACTCTTTATTACTTAGCTCCAGCAATGCTTAATGAAAATGGATTCTGAACTAACAAAGGGCATAGCTATGTGATTTTTATAGACATCTCTGGCTTGCTTTGCCTGTTGTCTGAGCTGAACAGCCATAATTTGTGTTTGATGCAAAAGCCATGTTTCTAAACAAATGTGGCAAGAAACTTTAACCAATAAATGCAGTTTCTTGACAGGGATTATAACTCTATGCCCAGCCACTGATTAATACGAATTTGCTGTTTCAGTAAACAGCTCATGACCCAGATTTTTTATTTGAGAGCTCTAAGTTTACTGCTCTGTTTGGTAAGGACTATCACACCTGTTTATTCTGAAAAATTTAAGATTATCAGTGTTTCCGACACATACATTTCCCCATCCTGCTGTTGGAAAAATCTTTAGAAATTTGGTTTGTATTCGCAGTCTAAATACATTCTTGGCTAGTATACATCCATTTGATCCTATATCAGCAAAGTCTGTCTCCAAAAGCTTTTCTGGTCTACAGGTGGTCTCTAATGTATTTATAGACTGCAGTCAAAGCATTTCTTAATCTTTGTTTTGCTAGACTAAAAAGACAAGCTGGACTGATATTTGCTCAAGGCTGTATCCTTTACCCTAACAACTCTACAGATATTTTATGAAACCTTTTCTAGTTTCAGCTTCTTTCTTGAACACTAGCATGCAGAGTTATTTTCAGACAAGTCTGACATGAATCATGTTCAGTGTCATAGATATTTCCCTAAGAAGTACAGTTGTTTCTTTATGAAAACATCAAATTTTGAAGTGGCATAAGTTGCTAGCATATCCAAAGGTCACTACTTGGTGAGGCTGAGGTTAGCAACCTGCCTTTTTAATTTTCTCATTTTTAATCTGTCTTCACCGTCCTCCTCAATCTCTACAACTAGTTCCTCTTACATTAATCTACTGCTAGCTTCATTAACAGTGTTTCATGCAGTCCCACGTCAGTTGGTCTAAACCTGAAGTGATTAAATCTATCCAGCTCCATTCATTTAGAAAATCAGGTCAGCCACCTTGTTGCAGGAAAGAAGGAAAAAGTTATTACTGAATAAAATAAATTCTGTTATTATTGCTTACATCCACATTACTACTTTTCTATGCTCCAGTAATTTGATATCTTTCTTTTTATACTTTTAATTTTCACTACCTTTACTAGCTTTCCTCCATAATTAATGTCATCTTCTTTTTTTCTAAACTGAAGCTAATTGCTTATGAACTTTTAATCTGTACTTAAATTATTGATTACTTCTTACTTCATAGCAGTTACATTTTTTTCTTTTTCCTTCTTGTCTAGACGAAGAAATTACCATGAATCTTAAAATACACCTCAAAAAAGTTCTAGCTTTGCTTCACTTCTTGAAATTATTATTTTGTTATTACATTTCTTGACCTCAAATGATGGTCTTAATTTCCAAGGAGTTTTTGCTATTACATGCAAACTTCTGCTTGATATTGAAAATCTACTTGAAATACTTATTTGTGAAATTATTTCGGAGTGTCTTCTGACATGTTCTTTTTCCCCTTATTATGACAAGGCTGCTGACACTGTTAGCAACTGTCACTTAAGAAAATCTCAGGGAGAACTTTTTCAAAATAATTGATATATATGTTCTAATTATAAATTATTTTCTGAGACTACAAAATACACATTGTTGAGGGGTAATGTGGAACTTAATACAAAGTACAGAACAACTTTATTATGTTTACAACTTTATATTTTAAGTGTTATGTTTAGGGATTTTTTTAAGCAAATTCTATTAAGTTTTTATAACACTAAGTTCTCAAAAAACCTTTTTAAAACAATGCTGTAACAGTTGTAGGCTTTTTATTGGTAAAACCTTTATTAGTATGTTTTCTCAACATATTCTGAATCACGTAGTAATTAACTTCCAAAGTACAAATAACCACAAAGTATTAATTACTCTACACATTCATGAAAGTCTCCCAGAAATACAGCTGTGCAGTGAAACTTAAGAATGTTACCAGGGATAGAAAATATGGGTTTAGAAATGAAATATTCCAACAGAATTCTGCTACATAAGGCAAAGATGGTTTTTCATGGTTCCAAAAGGGAGAAAAGTTTCAAACACCTTAAAAGTGGATTCTGTCCTGCCACTTCTGAGTTATATTTGTCAACAATTATCATAAGCTTCATGGTCTTTGCTTTGTTTGTTCTTCACTGGGGGCCCCAGGTCTGGTTTGTAATAGTATTAGTGAGCTTGATTCAAAATTATGTAAAAAAATAGACCTGTGCTTTGAACACATAAAGTTCCACATGCCTTTGAAACACGGTTTCAATTTCACACAGTGAGCCATGACACCATTTTTTAAGTAAGATGATGAGAATAAGAAATGTTAAAAAAAATAGTTATTACATAGCACCATTTATGCTGAAAAAAAGTAATGTACCATGTAATTTAAAAGCGCATCAGAACATATGTACTAGAGCAGCCAAGATCAACTGTTCTCATGTCTGAGGTATCATAACTTATCACAGAATCACAGAATGGTTTGGGTTGGAAGGGACCTTTGAAGATCATCTACTCCAGTTTGTGATGGGCAGGGACATCTTAACTAGAACAGGTTGCTCAAAGACCCATCCAACCTGACCTTGGACACCTCCAATGACAGGGCATCCACAGCTTCTCTGGGCAACTTGTTCCAGTGTCTCACCACCCTCATCGCAAAACAATCTCTTGCTTATGTCAAATCTAAATCTACCTTCTTTCAGTTTAAAAACATTACCCTTTTTCCTGTCACTACAGGCCATGGTAAAAAGTGTTTCCCCATCTTTCCCTTAAGTCTCCTTTAAGTACTGAAGAGCCACCATAATGTTTTCCCAGACACTTCTTTTCCAGGCTGAACAACCCCAAATCTCTCAGCCTGTCTTCAAAAGAGAGGTGCTCCAGCCCTCTGATCATCTTCATGGCCTTTCTCTGGATTTGCTCCAACAGATTGCTGTCGTTCCTGCACTGAGTACCCCAGAGCTGGATGCAGTACTCCAGGTGGGGTCTCACCAGAGTGAAGTAGAGGGCAGAATCACCTCCCTTGCCCTGCTGGCCACGCTTCTTTTGGTGCAGCCCAGGATACAACTGGCCTTCTGGGCTGCTGTCTTAGTTTGAACAACAGAGGACTAATTTATCTTCTAATGCTTGGGACAAATGTAGTTTTAGAAGACTTTAGAGTCTGAGTTTGTGAAAATATTTACTTTATAGCCACCTATGGTGTGTGGGTTTCAAGGTCTCAGTGCAGGGATGAGGAAGAGAGAGACCTGAACACTTGACACAAACTGATCGACAGGATTAGTTCATACCATGAACAGCACATTCAATATAAATTAGAAAGTTTGCTGTGAAGCTCTCTCTCCCTTGATGGTGGTGATCCAGAGAACTTCTTGCTCCAGTGTTGTACCCCTAAGCCCTTCCCTTCCTCCCAAAGCTGTAGAGCTCACAGTGTCCAACATTTGCTGTCCACTGCTGGGAATGTACAGATTCCTACTGATATAATTGGTCAAGTCTAATCCTTGTATATTGTATATTGGTATTGGAATTAATATTGGTTCTTTAGTGCTAGTCTTAGTTATCTAGTCTTATTCTACTAAATCTGCTTGTATTTCAACCCCCAGGTTTCCTTGCTTTTTCATGATTCCCTTTCCTGGGTAGGGACGAGCCATTGGGTGAGAGAATAATTGTCAAAACGACAATAAATTGTTGCGGGTTTCTCAAACCATAACAGCTGCGAGCACAATTCTGCCTGTTTAACTTGACTTACCTTTAAATTCCTTAATTATTAATACATTTTAATTAACATTCTATAATAATATTAATTAAATTAAAATTTAAATATGAGATCTGTTTTTCTCTCTATAAACTAGCAGCACATTATTTACAAAACTATAAGAACAAAATGAATAGCTAAGGATATCATAAATCTTACATTGACTATATCAACTAGCACATTTTTCATACCAAGTAAAAATGTGAATTTCATGCCACACCCTAACAACTTTACTAATGAGCTATAGATTATTTGGAAGATTATTTTTCTTTAATGCTGACTCCTTACTTAAAAATAATTTTTTTCTGCAGATGCAAACGGGACAGAAAGGGACCTTCCCCTTCTCCTGAACTTCATTTCTCTGGAACCACAGGCATTGATGTAATAGGTGTTTTCAACAGATGAGACAGAACTTGTTTTCCACAAACCACTACATTTTATGGGCAATAGCTCGCAACACATGTCAGACCTTCCGTAAAGGTGTGGAAAACACTAATGCTAACTGTGTTAGTAGCATACACACCAGATTAGCCCATGACCATCCCAATGACCATGTCACCTCCAGGGTGTCCAATCAGGGCCATCATGAACTCCACAAGCATCATTCTGTCCTCCCTGGAACAAAATTTCTGGTAACCTTCTGGATTTGTTCAGCCTAACCTTGAGGTGTCTGTGTCTTTTAAAAGAGGGGTGGAAAGTTATAGAATAGCTGTGAAGGCAGCTCGGTAACATTGTTGATTCATCTCTCATTTTATCCAAGTAACTGCAATAGATTAAAGTGACTCATCTCATGACTAATATGACAATTCTTTCTTTATACGACTGTCCAAGGGCAGACATTCTTAGGGAATTGTGGACCCATTATCAATTACTTTATTGCCAACTTTTTGCTGGCAGCTGTTCATTGAAAAGCATTATTTCAGAAGAATATCACTTACAGACTATGTCTTCTGGGAATTTGAATCTACAATGGAGCAAGAAAAAAAAAAGGATACTAGGACTACGAAAAATACTTTTAATCTAACAGAAATGTACATGAAGTTCATGATGATTAATAGTAGTCTCAAATTATCACACTCAAATTTAAGAAACATGGACTCGGCGCATGTGATGAATTAATGGGATTTTTTTTTTTAGCTAGGTGTAAACGACCATTTAAGAATGAATCCATTTTGTAATGCCTTGCTCAAAATATGCATTTCTTCAGACTTTGTGGAAACAAATGCTACTAGTGTAAATACTGTATTATCCAGGATCATCAATTATTAAAAAAAAATACTATGGCAGCCAAAATAGAACTTCACTTTCAGAACTGGATGAAATTTTAATTACTCAGAAGTTAGTGTTTCCCTTATAGTAAGAGCTGGTGTTTACACAATGTAGAATTCTTAAAGACTGTTCCTGCCATCTGTCCCTAGTGAACCAGAGAAACATCTCAAATGTGTACCTGGCTGGAAGATTTCCTGATTTCAGAGAAATTTATATCTACTATAATGAATGATGTGTGTTGATAATTGAATCATCCTAAAAGGGGGACAAGTTAACTGGCAAGAACTTTACATCTTTTGTCTTCTGTAGAGCAGAGTAGTCTTCTGCACGCATTCAGGAAAAATAGTTTGTGACTAAAACAAAACTCCGCTTTTGGATGAATGGTAAAAACTGCTGCTTATCTTGAATATTTTATTACCATACAAGACTTGTAAAGAATTGATTTTTTTGCTCGAGGTTTGAATAACTGGCAACCACATCACAGTTCCTGTTCATTTCAGTTTTACAGAGGAGAATAAAATGTATTTTCCCCCATTTTCTCCATGTAAAATGCATAATTTCCTTAAAGTTTATTTTTTCCACTGTATTACTATGTGTGCTGTACAGTTTATTTTTTCACGTCATTCTTTGAAACAAAAATATTATTCTAAATATATTTTCCTACTGCATGGTATGGCAGGACAAAATAAATTTTCTGTACCTCGAAATGATTCCATTCCAGAGTAGGTGCAGTTTTTGCTTCACTTTTAAAATCTAATTTTAAATTCATACCAATTCCATAACGGTAAGTATTTAAAAATGCAATTTTATTGATTTTTTTGCAGTGCTGTCTAGCTAAGCTCTTTCACAGTGAATCTGAAGAAGATGAATATTTGACAAATTTTTTCCTTATTTCTTGGAAAATTTAATAATTTATACAAATCAGAAGATTCAAGAACCTTCCCTTCCATGATCAAAGTGATTATGAATTAAAAGTTCGGCAGATTCCTTCTACTTTCAAAGTTCCTGAATGTATGCTTGCATATCTGTTGAGTGTCTACACCATTAAGTAATTGTTATGGGTTTAGTTTATATTTGCATAAAAGTGTGATACGTGTAGATATTCAAAGAATTTCCTCCTGCTGAAACTGATAAGATTTCAAACTCTGCTTTGGGACCATGGCAAGGATGTATGTGTATGGGGGTGTCTGTGATAGCACACAGCTGAGTGACCCATACGATGGAAAACTCAGATTTGTGTCGTTATTCTCTGAGGCTTCTTGTCCCTCTGTGAGGGACAAGATCAGCAGGAGTAATGGGGAGCAGGTTGGCTTGGCAGACTGTTACCCTATTCAGCAAGGATGCAGAAGTCTGAGACTTCCCAGCCAAAGGATGAATGGGAACTCCCACTGCAGCACCTAAACACTAAGCTCCCTCTTTTTTTAGGTTAGGAGATTTGTGTTTTTTGAAGAGAAGTCCAACATTTTCAAAACATTTTGGTCTGTTCTAACCAGGAGCTGAAATTTTCCCATGGAAAAACTGTGAAGTATGAAAAATCCTGACCAGCTGTTACACTAAATCTGTTTAGCCCAGAGCACAGAATATTTTGAATTGTGTCAGGATTTAGATGGCATATCCTCTAAATCTGCTGTGAGCAAATAAAGTCCCTTACGGACAAGGATAAGATAATTGCTTTCAGAAATGCTGTTCCTGGTATTCACAAACATTTTAGCAGTGCTTTCTCTGAAGTGTTAAGTGAATTGGGAAATAGGAATAGGATCTGTTTTCAGAGAATATGTGGCTGGATTCTAGATAAACATGATAGGGTCTGTCCCTGGTGTGTGTGTGTACAACCACATGAAGAAGTAACCGTACAGGAAGAATAAGATTGACCCATGTGGCTGATCGCAGCTGCAGCAGCAGCAATGATGATCTGTGCCACATGAAGCACCTAAAAGGGAAAGACACATTCCCTTTCACTCCCATTGTGCATCCCTGGACAGAGCGCTGTAAATGAGAGCATTTACATTACATTAGAGCATAGTCTAACCATAACCTAGGCTATGTAGTCATGTCATGATGGCCAAATCCAGCTTGCATTTAGGTCCTTACCCTTAATATTTCAAGTAATTCCTTTTTCTCCAGGAATTTCCTTTTCACAGGGGCCTAACTAACTCATTTTCAAATGTACCTAATTCTGCCACTCATTAGCAAAGCAAAAAATCATTTTTAATCTTACATTGTGATAAGAACCACAAGGTCAGATAGGCTATCCCAAAAAAAGTCTGTATCTATACACCACTGACATGTATGAGAGTGATTCCATCTGGGCAGATATAAACACCAAATAGAAAATGTGTTTAGACATCTGTGTTACAGGCAAGTACATAATAGGATTTTAAAAAAATGCCTAATTGCAGCAGGAAGGAGAAAAGTACATTCAAACAAGGTTTTTGGAGGTTCCTAAATGATTTAAAATTTTTTGTGCCTTATAACCTGCTTAACACTTCCTAGAAAGTCTCTTTCAAAGCAGCAAATTGAATTAAGGCCATGCCAATGCTAGGCTAATGGCTGAATTGCTACTTATTTTTCCCAAACTGTACTTTTTTATTTTTGAATTATTAAGTATGTAATTTATTGAACACTGCAGACAGATGTATAGTGGTTTCATCAGGTAAGATTTCTTCCAAAAATATTTTTTTAAATAGTGAACCAAGTCAATAACCTTATAGTATTTTTTTTTTTCTGTTTGAAGTTTAATATGCCATTGCTTATTTTTCAGCTGTGTTTTTTGCCATTTTCTTAATTTATTACCTTAAAATTACATTTTAAAGTTTTCAGGAGAAGTTCCAGAGCTTTGGACTATTACGGATCATGAGGGCTAGTTACTATGGGTGCACATTAAAGATACATAACTATGTGTAAGTGCTAAACCTGAATTCCCATACATTTCCCCATACAAGATTAGACTCAGTTTATGGCCAGATGATGGAACAGTATGTTTATCCAGACAGGTTTAGGTAGATGTGAGGTTGTGTGAAAAAGGAAAAAGAGTTAGAAAGATGCCAAGGGACAGGTGCTAGTCTTTGAGACACAACAGCATGCCATATGGCTCCCAGACAGGATTTGGCTGGTGCCTTCTCAGATCTGAGCGTGGGCAGAAGATCTTCAATCATACTGCAGCTCGTAGACATGTCCTTTGTGTTTCTGTGATTCTGTTCTTTTGTACGTGACAAGTGCATAACCTATGCTAACTATATCCATCCAAACATTAAACAGCTTGCTTTGAGAACATGCACTTTTACAGTAATTTCTTTTCAATCTGCAAGTCTGTAAACTTTTTTGCATGAGTCTTGGTAGAGATGCCAACTTCTGCAAGATCTGATGTTAAATAACATGTGTCTCAGTGTTTCAAAATCCAGCTCTCTCTTTCTTTTTTTATTGGATGCTAGAGCAGAATGCTGCAATTCTTTCTGGTTGGATTTGGGGACTTCAAGGGCAACAGACTTTAATTAATTAACTGTGGCTGTCTTGCTGGGAGTGCTGATATTGAGGTAACATCCCAGCACAGCTTTAATATACACGAATAAGCCTTGGCAACTACCTCTAACAAGCTGGCAGAGGGTCAAGTAAACTAGCAGGAAAGAATACAAAAACAATCAAGCTACTACCCTAACGCTGAGGGCAAGAGTCATATAGTATAAATTTATAAACATGAATATCTTATAAAAACTATTAAACAAGGCATCTTTATCTTGTTAATAATATGCAAGAATTTCATTCTTGTAAATAATTGTCTGACTCACTCAATTTTATGCTGTACAGAACATATATGTAGTGTTGGCTTCCTACCTATAGTCCATTCAGGAAGTGGCTGGGAGGGAAGAAGTCTCAGAAAAGAATTCAGAAATTCAATTTTGAAAATGGAGGACAGACCAGGACTGTTACAGTAAACTGTTATGGTAAATTTATGATATTAAATTCTCAAAGGCGGGAGGGGGGGAAAACCAAACTGAAATCGAATTAATTTTTTTCAGCAGCAAGAAACTATGTTTTAGTTAGTAAATTAATTCAAAATATATCAAGTCAAACATTTACCTTTAGCCATAAAAATCTGCAAAAAGTCTACTCAATTCCCTTGCTCTTCTAGTCATGTAGTAGTCTTCATCCTAGGGACAAAAAAAAGTCTTATCAAAGAAAGGATTTTAAAAATCTATAAACTTTTAATTAAAATTATAAAGTTGTGGTATAATCATATGATACAAAATTCTTAAGCAAAGGATGCAAATGCATAGAAAATGATCAATATAATGAGTGATGTGCAATCAATGACTGGTGTAAAAATAAAATCAAAAGCAGATTAAATTTTGACAGAAGACTTTATAGGGCACCTAAACCAGACTTGTTAATAGGCAAGCACAATCAATAATAGGTATGAAATCTAATACAAGTTTAATGCTCGGTTAGTCTGTAACTAGAGGCAACATTATACTTGAAATTTCAAATATGAAGTTCTGGTCGTTCTTCTTTTTTCCTCTCTACATGTACATGTGTCCTTATAGAGTACAATTGTCTGACTTAAATGAAGTTTTCACTAAAGCTTAATGAAAAAGAAATCACAAAAACTATAAAACCTTTTTTTTTTCTACACAGAAATAATTGGAATCATACTTGTGTCACCTGAAATTCTGTATTTTAAAATCTTAAAAGGTGATACCAGTAAGATTATAAGTGGTGAAGTTTTGTTACCCATCTGCATGAAACTCCTACTTTTGTTGTCTCAGATACACAGTTCCAAAATCAGAATAAAGATGCTAAGAGAGGAAAAAAAAACTAATAAGAAAGTTGCAAACCTGGTAGCATCCTATTTTAATGATTCGTCATGCCGTAATACATTTTGTCTATAAAAGATACTCAACTTACACTGTGCAGAAAAACCAGAAGCTGCCTTGTAAGAAGCAGTGATTCTATTTAGCATCATCTGTCCATTTCATAATGGCAAGACTCCATCTGATCATGGTTTTGCCTTTATCAAATCTTGTGACAGCTGATAATCTAGATTTTAGTTCTTGGAGCTTTGAAAAAATGCAACTTTTACATGAACCAATAAGGAGCATGGGATTAAGACTACACTGGCCATATAAAGTTATTATTCAAGTCTAAAAGTCACTATTTTCATTTAAAGTCAATTCACTTATGAAGGCAAGCTGACAGAGTGATAAATTTTCTTCAGTATATGTGTTGCCAATAATCATAAGAAATGTTGTCCATTTTAATATTTAAAACAATCTTTTTCTACACAAAATACAGAAGTATGAAGTACAAAACAGATTGAGAAATCACCTTAATTGCAGTTGTTTTGATCAGCATAACGTCTTCTATAATTCACCATGCAAAAGGAAGACAAAAAACATGTCTCTTCATATGTTCAGAGAGCAGAGTTTTGTGCTGAAACCTTGAAGTATTTGTAATACTTTCCAAAAATACTAGAGTCACTCCTTGCTAACAATAATCTCAATTAAACCTTTGTCATCAAAACCAGCTGTGGTCATTCATTTAGAAAGTAAGATCAGCATTAGGGTTAACTTGGAGTAGAAGTCCAAGGACAGTGCTAACTGCAAGTAACTGGTCCTACGTGGTGTGGTGTCATCCTCTATTCCAGAGTAAAAGTCTGACCAAACTATTGGATACTTTTAGAGTTGCTGAGCATTTTTCTAAGTGTGTTTCAGGAAGCACTCCGCATGGTGTGACACTACAAATCAGAGACAGGTTTGTGTTGCTGTATTTCCAAGGAAACACGTCATGAGTGTCCTTCAGCTGGATGATGCTAACTTTGCTTTGCCAGAAGGATAAATGTGCATGTCCCCTCCTTCTGTGTTTCAGTGTTTCAGAAAAAGCCCCTGCTTGCTCAGCTTTTTGAACTGCATCTTCTGTAAACTCGTTCCGTTGAGCCTAGTTGAAATTTTCTCTAGGGATAAATGGAAGTATAGAAGATAGTGTCTTTTAGTTGAAGACATAGCTTAAATGTTGGAGACTATAGAGAAAAATAACGAGTGGCATTGACAGGGGGCCAGATTTCACAAAAGCAAGGATGCTATGGAATTATTTTATTACCTTTGAACTCTGAGAGCTTTAAAGCTCCACTAAATTCCCCCTAGAGCAATTCCTGGCTACTTCTTTGTCCTATATTTTATAAAATAACAGAGAACTACTTAGATAGTAGTTTTGTCAAAGTTTAGCTGTGTGAAGGTCTGCTGAAACTCTAACTTTCAAAATAAAGGCAAACTCTTAACTAGGTCTTATAAATTATGGTTGGTGGCATTTCTCAAATAATGTAAATACAAAATGTATCTCAGGTTCTTGTCATTCATTTTAATGAGTGTAATGAAAAGATAATATACACTGAAATGCACTGCTCAAACTGAGCAAGGAATAGTATAGAATAAAATAGTTTCTTTTGCCCCTTAGGACTGCAATGCATTAAGCTTTGGTTATCATTATGTGCTTTACTGTTAAGTGTTATGTGCTGAATTCATAATTTAATTCCTAACTGAGCTGATTCAATGACTTTGAATCTTTCAGATTCTTAAGGAAAACTTTTCTAAAAGAAGGGATAAGAAACAATCAGATAACTCAATTACCTGAAAACAGTTTTACTACACCATAAGAAGTTTCTGACTGGTATAAATCAACATAATATCAAAGTCAATGGAGCATAGCATTTTGTATAAGCAGAGTATTTGGCCCAATACGTGCATGTTAATTCTCTTAAGTGTTTTGCACATGGGAGTTCTGATTCACAATGAGGGATTCCAGATGAGATGGTATCACACATTCTAATGATATGCTGTTGACTTGCGCTGTTCTCTTTTCACATTGTCTATGAGTTTCACAGGTTTCAACATGTGAATTTTCAGTGAAATTTTGCATTAATTTTAACATTTTATCACTCTTTTAAATCATAACCTTTGGCAATGAATTGTAATCCTGGTATTCCCCATTGGAAACCAAAGAAGTCAGAATTAAATATGTTATTTTCTGTGTTGTGGCCTACAGTGTGAAAAAGCAAAGGTGTAATCTAGTCAAAAGGGGACATGAGAACTTAATCATTTGCATATATACCTCTATTATTATTATTGTCAATTGATTGTGAGAGGCAGAGGGCTTCAGCCTTCTTAAGCTGGATAAAGATATGAACCTCAGATTCATATTCCAATTATTCTCTTTCATGAGGAGTAACTGTTCATATTAAAAGCTTGGATCTTTTAAATGTTGGCGGTAACTGTAGCTGTTTCAGAACTGCTGGTTTGGACTCAGGTGACCACATTTTCTCTCAGATTGTTATTAGATCTGAATGCTGCACCTTGTCTTCTTTTTTGGATGGTATTCAAGTGAAAATAATTGCTAATGTTGCCAGGAAGCATCTATTCTGCAAATATTGAACGAACTCTTGAGAATTTTTATGCCAAGCAACATAACATACTTTTAAACCGCAGTGGTCCAGAGTGACCCAAAATATTTCACTGTAGTGGAAACACGTTCTCCCTTTAAGCCCAGTCAAGTGGGAGCCAAGGGCATAAAGGGCACTGCAGCAAAATCGCAATGGTTGCCTTAGTCTCTGGAGCTGTCAATAAAGGTTAGTGACATCTTTCTACTTTATTTCATGGTATGACCAGTGATGCCATTACATCTCATATTAACACTTTACATTAGGATTCTCAAATAAAGCCCTAATCCTTTGAAGCTGGTATTTTTCAGACTGCCAGTCAAGCGGATACTTAGGAGGATGTGTATGTAGCTCCTGCACCGCTATTTTTGCCTTTGACATATGTTTTAAGGCTACTGTTGATTTCAGTAAAAGTTCACTAAACTAAATGTCTGTGTTATTGAAAGGTTAATTAAAATGTAGCAAACAGTTCTCATATGTTCAACATAGCGTGACTGTTGGGGAATCTGTTCTGTTCACCTCTTAAGTTATAATAATGATATATCTGCACTACCTGAGTGTTATTGTTAATACACAGTAAACCTTTTTTTTTTTGTGATAGCTTCCAAAACATACTTTTGGAAGAAGATTATTTAATTTTCTACTCTTTTGAGTTGGGCTGATCTTCCAACTAAAGGAAATATTTCTGTTACTATAATCCGCTTTCTCAATAATTTTAAAGGATTCTAACACTTCAGCTTAATAAATGTTGTCTGAATTGATTTTTTCATTTGTTTGTTTGTTTACTAGCAGTTTTAGACTTTAAAAATGTTGGGTTCTATAAATATATTTATTATAGTTCCCTTGGGTTTATTTTTCAACACCATGGAATGAGAAATGTGGTGGTACTAGTAGGTTTTTTTGATAGATGATATGGTCACTCGCTTTAACAAAGCATGATCAGAAGGCATAAGGAGGTATGACAGTACTGAAAGAGGTTATAAGAGAGCTTGCAAAATTTCTGTACTTGAACATTTTCAAGACTTACGAATTAAAATCCTCACCAGACCTGATCCAGTGCCAACAATATCCCCACTGTGAGTGGTGTGTTGGACTAGGTGACCTCTATAGGTTCTTTCCAAGCAACATTTTATAATGCCATTATCTTTGTTAACTTAGTTTTGATTTTGTAACCAGGGGTTAAATATCTGAAGGAAAATTCTGACTTTATTGAAGGATTTAAAAATCTTCTAACTTCAGAAGAGTCAGTGTTTCTCTGTCACGGCATATTCAGGAAAATACAGAAATCACAGGAAATGTGAACAATGAACAAACATTGTAATATATGTTATCATTGCATCTGGAAATTTGTATACTGTAAGTATTAGTTTCCATTCTGCAAATCTTTCCATACAGTGCCCTAGAATAGTATACCTATAGAGGTAAGCCAAACCATCACCCACAGACAACATCATCACCGACAGAGACCACAACCGAAAGGGAAGATCTGGAGGCAGTGAGGCATTGCTAAAATTGATTCTTTCTTTGGAATTCAAGTTCTTGCTTCTAGCCTGAAAATTGCAAAACAAAACTTTTGTTAAGAATTCATAACCCAATACTCTCACAGGGTCTTAAGGTTTTTCATTTACATGATGGACAGTAGTTGCTTCATATTTTTGAAAGATGTCTTTCTTCCCTTTAAGCTTTCTTGAGGTGGAAGAAAGTGATAAAATACTTGAACGGTCCTTTCAACCAGGAGCTGAGGGCTAAGAATTTCCCCTTTCACATCACAAAGCCGCAGGATGATGCTTGTACCTACTTTCTGTTTGTAAAGGCAAAGCAAGCTCTAATACCTTAGTGAAAAATGTAACAGTTTCAGCAGGTTTTGAATCTGTTCTTTCAGAATAGCTTTAAGCTTAGAGAGAAGGCAAGTTTTGGTTTCACTGGAAGTATGACCTGAAATAGGTGTTCTTTAATGAATGAAATACAGGCTAAGAAAGGTGTGTTTGAAGTTTCTTGTGGGTGTACCATAACAGATAACAGATTCTTTCATATAATATTTAGTCACACTGTCAAAGGTATAGTTAATATGAAAAGCTAGTAAATTATATTTATACTGTTTTAACTTGAATGAAATACATGGGTTTTTTATCCATTTCTCATGGACTGGCCTGGAGAATGAGCAGCTGAATGAACCTATACCAGTACCTACAGCAAGATGCTTGAAAAATATATTTAAATGTCATTAAACAGGAGCAAATATGTTATGATAGGTTGCTGAAAGGACAAAAAGAAATGTGGGAACAGGGAATATGTAAACAAAATTTTTGCTTTTAAGCACTTATCACAGAAAAGAGGTAATGGTAGGAAAATGTCACTATCTGACAACCTTACTAAGAGAGTAGCTTTACATGTTAAACAATATACGTGCCGCAAAATATCAGTCAATCCTCCTTGCATTCTTCTGTTTCTGCTGCAGTAAAAAAATCTGGACCTGACCTATACATGTATATATTTTTAAACTAAAAATATCCCTTATATCCCTTAAGAGATCTTATTTTTAGTTGCATTCTTTAACAAGGCTTTTTTTTTTTGTCCCCAGGATGAGGACCACTGTACGACTAGAAGAGCAGGGGAACTCAGTATTTATTTTTTGCAGATTTTTGCGGCTAAAGAGAAATGTTTGAATCAGTGTATTTTGAATTAATTTACTAACAAATATATATAGTCTCTTGTTGCTGAAGAAATTAATTCATTTTCTGTTCTTCCCACTCCCCCCCCCGTAATAACTTAGTATCATAAATTTACCATATCAGCCCTGGTCTGTCTTCCATTTTCAAAATGGAATTTCTGGATCTCTTCCTGAGATGTGTTCCTCTACAACTATACATACATTCCCTGACTATTACGGAGATAACTTTTTGTGGGTTTTTTTCTCCCTGAATTCTGTTAGTGGATGCTATTGTGCTCACATGAAACAGGTGTGTCCTACAGCAAGAAAAGTCATAACTGCTTCTAGCTTTTTTGAGAGAAATTGAAAATTATCCTTAATCACCATTGTGCTCTCTTCTCATTTCTTTTTCTTCAAGCATAGAGAAAGGTCCGTCTTGAACCAAAACTTCAGTGTCATAACCCGCCAGTCACTTCCTGAATGGGCTATAAGTAGGAAGATAACACTACCTATATGTTCTGTAGAGCATAATATTGAGAAAAGTTGTTTTCAAATTTACTTTAATTTAGTCCTTTTTTACAGGTTGTGTCTTCCTGGCCTAAACTTGCATTACTGTGAGATTAATACTTCAAGACTTAAGGAAGAAGTTTCACAGGAATCCGGTACTTTTAATAAAGCTTCGTTCTGCTGCGTGGTGATCACAATGGCAAAGACATCTCATCTCTGCAGCATTCACCTACTGTATAGGAAACCGTAATTATCTTATTTTGTACAGTTTTTTACGGGATTTAGTGATTTTATCTACTTCTAGAAATGAACTAGGTTTGTTAGTTGCTATTTGAAGAAGGAAGGTTTTAGAGGCTACTTTTTTGTTTTCATGTAAATAATCATTATGGCTGGGGTGGAATGCAATCCTTTAAAAGGAAATTAGATCAAGACTCATGAAAAAATGGCAAGGACAGAAAACACTTCCTTGTTTTCCATATTAAAATGTGATACGCACCATTTCTGTGCAGTATTTGTTACACTTGGTATAGCAGGGGACAAGAAGACAAGATTATATGGTTTTGTCACTGGATTTCCTGGATGGGCCTAATGGGCAAATCCATTTGATGAATTGCTGCATGTCATTCCTAGGACGACTGCCATTCATCTATGTGGGCTTGGCAATCGGAACAGGCAATACACAGGATTGAAGGTGAAGTTTGGTGTCCCCAGGCCAAATTCAGAGTTTGAAGAAACGTGTCAGAAGATGCTAGGAAAATAAGGGAAAATGTACACACCCAGACAGAAGATTGGTGTAAACTGCTTTTAAAAATGTACAAAAACAAAAGGAAGGTTAACACAGAAAAGAGAGTAAATGGTATAGATTTCTCTTAAAGTTGTGTAATATAACTAGATTTTGAGAAAAATCTAGAAGCAATTAAACAGCATGAAATTAAATAAAATACACGGATTGATGATGTAAAGGACTACACAGACTGCAGCCTGCCCATAGCTGGCTGCGGGCAGTGTGTGCTGTAACACATATGCAGGTAACACCTGTAGAATTGCAGCCAAACGCAAGATGTATCAGTATTTATGCAAAGCTGGAAGCGCTCAGCTTCACGTCCCTCATTCTCAATCTTCCACATCATTTAGTTTGGCTTCAGGATATTAGGAGAGATTTCCTGTCACAAAATATTTTGCTCTGTTGGTCTTTGAGAGCTACCTGTACACAGTTCTGGCTCCTAGCATAACAGATGACTTTAGATGGTTTCCAACAGCAGTGTTTCAACTTAATATATCTTGAAATTGTTCTGGTGGCTTCAGCAGAGTTTTCTAATATGTATTTAATTAGGCCCAAAACTTTTAAAAGTGCCTCAATCCATTTTACAGCAGTGAAGTTGTAAAGTTTTGCAGGCCTTCAAAGTTGAAAAGCAGGTTAAAAACAAACGTGGATCTCAATAAGGAGAGTTTTGTATAAGTAGAGTTGACGATTATACAATGTACTCTTCAGTTCATAGCATTACATTACTTCCAGAGTCAACTTTTTGGTTTACAGCTCTTCCATAAAATAGTTTATATAGTCCCAAAATATTCACAGCCGTCTTATCTTTAAATTGCCTTAATCTTCTGTAATTACTACAACTTAATATAACAGATAAACAACTTCTGACCCAGCCATACTTAAGCATTTCATGCTAAGAGTGCAGAGCCTGATTATTCAGCTTGTTAATAAAGAGGCAGGTCAAGGCAAGATCTGTGTTAAGGTCAGAAATTGACTGGATGATCTGTATATTATGCAAAGGACAACAAAGGATTTAAAGAAGACTTTCACATGAAGTAATACAAATTGTCAGCCTTCTTTATACTATTAAAATGTGATGTGAAAATAGAATACAAACCAATGGTATTTATATATAAATGAGGATTTGTATACCCAGAATATAGTGAAAAATAATTGCAGAAAATTCTGAGGATTTTCACTTTTGTGTATGTATGGTAGCAGCTTATTAGAAACATGATATCTCAGATTTTTAAACACCTTTTTCAAATAGCCAAAGGCAACTGCAGATAAAATATGATCAGATTTTTGTGAAACCTAAGTGGTCTTTAAGTGAGAGAAATATGTAGCATGGATACATAAACTACCAATATTTTTGTGAACGAGTAATTTACATCAGCAACTAGTTGAAAACCAAAGTGCATGAGAGAAATGAACTCTCTGTGTATGAAACTAATTGTTAAATGTGAAATGAAATTTCACAAAACTGTTGTGGTGTAATTCTATGTAGAAAGTATATGGTTGAAATGCCAATTAATCTCCATGTCTGTGACAAAACAAAGAAATTAAAATAATTTTATGAAACTTCCAAGATGAGTATAGAAACTGTAGCAAAACCATTATGTGATGGATTCACAAGTATGTGGTTTCTTGAACTCTGAGCCTGCTATCTGATAACGTCAAAGTATTACCTTTAGTTTCATTAGTTTTGTCTGTTCAATGTTTTCTGTCTTAAGTATATTTGTCTGTGCTATCAAAGGAAAGACTGTATATTTACACCACCAGGATGTGAAATACTTGTTTGGATGTTGTCAGTTTCTATTTTATAAATAATAGTCTTTTTCTATAAGAAGTCTAAATAAAAATATGGTGATTAAATGACTCAATTCATCCTTTACAGAGATCGACTAGTGAATCAGGACATGGTGACACAATAATATATTATTTATAAATAAACATAACCTCATGGTTTATTGTTTTCTTTGTCTCTTTAATATGTCAATAACAATGCACTTTCTGCTCTGGAAAAGAAGTACACTTAAGGTGAGTTTATTCTATTGGAGTTTAGCCATCAAAGAAATCACATTGTCTTTTCTCATGTGCTTTGCTAGATGATGCAAAATATTTTTATCTTTGAGGCTTTTTCACTTGCTGCTCTTTCCATCTTATACTAAATTTGTATTAAAAATTAAACTGTTTAAAACTGTGTTTTAAATTTGTTTTCTTCCTCGCATTGCAGCAATAGACTTGATTTTCTTGCAGTGTGTAAATATAGATCAGAATGAATGTTCCACAGCTATGATTTTTTTTTAAGACAAATATTCCTGAATTTGGAAGTTCATCTTGTCTAAATGGTGCAAACCAGACCCATGATCTCCAGGCGATCTGCCTAATTGACCTTCATGGCAGCTCAATGGCGGAGATATTTTCTCCCTCTCTCCTTTGAGAATATTTCAGGCCAGTGGAGTCCAGCGGATTTTCCATTGGCATAAAGACTTAAAATTAGAACACTAGTCACATATGGAGATATAACCGAGCTTGTAAATGTGCTCTGTTCCAGGGAATGAGGGCAAAAAAAAAGCCCCACCAAACAGAAATAAAGAGCTGGAACAGCTCGTTGGGTGTCATCTCAAAGTACCTGGAGGAAAACAAGGTTATCAGAAGTAGTCAACATGGATTCACCAGGGGGCAGTCACATCTGACTAATGTGATAGTCTCCTACAATGGCATGACTGGATGGATAGATGAGGGGAGGGTAGTGGATGTTGTCTACCTTGTCTTCAACAAGATTTTTGACACCGTCTCCCACAGTATCCTCACAGGCAAGTTTAGGAAGTTTAGGTTAGATGAATGGACAATGGGGTGGATTGAAAATGGGCTGGCAGGTAGAGTTCAGAGGGTTGTGATCAGTGGGGCAGAGTCTAGTTGGAGGCCTGTGACTAGTGGTGTTCCTGAGGAATCAGTACCGAGTCCAGACCTGGTCATTGTATTCATCAATGACCTGGATGAGGGGCTAGACTGTACCGTCTGATGACACAAAACTGGAAGGGGTGGCTGACACCCTGGAAGGCTGTACTGCCATTTAGCGTAACCTGGAGAGTTGGACAGAGAGAAACCGTATGAAATTCAACAACGGCAAGTGTAGGGTCCTGCACTGGGGAGGAATAACCCCATGCACCAGTAAAGGTTGGTGGTGACCTGCTGGAAAGCAGCTCTGCAGAGAGGGACCTGGAAGTCGTGATGGACAACAGGATGCCCATGAGGCAGCAATGAGCCCTGTGGCCAAGAAGGGTGATGGCATCCTGGGGTGCATCAAGAAGAAATGGAGAGAGTACAGCAAAGGGTTATGAAGATGATTAGGGGACTGGAACATCTTGGATCTTTTAAGTCTGGACGAGAGAATACTGAGGGGGGATCTCTTCAGTGCTTATTGAGTGCCAGGAGGAGGGGGCCAGTCTTTTTTCAGTGGTGCCCAGTGACAGGACAAGAGGTAACGGGCACAAACTTGGACATAGGAAGTTCCATCTAAACATGAAGAGGAACTTTATTTTTGAGGGTGGCAGAGCACTGGAACAGGCCGCCCAGAGAGGTGGTGGAGTCTCCAACTTTGGAGACAATGCAAATCCACTTGGATGCCATCCTGTGTAACCTGCTTTAGGCGACCCTGCTCTGTCATGACTGTTGGACTAGATGATCTCCAGAGGTCCCTTCCAACCCCTGTGATTTATGTGTGTCATTCTGTGTGAGAAAGTTGACAGTTCAAAGACAGAGAATTTGAATAATGAAAGGTGGTAGAACAGAATATTACTTTTTGGCTCAGTAAAGTAAATGCTGGAAAAAGGTGTTTTGATACAGCATATTCTGATATTCAGATATTCTTGGTGTGCAAGAAAAAGGTGTATCTTCAAAAAGCATGTCTCTATGCTTACACATTGTGAAAGCAAATGAGAGAAGAGTTCAATGATGATGATTTTCATTGAGAAAGTTTGGTTTGAAATGCATTTGGAATTCTTACATTAATTTCTTTTGCTGCTAGTACATTTGCAGAAACATGGTTAGGGAGAATTTAGAACTCTGTTGGATGTAAATTAGACATATTGGAACCATCTTGATTTTCAGATATACTCTATCACCCAGAAAAATAATAAGTGCTTGTGATTACAGGAAATGTGAAGAGCTTTTGCTAATTTAGAATATAAGGATCGGTTGTGGTTGTTAATGAAGTGCAAAATAAAATTCTAGTAATTATGTAAATAGGGGTACAAGTAAATCTGAAGATATTGCTGGACTTCCAGGGAAAAGATAAACAGTTTGGAAACTGTCAATGGAGAGTTCCATCAAATAAGATTTTTGGTTTGTCTCGTGCTGAGGTGTGCTTGGCTGGATATGGTTTCAAAAATACAAAAACCCTCAGACAACTGACTGAGCTTGCTGGACATGATAGTCTAACAGGCAAGTGAGTTTATGGAGATGACATCAGTTTGCTAGTTCATTAATATAGTCTGACATCTTCTTCATCATTGAAAGGAGAGAAACACTTGATGACTAGTAATTACAAATTTATCTTAAATGAGAGAGAAGAATTATAATTTCATTAAAGAGTCTCTACATTTGCTCCAGTGGTCTTGCTGGAAAATAGCTGAGTTTCTTGGTAATACATGACCTTCTGCACAAAATAACAAATGTTTCATATGGGTTTTTTTTCCCCTGAGAGCAGCAGACACATACTTCCAGAAGTACAAAACCTTAGAAAATAGTTGAAAATGTGTACAACTGTTCAGTAATATTAGCACGATCCTTCAATGTTTATTTTCATTTGCATTTCAATAGTTTAAAATACCTTTAACAAAGGGAAAGGTTCTGAAGGAAAAAGCTATTCTTCAGATATATACAGATTAAATAGTAACAGGCAGTGATACTAGGTTGAAAAAAGACTTTTGAAAGAAACTATATAGTTATCCTTAAACAACCTAAACAAGTAAATTTAAAATGAGCAGATAGCATTGATTTCTTTTGTTACTTTAAATCCATAATATTTTTATTGCATTGCTTTCATAAGTATTTTTTTATACTAACAACATAAAATGCAAAGAATAAAAAATTTTCAACTCTAACTTAATATGTTTAGTTTTATTGCAAATTATTGCAGGGAAAGAACAATCCAAATCTTTCCACTGATTATGCAATGCTTCCCTTATGCTGTTCCATATTTATTAAACTGTACCTGTAAGAACCGCTAAACAGTTTTGGCAAGTTGTTCCAAACCTCTAATTTTTAAGTTGACAGTCTTGTTGGCATGTTCAAACCTCAGGTTTGACCATTCAAATTACAACTAATTGTATGTAAATACTTACTTTGTATTCCTAATATAAAAATAATGAATATTCATAGTAATTTTGAAGAACTCTGGAAGTTGTATGTTGCCTGCTGTTTGTCTTTATACTGGTTGTTTCTTCGTGGCTGTGTATAGCAAAGACTGCTAACACATTAAAGTGGCAAAGTTCCACTTTGATTTTTTCTGACCTTGAACAATTCCTCTTGCAATCTATATATCTGCAAAATTGAGTTGCCAACAGTTTACCTGTACATTTGTGTGTAAAGACCAATCCAACTCTTTTCTGGGAATATGGTGGTTAAATTCTCTTGGTATTCCTAATCTAAAACATGATAGTGAAATGTTATTATCTCTTTTAATGAAGTTCTATGACCATAGAATAATGAAGAGAGAAAATTATTGTTAGGTTTATCTCTCCAAAGCTCTGGATCCATCTTCTGGGTATCAGGAAAGGATAAGAGGGGAGAATAGTATGAGTTTCATGGAAGAGTTTGGATGTAAACTTTGAATCTTCCCATTCTAACTCCACATAAAATATTGTTTACAACCAACTGCAGTAATCTCAGAGACATTAACAACATGTTCATATGCTTTCTCATAGTGACTTCTTAGAGCACATGGAATCTATCTCCTAACTTCAGCCATCTGTTAAGGTGATGCGGAGCTAATAGAAGGTTACAAACTTCTCATATAGAAATGTGCTTATTCCTGGATTAAAACAAGAAAAACATACTTCAAATATTTAAAAAACACTTTTGTGAAAATGTAAGCCTCTCGCCAAGTCTCTGCCTTCTAATGGAAATGTCTTCATCCTATTTTACTGCCCTTACTAACTCTTCATTAGCCCTCTTAAAATTGTAGTTCCATACATATATTGCACTTCTCCTTTCAAAGCCCTTTAGAAATGTGACTGCACTTTGTTTTACTTTAAAAATTCCTGGTATCACTACATCTTATGTAATTTCTTTAATGATCATGGCTCCTGACCTGGAACCTCGTACCTGAACTGTTTTAATTCTAAAAAAGGACTTGATGCCTGACTGCAGATATCCTGTGTATTTACTGATTTATTTCAATATTTACCTTGTATTTCCCTTAAGTTCCTAATTTGTTTTCCATAAACACTTCTGCTCCTAGTAATGGTGCAAACATGCCAGGCTACAACAATAGTGATAAATGGTGTTGATGCCTTAGGGCGATACCTAAGTAAATTAGCTGGTAAAGCTAAACTGTTCAGTTTCAATTTTTAATACTGTTTTGTAACATTGGCTTTTGATTCACCACTGAATCAGCCTTGCTTACATTTTGATTTAATTATTCTTCACAGGATAACAAAAATTTAGAAATGTATAAGGAAGACAAATGGAGTTTTACAACTGAAGCTAAGCAAGAACATGATAGCTAAAGACTAATCCAGGGAGCTTTGAACTACAGAAAGTAGTTTAAAAGCTTTTAGAATGTGCAGTCCTTAAAAACAGATTTTTTCCTGGAGGATTCAACTACTTTTATATTTTAAGATGCACAGCCATAAGATCCTCCTTATCCTGTATCTTCTCTTTTAGAACAGTCAATATCAGGTGTGCAGGGGAGAATGGAAGAAGATATACAAGAAATAGTTTTTAATATTTAAAGAACTAACTGCTAAAGCAGAAGCATTATCTTTAAGTTATTAAGACTTACTGGACTTTTCACATGTGACTCTTGTTTTTACTCCACAGCCTCCAAGCTTATAGGAACTTAACTCTTCCTGAAGCTAAGGCCAGCACAAATCTGAGCATAAATGCTGTCTCACAAATAAGAAGAAAACATTCTCATGGCTAATGTATTTCTTAAGTTGCTTATCTGTTGATTTCTCCACCAATTTTAAAGATGATTCCATGAAACTGCTGGTTTCTTTGGCTTACATGATTTCAAGGCAAAAACAAAGCAAGCTTTCAAAGATGCATGAAAAATGCATTTTTTCACCTGCTTGCTATACCACATAGACACATGTAATGTCCTGTCATGTCCTTTACACCTTTCCTGTCTCAGTTGCTGCCTGCATTTGTTCATCCACTTCTATCTCCTTTCTTGTTTCTGAGAAAACCTTTCTCTTCCAACCTGCCAATGATGGCTGTCTTCTCAATCCTCCTAAAAACCTTATTTTCCTGCAATAAACAAAATATATTTTACCCTGTAGTTATATATCCGTATCTGAACACCAGAAAATACATACAGTTCAATTATGCACATCTACAATCTCTTTTCTGACACCGTTATCTTATTAAATACTGAAATAACTCTCTTGAAATAGAACTGATTAATGATTTTCACATTTCCATTTAATTTCGCATATGAATTTATGGACTATGTAGCTTATTTGTTGAAAATTGTCGACTGTTTTATATTTTTCTTTTAGAATTTTGTTTAGAAGTGCTGGAAAATATATTTGGATAGATTCATGTAGCAAATAAGAATTAAATTCAGGTTTAGTTACCTTGAAAGGTATGGATTTTTTTTTTATCTAAACGCCTTGGAGAAATATTCTTGGCCAAGACAATTAAAAAAAATCCAACACTTTCATAATCAAATTTCACGTAGTCAAATTAGAATTTTCCACAGGAAAATGAAAGGTTTTGATTGGAAACATTCATTTGCAAGTTGATCATTTTCATTTTGAACTCATGGTTTAAATTGAGGTAATTAAGTGTTTTAATTTCATTGAAAGTTTCAGGGTTTTTTTACGCTTGATTTTTTATTGTCATGTAATATTTACCTTAAATTAGTATTATATAATAATTAACCTACTGACTTTTTATTGGAGAGAAACTCAATCTTTTAGTCAATAGTATTTGTTCCTTTATTAAAATAAATCCTATCCCTTTTAAGAAATTTCATTTCACGTAAGTAGAGCAGACAAAAGACTTCAGCTGACAAAAAACACTGAGAAAAAAACCACTGTTAATTACAGGTGCAGGTTAGATAAATCTTCAATTATTTTTCTATCAACTAAAAATTACAGTATTATGAAGGAGTCACAACTCATTAGCCAACAGCTGCTTTAACTCAAGTAACTCATTGGAGGTATCTCTGGCCTCAGAAGTATTTTGTGTTTAATTGTCTCAGAACCCTTAGACAGCAGCCAAGCCCTGTGAGTAGACAGTTGCAGGGTACTCTTTTCCGGGAAAGATTTCAGGAAGGTTTTTTTAACAGTCCCTGGTTGCATAAAATTTTTTGGGAAAAAATCCCAAAACAGTGAGTTTATTTGTACTTTTATGATCTAAATGTATCTTGTAAAGCAGGTAAAACTGTAAAGCAAATTTTATGACGGATTATCTTGACTGAGAAATAAGCAGCATAAGTGGAAAGAAATCGGTGTAGGAGATAACAGATCTTTTAAGGATTAGCAAGGGGAAATTTTTTAATCTTATTCAACATTTTTTTTACCGTGGTGCTAAGAAAGGGAATTCTGAAATAGATACCATGAAAATAAACATATATATGTAGAACAGAAAAACAAGCATACCAGGGTAATGCATGGAGAGTAAAATGAGCTGTCAAAAGCCTGACCAGGGCCAATAGAAGCAAGAGGTAAATTATTTTTTAAAATGCTTTTTCATCACACTCTCTTATCACGGTAAGGCGAATTGTTTTTTGTAGTCCCTTGCAATGGGTGGTGTCTCCATGATAAGTCTTTAACACTCAGAGATTCAACATCTCAGTGTTACTAAGACTAAATAAAGTAAAGAACTTTTATGAGTGGAAAAATTATATTCCTCTGAGAAAACAACTTTGAATCCCTTAGGAAGTCTGATAAAACTGTAATAGATTTGAATATTATTTTTATGAGTAGAAGCATCAGGTATGTATCAGAAGCTCCGCTGGATTTTACATTGTGTTTTGCCTTCCTTGTGTTCTGTATATGAGGTTATGTGATAACAGCGTGGCAGGCGTAAAATATGATATCTCTGACAGCAAAAAATCAGGAGAGTTCTAACTTCATTCTGATTAGTTTTATTGTATGTCTCATTGGTCTTTCTTAATTTTAGTCAAGTTTTGAACTCTTTTGGTTGAGGCCAGAAGTCACTTACCTAACCACAGGTGTCCAGCGTCTTTTTAGGTGTAGATTATCCTACCAAATTCCAGATGCCCCTCCAAAGAAGTGCAGCTCTTTGAGGCATCCTCTGTCATAGCCACTAGCTCCACCATGACAGCCCTATTTTTGTAAACAGACCACTTCAAATGTCTCTAAGCGACTATATGTAGGCAGTCTTACCCTATCTCCCTAGATCCTGCCATGGGGTTGCAAAAAGTGTTTCTGTCCACCTGACATCTAGATGTGACGTCTTCTGTGTTCGTTTCTCTTGTGGATAGACTTTTCATTAAAATCTGATTACCAAAAAGTACCCATTTTTTGCTCACTGAAAAGCTGAGAGGAAAAAAAGGGGAGGGTGGGGTGATCAGGTGAGCATGTGTGTTTTGGTGTGAGTACTAAAATAAAGAATCAGTGACTTTTCACAGAATCACTTAGGTTGGAAGAGATCTTTAAGATCATCCAGTCCAGCCATTAACCTAACACTGCCAAAACCACCACTAAACCGTGTCCCTCAGCACTACATCTACCCATCTTTTAAGTACGTCCAGGGATGGCGACTCCACCACCTCCCTGGGCAGCCTGTTCCAATGCTTGACAATTCTTTCCATGAAGGAATTTTTCCCAATATCCAATCTAAACCTCCCTGGTACAACTTCAGGCCATTTCCTCTTGTCCTGTTGCTTGTTACTTGGGAGAAAAGACCAACACCCATCTCACTACACCCTCCTTTCAGGTAGTTGTAGAGTGTGATAACTCCTTTTCTCCGGGCTGAACAAACCCAGTTCCTCAGCTGCTCCTCAAAAGACTTGTTCTCTAGACCCCTCACCAGCTTTTTAGTCTAAATCATGACTCTATTGTAATTCATAGGTTTACCTTGTAGGAAATGAAAGAAAATTATTTCATTTACTCACTTTGATTTCACTTGGTAATTATAGAAATAATTATACTTTCTGTATGCTGCCAGAACAATTCTTCCCATCAGTACTGTCTCTCCAATATTTTCCTTTTAAACTTCTGTTTCCCTGATTTACTTTTTTCCATGTTGCAGAATGTTTCCTGCCAAACCCCTCATTGTGGTTATGGGCAAAATGATGTTACGTTGTTTTCTTTTACAGTGTAGTAACTAATGCATAGATATTTAATGTAGTGTGTGAGAAGTTCATTTAAGTTAAATACTTAATAAATCATTAGTCAATTAAACAAATAAGAGCGAGAGATTATGAAATAATTGGTTTACATTTTTCTGTAAAATATTTTTCTTTGTTCTCTTTTCAGAATACTCTTTTGGGGAGCTCATGTTATTTATTTTAAAGGATTCTATGTCAAATTCAAATTTCTTTGTGATTATGAACTTACCAGTTAGTCTTTAAATGGTCTGTTGAGTTATACTATATGAATCTTTATTCATACATTTCTGTTTGCTTTATGCAGTTTGATAGTATTCTATATCTGGCAAAAGCGCTTGGTACTTCTCGAGCTAAACTGAATGAGATATTTATGATTTTTCAGGGTAGCTGAAAATTAAGAACCCCAAGCCATTGAGTTTCATTGTTCTAAACTGCTAATGAAGAACTACTAATGCCTGTAAATACAAATTCAGCATCTTCAGCAAACACCGATTGTGAAGGAACAGCTCTCTAGTTTCAGTTTTAGCATCCGGAAAAGGGTGACACCGTCCCTACAATTTTCTTGTGTCAGTTGAATGCTGGGGTTTGGGTTATGGGGAAAGATTCTTTAGATTGTCATCTTTGGGACAGTCAGCAAATACAGTGCCTTTTCAGTTTGTGGCTTTAAAAGGTACAAATTAGTGTTCCAGTAACAATCCCTGTGAGGCCGACACAGTCCATTAAAATTGGGAGCACTTGGCCACTTTGCAGAATTACTGCAGAAGTAAGCTGTAATTTTTGGGAAGTCTCTCTAAGGAATGAACTACAAAATAATTGTAGTTCTTTAAAAGCTCTCAAGTAGTGTGTGTGTGAGGGGCAGAGAATGATTTTTTTTTTTTTTAACTTGAAAGATACTAGGAAAATTACTAATTTTTTCTTACTGTTTCAGCTTATCAGTTCAAATATTATTATGTTTAAAATGTGTTTTCTAAATAAAAGTATCTTCTCTTGTGATTCTTTGCTTGTGATTTTTCACTTTTTAGTAACCAGTCACGCTACAGCAGTACCACATGCCAGTGATGATTTATTTCAAAGGTTTTAGTACTTTCAACAGAAGCAAAAAGAAATAATAAAAATTTTTATCTTTACTGTCTTATATTAGAATGTCAGGTTTTATTTTAATTTAATGAACTTCTTTTACATGATTTGAAGTAAAAAAGATTAAAATCATTCATATTGTCTCTCTATGGCCAGAAGGCAGATTTATTCTTTTGAAGAACATGGTGGCCTGGTCTTCAGTATGCTACAATATCTGCAATAAAAGATATGTATTTAATTAAATTTTTCTTTAGTATTTATGTAGGATTTTCTTGTGATTTCCTTTTCTTCAGAAAAAATTCTGAAATATAGCCATCTATCATACTGTGGTAGGAATAACTCAGCTTTTGAACCAATGAGTGGAACAGACTAAAACTGCTAAGGAACCTAAAAATGTGGATATAATTCAAAAGCCTGTAATGTTAAAGAGTAATAAAATAAACATTATATAGTATACCACGCATAATAAACATAATTCAGCACATCACACACTTTTTGTACTTCTGTTTTGTTTTCTACATTTATCTGTTTAAACACACATATATAAATACATCAGAAATGTTGTTGATAAGTGTAGCTGCAAAGTGCCGGAATTATGGCTGCAGATTAGAAAATCCTGTGTTATTTGACATAACAAGCACATCAGGACTGCAATCTTCATACATCTTCTTAATTATTTGCCATAATTAGGTTCCAGGGTTTATTTTTTTGGTGTTTATATTAATTTAATGAGAATATTCAGAAGTCACTAAGTTAATTGCTTTGAACTCTTGGAAATGAATTGTTGAAGAGTATATAAAAAAGATTGATGATCATGTTTGTTTCAGCTCCCAGATATTAAAATTGCTTGCGGTCCCTCAGAAACTTACTTGCCTCTAGATTTGAGACAAAAGACATACCAGGTTGTTGTGTTAGCTTTGGTCAACCTTCTTAGATAGTATGTGTGTTTCTCAGAGTTGATGATAGTGTTAGGTCAGCCCATTGTAATTATTGAACATAATCCAGGGTCACTCATTTGACTGTATGATTTTCAAATTTTTTAACCTTTTGATCCTAGAAAACCTGCAAAGTTTTGCATTTTTATTCACATATGAGGGAATAGACTACTGCTAGGGCAAGGACAAAAGAGATACTTCCAGGCAGGGAAACGACAGGGAACAGTGGAAGTGCCCTTGAGTTTGCTCATGGTTGTGTGATGGTAAGCCCGGACTTCAGGCAGAAAAAAGCAAAAAACATGCCTAACTGCAGACACTAGGTCTTAGACATGCGATGATCCTACCTGGTAATGCATTTAAAGGGTTAAGCAGATGCGTCATTTTATAAATGCTATTTGAATCACTTGTTTTGCATTTGATTGAGAAAAACAATCTGGCAGAGTGCATGGGAAAATGTAATCCACTCTGAACAACACAAACAAGAACAATATATTAAAGGGAGTTTTTGAGTGGCAGAATTAAAGGGATAATTCATATTCGATAGATGCAAGGGAATCATGGGTGCTATTCAAAATGTTCGCAATGCACACAAACAAGTACTTCTTTCTTGTAAGAGTGCCTGTTAATAGATTCAGCTGAACCCACACAATCTTGTTACCTGACACAGTGTAGTAGTCAGAGGGAATATCTAAGTAGATACTGAGCTTTATTTAACACATTTACAAGCTTATTGCTTTGCTCTGAAGTTCATGGCTTAATTCAGTGCAGAACAGGCAGCTGAATTTGCCTCAGGAAGAAACATATCTTGTTCTTAAATAACACAGAGTATTTGGCAAACAGGCAAACATCAAAGTATTCCCATTTTCAGAAAGTAATGTACAAAGGTTTATGTGATCTTCTGTGTGCTCCTATAGATGTTGATATTTGACTGCTAATAAGGTGTAGGTTAAGAAAACCAGTAATATTAACATCTTCTGAAAGTAATTACTTTTTGGAAGAGTTCAGTAGCTTTCTGGGACATGCAAGATTAGGCAAATACCTGAAGACTCTGGCCAGGGAGCTTGAGGTGGAAAGTCAGCACCCAGAGGAAGGTTACTGAGGTGAATCACCAATGAGTTTTTACCTCCTGTGGGTGATGCCATCTGGGACAAAGCAGTAGCTTCTGTTAGTCAAGAGCTTTTTCAGCATTTTTTAAAATTTTTTTCCCCCCAACAAAACAAAAGTTCATGGCCGTTACGTGTGAAGCAAGGGCTACTGGAGTTATCCAACCGCTAGCCACATACAGTCTCATTCCTCTCATCTGTATTGACAATTCACAACACTTCTGATTCAAAGTATTCTCAGGGAATTTGTATCTTTATAAATATATAAAGAATAAATTCTTATTACACCTAAAATATATCACTTTACAAAAATCATTCAGGGGCATGGAAAGCCTACCTGTTGTCTATGCTTCAGTAGATGTGTGCCATACTTGGAATATCAAAATTTGAATTATATAAAATTTGAATGTGAGTCATTGAAGAATATAAGATTGTTTAGCAATATCACCGCTTCAAATGAATAAAATTAAAGGAAGATTTTCTATTTATAACTGTTACGCCTTCAGAAGGCATCTATTTTCCTTGAAAAACTATAAAAACAGAAGAGCTAATTCACTAGAAAATTTAAATTCTTTTTCTCATAATGCTTGTAAAGTACTTAGCACATTTTCAGGAAAGCTTCATGAACAAGTTTTCTTCTTGCACCACTTGATTGGAGAACAGAACTGGCTTACTAGAACCTGGAAGTCCACAATATACTTTCTGTGGAAACAAGTACTCGTAATTTCTTTTCCATGATTAACTGTTGTATCTAAGATCTAAGTCCTTGTGATTTTTGAGATGCAGTCTTAACTAAAAATATATATTTTTGTTCTCCACTATCTTGAATGCTGATCTCTTCCCATCTGGCTGAACATAGTCCAGAATTGATAGAACGCATCAGGAATGAGCCATCCCCTTTTCAGTTCCTTCCCTCATCCACCCAATTTCTAAGCAACAATGGCAGAGGCAGAGTTTCTAATCTGACTGAAGCTTAAAAAAATGTGATGGCCAACACGTTCTGATGGTTTTGATAAAAGCAGTACTAAGAATGTCCACATTTAAATGTAAGGAAGATCAGTCTCACAGTTGGTTTATTGTTTATGTTTGTTAAAACAAGCAGATTCCACCTAAGAGTCAGGAGAAAAGCAGAAAAGGTTGGAGGTAAGTGGCTTGAGAAAACAAATTGAGAACCAATTTAAAAAATGTTGGGTTTTATCCTACTTTAGTTGATAGTCTTTCAAATTCCTCTCCGATCACAACGTTCAACAAGATGGATGAAGAAGTAATGGTATAAACAGAGCTTCCTCCCAAGTAATATTCTAGATGCTATTTAATACATATATATTAATCTTTGAAAGTACTTGACCATTTATGGGAAATGAAAACTTCTTAAGGAATCAACAGATAAGTTGTAAAAGAAATTTCACGCATGTGACAAGAGGTTGTAACTTACTGATGAACATGTCAAGACAATTGACAACGTATCAAAGCAAATTTGTGTTTCAAAATTTACTGAAAAATGTATATAAAGAATCCATTAGGGTTTTAAAAAGTAGGTGACATTAAGTGCTTTTTCCAAATGTGAAGCATTAACTTTAAATAGTAAAATGCAATTCCAGATATTTAGATGAGGAATGTTTCATTTTAGATGATCACAAATATATACAGGACTACAGAAACAGAAGCTAGAAAGCTTTCAGTTTTAATTCTAGCCATAATTTTGGCTTCATTCCTTACAAGTTCTTAGATAATTTTCTTGAAGTGGTTTTACTGCACAGAAAATAAGAAAATAGCTGCCAGTTTACATTTTGGCGTAGGATATTCATGATGGCTTAGTGGGGAACAGAAAAAAAGTGGCAATGTGTCAAAGAGGTTTTAGGATCTAGAGAGTTTAGTAAAAGTCAACAGATTAAAGACCACAGAGGCTAAAGTGAGAAAAATTCATGCTGGCAGGAACATTTGAATTATTCTTACATTTCCTGTCCTTGTAGTCTCTACCTAGTCTCTTTCCTAGTTTAGGAAAAATGTTTTTGATTTTTTTCATCTTATCTGTTTTTTCTGTTTCAGCTGACATAAAGCCACAGGCTAGTTGTTTGTTTTTTCCCCTTTATTTCACAGAGAGGAGTGCTAAAACCGTAGAAGGCTACATAACTGCCTTGCAGTCATACTGCTGTTAATGGGAGCCTTACACTCAATTACCACAATATTCACAGAAAGTTTAATTAACCAACATAATGCGAAAAAAATGTATTTAGTAGCTAGATTGAGTGGAATCATAGTATTAAACACAGTGAGATATCTCTATTTTGCACTAGAATGAAGCACAACCCAAATCATGAGAGGGGAAAAAATTATATTTGAAGCAATCTTGTGCTAGAAATAAATACTGCATTATTATTCCTGTCATTGGAAATAACTATGATAATGCATTCACCATTGATCTTTCTCAGTAGGGCTTCAGCTCTGACTCATTGCTCATCTTAAATGGCTCAGTGAGTTGCAAGAGCTGTCGGTGCTTGCCCATTTAGTCTTACAAGCTTTTGTGTACTCCATCTGCTTAACAGTACTAGCTACCTGTGGACTACCATTCACATGGACTAATGGTGAAGCAAGCCTCAAAAACAATATTGACTAAAATTTCTGGTTTGTTTGTTTTTTTTTTTTTTAAGCACTCACCAGTAAATTTTGGATTCCAAAAAAGGAAGAAGTTATTTTCACATGGACGAGTAACTACTTTTGGAAAAATAAACAAAACCAGTAGTTATAATACCTAGGAGTCAAAATAAAATTTGTACAATTTCTGATTTTTTTTTCAATTTCCTTTAACTTACATTAATTTCTTCATCAAAATATGCATATTCTCTTAGGATTTTAGTAAGGTTTTGATACTGTGCCTCACAGAACCCTTCTGCTAAAGTTGTCCAACTGTGGGATGAGCAGGTTCATGGTGCGCTGGGTGATGAAGTGGCTGGAAGGCAGAGCTCAAAGGATTGTAGAGAATGGGGCTACACCTGGCTGGTGACGAGTCATCACTGGTGTTCCTCAGGGTTCAATTCTAGGGCCAGGTCTGTTCAATATATTTATCGACAACCTGGATACAGGAGTTGAAGGCACCATTAACAAGTTTGCTGATGATATCAAATGTGTTTGGTGTCACCAGCTTTAAAAAGCACATATAGAGTAAAATATAACACTGTGGAAAGAGTCTGGAAAATTTTTGATATTGGCTTAAAAAATAACAGGGTTTTTTGAGGGTATGTAAACTGTATGCTGCCAGAGCTGGAGAGATTGAGTGAGTGACTAGTATTTCTCTTATGAAAATGAGACTACGTTACAGTGTTTTACATGCTACAACTGCCTTATTGGTAGATGGACAAAGAAATAAGAACAGCTATGTCAGAAGCAAATAAACAAAAATCAAAGTACATCACTATCACGGAGTGCGCGGAGCTCCACCTG
>VZSF01000213.1:9301-31481 GCA_013398295.1 Chionis minor
ATTTGGGCAAACATTGAACAGCCCTTTGCTCAGTGTCAAACCAACTCATCCCTGGCACGAGCAGGGTTGGGGACGGAGCCTCCCGGTGGCTGTGGCAGGGTGGGAAATGTCGCAGATCCAGCCGCAGGACCACCGATCCCGCACCCCGTGCTCGTTTTGAGGGCGGCTCCAGCCCTCCATCCCCAGGCTGCTTTGGCCCGGAGCACGTGGTTTTTTACGGAGAGGTGCGGCCGTTGTCATCGGATGCTGCCGAGTTGGGAAATGTCCCCAGCACGTTTTAAGCGCGGTTAGTTTGGATTGCCGGCCACGAGGATTAGGATGAGGGTGTGCGTGATGCCGCCCCGGGTAGCCATCCTTGGGGGGGAAAAAAAAAAAAAAAAAAAGAGTGAAATCACAAAAAGGGGATGAAAAAGGATAAAGCGCGTACGCAACGCTCTGCCGGGGTGAAACCCGGCGGGTCTAAAGTCTGTTTTTGCTCTCTGCCGGGGCAGGAAGGGGACGGGCAGCCGTGAATTACACGGGCAGACCGTGCTCCTGCCTTCGTGGGAGGGGGCGTTGCGCGTTGCAAACAATTCCTAGAAAATCCCAGGGCTCCTCGGGCCAAACCACAAGCCGTTAACACGTTTCCTGCCGCCCAGGCGGTAAAGGTGTGGGTTAACAGCCCCGCTGGTGGCGGGATTTTCTATTTTCTGGGCATCGTTGCTTTTAGTTATTTACACTGAAGCCACGGCCAGAGCCTGTAGCCGAGAAGAGGATCGTGTCCCTGCGGATGCAGGGAGGAGGGATGGCCGGTGGGAGCGACGTGCTGGCAGCGCAGGCGGAGGTTGGGGACAGGGGAGCTGCCATCGTCGGGTCACGTGAGGGCGCTTGCAGCGACTTGCACGTCTTGAGTCATGCACCAGCTTAATTTTTAGCTGCCGGTGTACGTGATAACCCAGGCTCCTCAGGTCAGGCGAGTCGCCTTTTCATTGCGGTATCCATTTATTCCAGAGGAATAAATTCCCAGAAAGGCTCCTGGAGGCCGCGTGTTTGGTCTGCAGCTACGCAGCCAAACCTTATGTCCTCCGTCCTTCAGGCATGGGTTGAAGTGGAAGCTTGCTCCCGGTTGCTTTTTTTATTCCCCAGCGGATCCTTGGGATCAAGTAGGGATGTGTTCACGGGGATGCAGCACAGCCCACATCCCTTGTTTGGCGGGGAGGAGTGAATCTTGCCATCTGGTCCTTACTGGGGGCTTCGTAGCCCCCTAGAAGGGCAGCACTGCTGTCCTGCAAACATCGTAGCTTGCTGGGAGAGGCCCCGGGATTAAATAGGAGGAGGTCCCGGATGGGGACAAAGACTTTTAGAGCAGGGGAGAGGCGAGCTCGCAGCTCCAGGGGGTTGGCTGTCTCTCCCCGGCAGCCTGCACTCTGCCCGCAGCGGCGGTGGTGTGCATGATTTATATACATTTTTTTCCAATGACCGAAGCTCTAAAATCTGCGACCTTAAAAAAAATAAAAAAATAAAAAAAAGAGAATGTTTTTGTGCAACAGGCTTTTGTAGATGACAGCACAGCTAAGCAGCCTCAGCCCGTAGGCTCAGGGAGATCTTTTGGCGACGGTCCGGATCCCCAAACAGCGCATGGTTTCGTTTGGTTTGGTTTGGTTTGGTTGCTCTGCCCATCCTTGGGTTGTCCCATCAGCAGATAGATCTGAGCAGGGAGGGATTTCCTGGCTCGCTGAGGTCTCCCTGCGCTAGCAGGAGTTCCCGGCTCCAGCAGATCTGTGCTGAAAGATTTGTCCCATCGGCGGGTGCTGCTCCAGTGGCTTTGGGAAAGGCTCGTGGCAGTGACCTCTTGCTCGCCGGGTGCGCACGCAGCTACTCGGGGGTTGAAGGGAAGGATACTGTATCCCACAGACCTTGCAGAAGGAAATTTATATGGTGAAAGCGGGATGCAGCTGAAAAAAAAATCCAGGCTGCTTTTTCAGTCAATGAGGGAGGGGAAAAAAAACCCAAACCAGGCACTTTCTCTAGCACAATTCCAGCCTGGGCATGTGAAACGGGTCCGTCGTCCCACTCCATCGGTGTTCCCTGCACAACTGAATATAGCAGGCAGGGACCGGTGTGGGTGGCTGGCCCGAAACCATGCCCGGGAGCGTGCCAAGACTTCAGCAACCTGATGGTTGCAGGTCATTGATGGGACCCGTGCTCTGGTCTTGTTTGATTACGGGTGTACCGAAAGCCTGTAAACATAGGTGTTCCACCTGGGAATCTCGCACCCGACCAAAATCGAGCCCCAAAGCGTTGCATGTTAGTTGTGTGTGGGAAAGGAAAGCGGTGAACTGATCTGGAAAGCGCAAACAGCAGAGCTTTAGTGAGACCAGGATGAAAAGTTGCAGAATATTACCTCGGTCTTGAGCCATTTTTGATAGGGGAGGGATGGATTTGCCAGAGGAGATAATTCTCAGCCAGGGTCTGTGGGTAGAAATAACAGATATTAACATTTTGCATCTGCCTAGTGCTGCAGGTGGGTTTCTTCTTTCACACATCGAGTGTATTGGCTGTGTTATCAGTAGCATCGCCAAGTTTTAACCCCAGTTAGGCACGAAGAAACGGCAGCTGTGTTTATCGCAGCAAATCAGAAATGCGCCCCAGCGACCCGCACCGTTCCTCAGCATGGTTTGGGAGTTAGCACAGTCCAGGAGTTGTTCCCAGCGGACGGTTTGCATCTGGCCACCCATTTCAAGGGTGTTGCAGCATGGGAGCTGGCCTCAGAGCCAAGGACTCGGTGATGCCCGGCTCAAGGTCTGGGCTGTCGCAGTAAAGCCAGCAGCCTCGTTGAGGCTTTGGTTTCACAGAATCACAGAATGTTAAGGGTTGGAAGGGACCTCTAGAAATCATCTGCTCCAACCCCCCTGCCAGAGCAGGTCCACCTACAGCAGGTTGCACAGGATGGTGTCCAGGTGGATTTGGAATGTCTCCAGAGTTGGAGCCTCCACCACCTCTCTGGGCAGCTTCTTCCACTGCTCTGCCACCCTCAAAGGAAAGAAGTTTCTCCTCGTGTTGAGATGGAACTCCCTATATTTGATTCTATACCCATTGCCCCTTGTCCTGTCACTGGGTATCACTGAAAAAAGCCTGGCCCCCTCCTCCCGGCCCCCTCCCTTGAAGTATTTGTAAACATTGATGAGATCCTCCCTCAGTCTTCTCTTCTCCAGACTAAAAAGACCCAACTCCCTCAGCCTTTCCTCATCAGAAAGAGGCTCCAGCTCCCTAATCATCTTCCTAACTTTCCTAACTTTGGATTTCCACTGCCCCACTTTGCTCCCTCAAAACAATGCAGGACCTTGGGGGCTCCCCCTCCTTGGTGGGATGCTGTCGACGCCCCCCTCAGCTTCGCTGTGGGGCCGCTGTACTTGCCAGCAGCTTTGTTGTGCTCTGTCCCCTCCGAGCACAGCGTTCGTCGCACCGGCTCCGCTGCTCTCATCCCCTGGACCCCGTCCCAACGCGCAGGCAACGCCGGACCCATGTCAAGAGGCACTTGCTGCTCAGCGCGGCTGAGCTGGCCGCCCGCCCAGCTTGCTTCCAGGCCAGAAATCGCAGGGGAGCTGACACTGCCATGGCTTCCGCGGGGGGATCCTGCCATCTCCCGCCGGCTTTAATGGCTCATCTCCCAGCATCACGGGACATTCGTTTCCCAATTAACACACGGTTGGGCAAACCCCGCTTCAGCTACACTGTCTGTGTGTGAATACATGTATATGGAAAGGTAGAATTTGAGTCATGTTGTTTCATTTGAAATTTTCTACACGGTTGCTTTGACCCTTTTTCTTAGCAAGGTGAGGTTGTTTTCAAGCTTGTTCTTCAAGGTCTCCAGTAAATCGCATCAAATCGTCTTTTTACCTTCCAGAGCATCCTCAGCCACGCAGTGTCCCTGTCGGATGAGTGCTTGTAATACACCCATTGGGCTGATGTAGATGTAACCGTAAGTGTGTTGAGAGAAATAAAATATTTAGTGCACTGTTGCGTACTCCCAGCACTGCCCGGTGCATTACGGCAGTGCATTAAGAGCCCAAAATCTACTTCTCATTAGGCAGATGAGGACTGGTATCCCCATTTAATAGATGGAGAGGTGGAAGCCCAATTTATAGAAGTCCCGAGGACCTGGCCCCTCTCTGGTTGTGGGATTTCCACTTCCCCAGTGCTGGAGTGTTGATCTTCATACCCTGCTGCCTGCTTGGGCAGGGCTCATTCCTGGCACAAACCACCAAATGCCACCTCTCCCAGTTTCTGGCCTCTGTGACACCCACATAAATCCCAGGAACTCCCCACGGAGGGGGTCTGAGCGCTGTGTGCGTCTGTCGCAGTGAGGAGGAAGGTTAACACCAGCAGGCTTGGGTGCAGCAGGAGAAGGAAGCAGGAATCCGCAGGAATTGCTGCGATGAGCCGGTCCGTGGTCTCTTAGTTTCTCATCCCTGGTGGAGCCTTTCCAAAACACCAGGCAGAATGGGATGGAGGAGCTGGCATCGGGCTCCCGAGCTGGTCTTTCAAAGTCTGCCCCGAGGTCTCGGCAAGTGGTTTAGTTATAGGAAGAGACATTTGTGCTCAAGTAGAACCTGCCTGCGGGCAGCAGGCTTTGGGATGGGGCTTATCCATCGCATTGGAGCTGGGTGCAGCCTCTCCCAGCCCTGGAAAGCAGAGCAGAGCTGCTCTCTGCCATCCTGCTGCTGTAGAAGCTGCGACACCAAAGTGAACCCCCTGTAGGAAAGGGGCAGAATAAAACCGCAGGCTTCAAAATGACCTGGAGTCTCTCCAGGGAGTTTTGCTCAACTCCCAGAAAAGAAGGAATTCAGGAATTAATCACCTGCAGCTCTCAAAACTGGCCTGTTACCCTGCTGCACGATCCCTGCTGTTATGTTCGTGCTATCTACAACCACTTTTTTTTTTTTTTTAAAAAAAAACGCACAATGCATTTATTAAAGACTTCCCCACAGCTGAGTTCCCGGGTCCTGCTTTGTTTACCAGGAATTACTGCCTTTCTGGAAGCCTGTGTTAAACTCCGGTGTCCGAATACTATTCTGCAAGCAAATATATGACATTGGTACAGCCTCGGTCCCAGGCAGTTAACGCTGAGGCCAGACCTGTGGGAAAATCAGCCGGACTCTGTAGGAAATTTTCTCATTCAACTCCCTCCATCAGACTGTGACTAAAAAGCAAAAGAGCTGGGAAAAGCTCGAGTTTCCAATTACTCGCTTCAAAAGGGAGAGAAAAATTGGAACGGGATCGTTCGCCTCCTGTTGCTGCGGTTCTTATTGTGGCTGTAATGATACAGCCTGGCCATCATCCACTCCCTCCTCCTCCTCCCCTTGCAGCTCCCTCCCCGAACAAACGACACTTGGTTGCCGCTAATTGGGAGCAGCCAAAATAACTGAATCCCCCGGAGATGGGGGGTGAGGAGAGAATCTCAACGAGCCACCCCGCCGATGAATGTGGCTTTCAGCTGCTCCTACGCCCCCGTGAAGGGAAAAGAATAGGGGCTCTGTGAAAGTGAAACAGCCAGTGCTGACCTTGGGTTTCTGGGTTGGGTGGTGTTTTGCTTTTTTTTTTTGCTTTTTTTTTTCTTCCCTTTCGCTTTTCTAACGTTAATTGCTCGTCGCTTTGTCCGTCACATGATCGCTGGAAACTGCCAACTCGCTCTCACTCGTTAATGTCACAAGTTGGGTTTAAAATAAGCAGTCTACCAGGTTCCTGATTTAGTGCCGTTTAGCAGATGTGTTTCTTGTGATTTCGGGCTATTATTTTGAAAATCTCCACCCCTCCCTCAGCTTGTTTAAAAACTGGCAGCCTCCAGCTATGAAAGCCCGCCTGGAAGAATCTCTCCCGCCTGCTGCTGTCAGGGAGATCTGCAGCGTCTGACCTCTCCCTCGCTCTGCTCAAAGGCAACGCTCGCTGTATTCACTGGGCTCTCGGGATGAGAGACCGTGGCAAAATCCTGGCACCAGCACACACCGTGCAAGCCGGAGCCAGCCTGTGCCTGGTACAGAAGCTGCCTGTCTCCCTCATATCCCTGTCAGCATGCAAAGCAGGCAGGCCAGGGATGCTGGAAGGGACGACGTGCCCCTCGCATTGCCATGCATCTGTATGCCCGGGCTGGACTGCCGTCTTCCCGGGTGTCTTCTGGTTGCCCTTGCTCTTTATGGGCAAGTTTCTGCATATCATAGAATCATAGAATCACTTGGGTTGGAAGAGACCTTCAAGATCATCGAGTCCAACCATAAACCTATGCCAAAAAACCACCCCTAACCCATGTCCCTCAGCACCATGTCCACCCGTCTTTTAAATATCTCCAGGGACGGCGATTCCACCACCTCCCCGGGCGGCCTGTTCCAATGCTTGATAATCCTTTCGGTAAAGAAGTTTTTCCTAATACCCAACCTAAACCTCCCCTGGCACAACTTGAGGCCGTTTCCTCTTGTCCTATCGCTTGTTCCTTGGGAGAAGAGATTGACCCCACCTGGCTATAACCTCCTTTCAGGGAGTTGTAGAGAGTGAGAAGGTCTCCCCTCAACCTTCTCTTCTCCAGGCTAAACAATCCCAACTCTCTCAGCTGCTCCTCCTAAGACTTGTTCTCCAGACCCCTCACCAGCTTCGTTGCCCTTCTCTGGACACGCTCCAGCACCTCAATGTCTCTCCAATACTGCGGTACCCAAAACTGAACACAGCACTCGAGCTGTGGCCTCGAGTACTGTTGCCTCAATATCGTTGCCTCCCTGCAGGAGGTGAGCGCTCCAACCCTGCTCCCGTGCAGCTCACCTGCCCAGTCTGTGCCATATCTGAGCTGGTTTTCAGTTCCTGATATCCCAAAGCTCACAATGCCTGTGTTCTCCAAGAGGTGGGGAGCTTCAGCACGCCCTTTCTTCTTGTACCTTTGCCACCGTGATCCCCATCTCCAACATCAGTGCCTAAAAGCTTTTTTGAGGGTTTTCCAGCATCCTGCTGGGATGAATTGGGATGACGATTCAGCGCTGAGCCCCCTGTAGTGGGCCCAGATCCTTGGACCACAGTTAGCTAAAGGGAAATTGGGAGGTGGTGAGCGTGGGGCCAAGCCCTCTTGATTGGGTTGTGTCAGAGCAAATGCTGGGAGAGGTGTAAAACACACCATGGCAGGTTAACGGACAGGGCAGAGGAGCTTAGGACACACAAAGCCCTTCCGAGTCTGTACTCACACCTCAGCCCAAGGCAAAACCTGTGCATGAGGCCAGGAGATCATCAGCTGGAGATGGCAGATGTCTTGGCACTGCAGTGAAGGAGACGCAGTCAGCATGGGAACGGAGCTCTTGTCTGCACACCTAGACCAGGAAACCAAACACTGTCTTAATACAGACACATCCATAAAACCTCCCTGTCCTTCCCACTCCAATGTGCCAAGTTCTGGCCACATCATCCAAAGGGCATCACAGTATAGGAGAGACCTGGAGGTGCTGGAGCGTGTCCAGAGAAGGACAACGAAGCTGGTGAGGGGTCTAGAGAACAAGTCTGATGAGGAGTGGCTGAGAGAGTTGGGATTGTTTAGCCTGGAGAAGAGAAGGTTGAGGGGAGACCTTATCACTCTCTACAACTCCCTGAAAGGAGGTTATAGCCAGGTGGGGGTCAATCTCTTCTCCCAAGTAACAAGCGACAGGACAAGAGGAAACGGCCTCAAGCTGTGCCAGGGGAGGTTTAGGTTGGATATTAGGAAAAACTTCTTTACCGAAAGGGTTATCAGGCATTGGAACAGGCTGCCCAGGGAGGCGGTGGAATTGCCATTCCTGGAGGTGTTTAAGGGACGGGCAGATGTGGTGCTGAGGGACATGGTTTAGGGGTGGTTTTGGCATAGGTTTATGGTTGGACTGAATGATCTTGAAGGTCTCTTCCAACCCAAGTGATTCTATGATTCTGTGATTCTATGAAAGAAGATCTAGGGCAATAGAGAGTGAGGACTACAGTGCTGCAGAGCTGGGGATGGTCTTCCTGCTTGGGCTTTGCCTCATCCTGAAGCTGAGGTCTAGAGTAAGTTGGATGAACGAGCCTTTTTTTCTCCATCAGCTACAAGGAGCCAGAATAGACTGGCTGTACATTAGAACCAAGGAGAGGGAGCATTGTCCCCTTTTCATCCCCTCACAGGAGTGCCCCAGAGCCCAAATTTGCCTTGCCTTCCTAAATTTTGGCAGGTACCCCCAGAGGTACACAAGCTGCTGAATGAACTGCATGTCCCCATCACAGATCCGGACCCCTTAGGAGAGAAACAATGTCTTTGTGAATGTGCACAACATTAAACACCCCAGCAAGGATGTTATCTTCAGTCTTACCCATCTGCAAAACTAAAATGCCATTTGCAGGGACCATCTTCCACCGTTTGTGGCTAAGGCAGCTTCAGCAAACTCAGCAGGCAGATTCCCCTGTGGCAAACAAGGTGAAAAAAAACCCAACAAACCCAGCCCTGAGAGATGCTAAGGGAGAAAGCCTGGAAAGTGCAGGGACAGAGAAATCTGGCTGGAAAATGTAACTCAATTATGACAACGGCCATCTGCCAGAATACGGAAGCAACGTGAAAATATTTTGTCTGTTATCAGAGGCTTTGGGTTGCACGAGGAAGTGGGACTTGCAACCTGGTTCAGAATCTGCTCTGACTTTGTTTTGCGCTCTCTCACCCTGGGACTCTTTGATAGGTCCCACCTCTCTGCTTTCACTCTCTCTTGGTGTTTAAGACCTTCCCATCCTTTGTATCTCCAGCCTAACATGGGTCTCCCATCATGCGCCCATGCAAACTATTCCTCTGTCTCACCTCTGGGAGCAGCTGGTATCTGATGCAACGGGAGAAAAATAAGCCATTTCCCACACTCGGGCAAAAAAACTCATTTGCATTTACTTATTTTTGGCCAGCTTCATCCACTGCAGCTCTGGTGGGGTGCATATAAGCTTAGGAGGCAGCTTCCCCTCCTGCAAACACGTGTGCGTTGGCTACACAGGGGTAACCACAGCCCTGCCGAGTCTGGTGGGGCTCTGTCAGCATCAAATTCGGTTCAAGCGTGGGCATCTGTGTGACGAGTTCTCCTCTTTTTTTATCTGGCATAAACACCAGCAGGGAAAGAGAAGTATCTAGGGTGGAAGGGAAAGCAAGAGGGTACTGGGAGTGAATTCAGTGCTGTGAGGTAGTCTCCAGACATTAGGATCCTGCTGTGCCCTGAATCTGAATCTTTCCAGCCAGAGCTTAGCAACTCCAGAGGTTGCCAAGGAGCAGAGCAGAGCAGGCAGAGAAGTGCCCAGCACTGGGGTTTGGCAGCTCTGAGCATCCAGGCACATCTCACCTGGCAGCTCCTCAGCGTGGCTCTGTGGATGCTCCTGGCGCTTTGATGCTCTACCCAAACTGCAGCCAGCTCTGACGCGGAGCCTCTCGTTTCTCCATCGCCTCCCAGTCCTGCCCCTTCTTACACATGGAGGGACGAGGGCTGCAGGTTTGGGACTGCGAGCTTCTCCCTCTGCTCCAGGCGTGCAGCCTGTGTGCCAGTCGTGTGGCAGGAACGACGAGCTTATTCGCAGCCTCCGCGATTTGGTTGGGTCCCTCTTCACTCAGGTGCAGAAAGAAAGGCAGGTTATCCCTTTAAATGAGTAATTATGCCCTAATTTTGTGCCTGAGCAGTTTGTTCTGGGGAAAGGGGTGAAAAATCCCCTCTGCAAATCATCAGGTGCTTTCTTGACATCTAACTGCTTTTTGTACCCCCTTATCGGCAGCTCCTGGCAACTCCTGAACGTGCTCCAAGCTGAGTGCCCGAGGAGGTGATAGGACAAAGGGCAATGGGTATAAAGTCGAATATAGGGAGTTCCATCTCAACACGAGGAGAAACTTCTTTCCTTTGAGGGTGGCAGAGCAGTGGAAGAAGCTGCCCAGAGAGGTGGTGGAGGCTCCAACTCTGGAGACATTCCAAATCCACCTGGACACCATCCTGTGCAACCTGCTGTAGGTGGACCTGCTCTGGCAGGGGGGTTGGAGCAGATGATCTCTAGAGGTCCCTTCCAACCCCCAACATTCTGTGATTCTGTGAGGTGTGGAAGAAAGGCAGGCTTGTGACATTGCTGTGCCCATCTGACATAGGCTGAACTGCAGGGATAGGGTTGTGCCATCCTTCTCCATGCTGCATTTAGGTCTGCCGAGTCAAGAAAAGCCCCCTTCCCTTAAGAGCAGGGCTGAAGTCTCAATAGCTCATGGCTCTTCCCACCCAGGAATGGCAGCATGCTTTTCTCCCTAATGCATCACCGTTAAAGTTTCTTCTTTCTCTCCTCCCTGCAGGGCTCGAAGACAGCGTTCCCCAGAGCCAGGCTCACAATCACCACCACACGCAGTGAGATGACAGCCATCCTGGAGCGGATCGGCACGCTATCCCTCAGCGGGCAGCATCTCAGCCGTCTCCCCAGGCTGCTGGAGGATGGCTTCCCCAAGATGCCTTGCACGGTCAAAGAGTGCGAGGTGCCGCAGCTCTTCCGTGAGCCGTACATCCACACCGGCTACCGTCCCACCGGCCAGGACTGGCGGTACTACTTCCTTAGCCTCTTCCAGAAGCACAACGAGGTGGTCAATGTGTGGACTCATCTCCTGGCAGCGCTGGCTGTGCTGCTGAGATTCAAGACGTTTGTGGAGGCTGAGCAGTTACCCATGGACGCACAGTCCTTGCCTTTGCTCATCTTTATCCTCTCCTCTGTCACCTACCTGACCTGCAGCCTCTTGGCTCACCTACTGCAGTCCAAATCGGAGCTGTACCACTACACCTTCTACTTCGTGGACTACGTCGGAGTTGGCATCTACCAGTACGGTAGTGCCCTGGCTCACTTCTACTATAGCTCCGACCAAGCCTGGTACGACAAGTTCTGGCTTTTCTTCCTGCCGGCAGCTGCTTTCTGTGGCTGGCTGTCTTGTGCCGGCTGCTGCTACGCGAAGTATCGGTACCGACGGCCTTACCCCATCATGAGGAAGATGTGCCAGGTGATCCCAGCCGGGTTGGCGTTCATCTTGGATATCAGTCCTGTGGCTCACCGGGTGGTTGTTTGTCACCTGGGGGGCTGTGAGGAAGATGCTGCTTGGTACCACACGTACCAGATACTGTTTTTCCTTATCAGCGCTTACTTCTTCTCCTGCCCGGTCCCTGAAAAGTACTTCCCTGGCTCCTGCGATATCGTTGGCCATGGCCACCAGATCTTCCACACCTTCCTGGCCATCTGCACCCTGTCACAGCTGGAGGCCATTCTTTTGGATTACAAGAACAGGCAGGAGATTTTCCTGAAGAGACATGGGCCTTTCTCCGTTTATCTCTCCTGCTTCTCTTTTTTTGGCCTGGTGGCTTGTAGTGCCATCACAGCTTACATCCTGCGACGCAGGATCAAGGCCAGCCTGGCAAAAAAGGACTCCTGAGAGTCACGAACGTGACAGGCGTGGCATCACCGGGGTGGTGAAAATCAGGAAAAGGGGCATAACATATTAGAGACTGTCTTACTTGCCTAACACGCTGTGACTAACTGGGACCCTGGACTCGGGTGGAGGGCTGGAGACTTCATGCTGGATGCATGTTCACAGCAGGGAGTGCCTTTTGCTATCTAGGGGGACACGGGGTGTTTTAAGCCAGAACAGTTCACTTAACCAAGGATGCTGGAATAGGCAGAGGTTTCTTGTTCATTCTGGTAAACCTGTGGGTGATATCTTGCTGAATGTCAGGGAGGGCAGCCTGAAGGCTGTGAGGCTGTAGAAGGGTCTGCCAGGGCTCCCAACGCAGTGGAGAACGCACCATGAGGACCACAGCTGGATGTGATGACCTCTCTGGGTTTTGCCATCTCTGCTATGAGTGGGAAACCTGTTACTATCAAAGGCAGTAGCAAGGTTTCAGGAGGAGCCTGCATTTCCAGGGTTCAGCTGCAAGGGCGTGTGTGGCACAGTGGCTGGTGTAATCCTTTTCCTGCTCCAGCTGGTCTAAGCTCGGTTCTCTCTATGGTCCCATTGTCAAGTATCTCAACGCCAGGTTGCTGAGGTGGCTTTGGCAAAGCATGTTTGGAGACTTAGGCCTCACCTGGGGTCCTCTAGGACGAACTAGGTCTGAACCTGCGCCTTGTTTCTGCCAGTGACTGGTGTGGGTCTAGCACAGGTGGAGATGTTAGGTCAGCTCCATCTTCTCTTTCTCTATGACTGCACCATCTGCTCATCAAAACCAAGGAGTCAGACTGTCCCCAGGAGTGCTAACAGGAGGTGGGGTCTTTCTGAATTTGACCTACGGCATTGGCAGTGCTGATGGCTGGTAGCCTACAAGATAGGTCTCCAAAGGCGCCTTATTTCCATTTTAAGTGGTGAGTTGCCTTTGAGGAGCTGGACCTGGGTCAGGTTGGGGATGGTTTTGAGACTTGCTCAGTAGGTTGAGCACCTCTGAGGCCATCAGCATTCAGGGTGCTGTCCCCAGGAGCAGACATGCTTTTGATACTGGGTGCAGCATTTTGGCTGCTTTTGTGATGGGTTCATGCGTTCTTGCGTAGACTGACTGTGTTTCATCCGTCTAGGGAGTCTGGCTGCCTCCAACACTGTCCGTGCAGTGTAGAGTAACTTGGGGTGTCACCTGTGTGATATGGGGAAAAGCTCTGGGCCTCCAAGAGCCCTACTGTGGTCATGGCCAAAAGGGTATGGAAGTGAGGTAGTCTTTATTCCCCTCTTAATGGTGCTTCTGAGGACACCAAGCAGTCCTTGGTGGGCCTCGTGGGAAAGCTGACCTTGAAGCCGCAGGGTTGCTTTTCTCTGACCAATGGGGCTGTGGGTCTGGCACGTTTTTAATCAGCACTAGATGAAGGTAGAACAGTAAAAGGCGGGAGCAGGGTGACAGCATTAGGGTCCTGTGCAACCTTGAGATGGGTTTGTCCTTGAGCTTTGGTGATTCTTGTGTGGAGTAGCAAAGATAGTGGTCAGGGACATTTAACGTCCGTGGGTCAGTCCTGTCCAAGGTATAAAAAGGGATGGTTTACTGTGTCCCCCATTAGATGAGTCTCTTCTGTGCTTGCTTGGAGGGAAAATCAGACATGGAGCCACACTCTTGCACTGAAGTTGGTAGCACTTGCAGGACAGGATGCTCAGAGATATCGTCCCATGCAGCCTAGACACCCGTTTGACCCACTGCTGTGCTAAATCCTGGCACAGCTCATCCCAGCTATACACCGCGCAAGACCTGCAACCTCAAATGCCTTGTCGTCTGGCAAATTCCTAGGAGGTATAAGTCTTTGCTGAAAGCAAGGAAGACATGGGATCTATTCCGGCCACAGATTTGTCTCACTGAATCCAAGGGCAGGCAAACGAATTGTGATTGCTGGTTCTGAGCAAGGCAGAGTTTAGGGTTGGAGATACGATTTGTTATGACAGGCACTGATTTCTGCACTTGAGCTGTTTTTGAAACTCTTGAGACGCATGTGTGTGTTTGTGTATGTGCGTGCGTGCATGGTTGATTATCCGGAAAGGCTTGGCCTTCGGCTTGTGTGTCTGCGGAGCCTCCAAGTTGGATCAAGATTAGCCTGAAGGAAACAGTGCTGTACTGCTGGAGGAGCAAGGTGGGCCAGACAACAGGGTCTCTGAGAACAGATCTAGTAATAGGTGCTTTGCTGCGTCCTGTGTTTTGTGGACGAATTTGAAACTCGTGGCCCTATTGACTAAATACAAAGGGGGAGGGAAGTAAGTATTGATTACAGAAGAAGAAACCATAGGAAAGCCTTCAGGAGGTCATCCAGTCCACCCTTTCTCATCACTTTAGGCCTCCTGGTTTACATCCAGTCCAGCTTAGAACTTAATTACTTCATTTTCTATTCATTTCCTGTATTTTGACGGTACAGCCATGCTGACCTAACAGCAAATTTGCCTCAGGGGAGTGGTCCCACTTAACACCTCGTCATTCCCCTTCCCTTGCACAGAAGCTCATCTCGCCACAGAGTGAGCTGGTGCCGGGAGATGGACCAGCAGAAAACCAATCCTACTGAAAAATGTCAGTAGTTTTCTGCTGGTTTTAACTTTCAGCCAGCTTGGGCAACACTTCTGCCTGCAGGGAAGGGCCGGAGCGGAGGCCAGCAGCAGTTCCTCCTTGCACAGCAGCTGGTTGCTCAAGTAGCTTAGCTGCATCGATGGACTGCTCCCTCCATGGTCTTCGGGGCTTTGCTTGTGGGTCTTCTCCCAGTTCGGGGAAAGACTCCCAGTGGGAGCAGTGCTTTTTCTCACTGCCTAATTTGCCTTGCTTTTGTAGTAGGTAAAGCAGAATAAGCCACTGAGAATGGATCTGGCTGGATGGTCTTGGTGGGATCCTGTGCAGAAAGGGGAGTAAATCAGGCTGGTCCAGGTCCAGAGCTCCTTCCTGGTATAAAACTGAGAGGGAGCGAGCGCTGCTGCCAACAGCAAACCCCGCTCTGCTGCTGCCTGGAGTTATGCTGTTCCAAAGGAAGGGATCACCCAGGCATTTCCTTCTCTAAGGGATTGAAAATAGATGATGTGTCCTGCCTGTCTCAAAGGAGGATGAGGACAGTAACACCATCTAGTTCAGGGGCAAGGAGAGGAGGTGCCCACATGGTTCTTCCGAGGTATTTCTGGCCATATGTCTTCTCCTCCCTGGTCCGGCAGAAGTGAAACTTCTCCTTCTGGAGCAATTGTGTGACAGTGGTGGTGTTTTTACATATGCTCATGGTACCCCCCAGGTGAAGCCACTCGTGTCCCCGTGTGGCCCTGCACTCAGACCTGGAGCTGACCACCTGGTTACTATGATGGGTTGATTTAGCAGGGAATTTCCATACAGATCGCTGCTGTGAGGATGCACCCTTGTGTCCCAAGGGGCTCGCCAACACTGGAGCTTTCTTCATCCCCGTCTCCATCCTCCTCCTCTTCCTCCAACCAGTTTCTTTCTTTCCCTCATCCCCGGACTTCATCCTTGTGCCTTATGCACCTGGCTGCCTACCTGGACAGACTCCACATGCCACGGAGTCTGCTGCCCCTCAACCGGGCCGGGACTGGAAAGTGGCTGCCGATGTCGTCCCGAAAGCCCTGCTGTTGATCTAGGGGAGACCAGGGCTGGGTCTGGAGAGAGTAGAAGTGCCACTGTGATAAATGCTCAGCTTGTCTGAGAGCCTCTCAGGGCCTTCTCCTTGGGCTCACTGCTTGGAGCATGCCTCCATCCATCCTGGCGTTCCTCTAAGGAGGCATGGCTTGGGGAGGGGTGTACCAGTGGCAGGGTTTGGTGAAGAGCTGAGCACCAAAGGTTGAACATACTCGAGATCCTGAAGGGACTAAGGTTCTAACCCTCTCCCCCAGGAATCTCTGGTCCCGAGACAGCATTTTTGCAGGTTTTGCAGCCTGGATCTCTACAGGACAAATCTTGAGAATTCATCCCAATGTGCCTTATGCTATTCCTTTCTGGGATTCATCCTGAAGGAACCTGAGGCTCACAGGCAGCCGACCAGCTGGTCGATGCTCTTAATAGCTGATACCCACTGACAGGATTTACGTGGTGTACAAAGCAGAAGGGGAGGATTGAGAGAGGTGCCTTAAACGTGTATTTATGCCTAACAATTTGTGTAACAAGGCAAGAATGGGTTCCTCATGTGCCTTGCAATTTACATCTTTTACTGACAAGATGATTTTTAAGCACTGTTTGTTACTAAACAGAAGTACGCAAGAGTTTGTATTTTTTTCCCTGGGAAACAGGGAAGGGTATGAGTGTTACATATTACCCATCCCCTTCCCAGCTCCCATCTGCTGACTTTGTATTGTTGAAAACATTGACAATATTTTAAGCTTTGTACTGTACTGATCATTATTTAAAAACCTTAGTAAAAAAAAAAAAAAAAAAAGAAATCTGTAAAAGCAAAACGATTGGTTTGGTGTGGTGTGAAATTCCCAGATGCACAACTGCAGAAGGTTATGAGTCATTAGGAAGAAAAATGGATAATAATTATAGAGTGGCTATCTTAGAGTGGATAATAGTTATAATGATAATGAATAATAGGGTGTGGGTTTATCTGTGCATCTCAAAGCACTTTCTAGGTTTCACAGTAACTGTGATTTTCATCCCCTTTTCACAAGGAAGGTGCAGAACGGCTGCTTTGACACTGACTAGAGGGATTTAAGTTCATCATCCATAAAAGCATCTTGGTGTCCAGTTTTCCTCAATTTCTATCAGAGGTGAGTATATAGGGATTTGGTGCCCAAAGCACTGCAGCTTCAGCAGCCAAGCTGTGAATAGAGGTGCCTGTTCAAGCAAATCATTTGAGCGTGCGCTTAAAATTAAGCCAAGGAGACACAACCATTGATGGGCAGAAGGACAGCACTCAGTTGGACACCAGCCTGTGTGAAATAAGGCCAGAGCTTCTGTTCTTTTGCTGACAGATGTGCAGAATCGCAGCATGTCTGTGGTTGGAGGGCATCTCTGGAGGTCATCTGGTCCAACCCGCTTGCTCAAGCGAGGCCACTGAAAGCCAGTTGCCCAGGACTGTGTCCAGACGGCTTTTGAGTATCTCCAAGGATGGAGACTCTACAGTCTCCCCGAGCAACCTGTGCCACTGCTCGGTCACCCTCATAGCAAAAATGTGTTTTCTGGTGTTCAGAGAGAACCTCCTTGTTTCAGTGCATGTCCATGGCCTCTGGTCCTGGCACTGGGCACCACTGAAAAATGAGCCTGGCTCTGCCCTCTTTGCACTCTCCCTTCAGGTTTTTATATATATCGATGAGATCCCTCCTGAGCCTTCTCTTCTCCAGGCAAAACAGTCCAAGGTCTCAGTCTTTCCTCATAGGAGAGATGCACCAGTCCCTTCATCATCTTGGGGGCCTTTGTTGGACTCTCTCCAATATGCCCATGTCTCTCTTGGACTGGAAACCCCAGAACTGGAGACAGTACTCCTGTTGGGGCCTCACCAGTGCTGAGTAGAGGGGAAGGATCACCTCCCTCAGCCGGCTGGCATTGCTTTATCTAACGCAGCCCAGGATACCATTCATCTTCTTTGCTACCAGGGCCCATTGCTGGCTTACGTTCAACCTGGTGTCCACCAGGATCCCCAGGGCCTTTTCTGCAAAGCTTCTTTCCAGCCAGGTGGCCCGCAGTCAGTTTTTGATCCACCTCACTGTCTGCTCATCTGGCCCATACATCAACAGCTGGTCTACGAGGATCCTTCTGATGAGGAAGGGCTGAGGGAGTTGGGTCTTTTTAGTCTGGAGAGGAGCAGACTGAGGGGGGATCTCATCAACGTTTACAAATACTTCAAGGGAGGGGGCCGGGAGGGGGGGCTCAGGCTTTTGTCAGTGATGCCCAGGGACAGGACAAGAGGGAACAGGCACAGACTGGAACATGGAAAGTTCCATCTGAACATGAGGAGGAACTTCTTTCCTTTGAGGGTGGCAGAGCCCTGGCAGAGGCTGCCCAGAGAGGTGGTGGAGCCTCTGACTCTGGAGACATTCCCAACCCGCCTGGATGCCATCCTGTGCCACCTGCTGTAGGTGGACCTGCTCTGGCAGGGGGGTTGGACCAGACGATCTCCAGAGGTCCCTTCCAACCCCTAACATTCTAAGATTCTGTGATTCTATGATACTGGTCTTCTCTCTAATCCTTACTCATAAGCTGTCAATTGGCTCACCATCCAGGCAGACCTCCATGCACTCCAGCTGTTCTCTCACATAAAGGGCAGCTCCCCGTCCTTATCTTCCTGACCTGGCCTTCCTGAAGAGCCTGTATGCCTCCACTGCAACCCTCCAGTCACGGGAGCCATCCCACCACACCTCCCTGATCCCAGCAAGGTGACAGCCCCGCAGAGCTCTAACTCCTCATGCGTAGTCCCCATGCTGTGTGCATTAACCTACGCACGCTGCAGAGAGACACCCCAGTGTGGGGGTGAACCCAGAAGACCCCAGAAGGGTTTTGGGGGATTTCTCCATAGTGGTGCTTTGTAGGCACTTCCTTGCTTCCATGCAAATGCTGGAGGTGACCCTGCTTAAGCCCTGTTTTGTTGATTTCGTGATCCCTTTCGTCGCATCACTCCAGGCCCTCTGCTCATCAGCTTTGTCCATCACTCCCTGACAGCGCTGCTGGTAACTCTTCCTCTCCAGGCAACTAGTTTAAAGCCCTCTTTATCAGGAGGATCACGCGTGATCATGTACATATCCCATCCCTTAGGATATACACTCAGTGTGAATCTCATTCCCCTAAAAAATTCGCTGTTTTTCCTCCTATTGCCACCACACTAATAATTTTAATTATCATTTCTTAATATGCGGACCAAGGCTTCTGTACTGTTGTGTTTTTACCCACCAGAGGGCGAGATGTCTTCATCTGTGGCCGCAGAGAGGCCTCCAGTGCCACGGAAGCAGAGCCTTCAGCGCTAGCTCTCCAGACAGGCTTAGGAAAAAATGCTCCCATCCTAGCAGGCGTGTGGCCAGCTCTGCCAAGAGATGCGTTTCTGAGCGAGGGATGTACTTTGCTAATGTCTCACCCTCTGCCTAAGTGACAGGGATTTCACCAGACGAGTTAGGCTGAAGTTTTTAAGTTTCCGTGAAAACTGGAGAGGAATGGGAGAAAATACCAAACCAGAAAACCAGGGCTGTTAACATTTTTAACTAGAAACAGAAATAGAGCCTTGTGGTATGCTGAGAAGAAACTGCTCGGTGGTAGTGTTTTAGAGAATGTATTTACTACATGCCTGTCATTAACGCGATACTGCACGCACACATCCTTGCTGCGTGAAAAGCCATAGATGGTTATTAGCAAAAGAGGGAACTGTCCTATCCAAAGCACATGAAGCCAAATGCAAAAAGTAAAAGAGCTTCCAAGTCAGAGGAACGCGGCATTTTGTTTCAGTCCCTTTGTGTGTCGCCAGCCCTAGAGGAGAGAATGTGAGAGAAGGTAACAATTTTTACCTCGAGCATCAGATACTGCAGCAGCGAGTTGCCTCCAAAGGGTTCTTTTACCCAATGGCAATCTTTATCTGGTCGTATCCTGCAGCTAACTGATAAGGTGGGCTGAGAGGCAGAGCATTACCAAACCGCTCTAAGTGAGATGTTTCCTTCTTTGTTACGTTAAGCAACTGTTGAAAATGGTCTTGGGGACTAGGTCAGGGAAAGACTACTTCCCGATGTTGCCTGCTGCTCCTGTTGACTTCAGAGAGAGAAGTGGACCCTCAGGAGCCCTGAAAAAAAACCGAACTGAACATGCCCAAACTTTAAAGCATTAAGCTACCTGCTGTGCCTTAAAAAGAAACAGGGGAGGTTTAGATTGGATATTAGGAAAAAACTTTACTGAAAGGGTTATCAAGCATTGGAACAAGCTGCCCAGGGAGGTGGTGGAATCGCCGTCCCTGGAGGTATTTAAAAGATGGGTAGACGTGGTGCTGAGGGACATGGGTTAGGGGTGGGTTTGGCATAGGTTTATGGTTGGACTCGATGATCTTGAAGGTCTCTTCCAACCCAAGTGATTCTATGATTCTATGATTCTAATTCTGCAACTGTTCCCAGCGGTGGCTTATCCTTTATCATGTAGTTCTTTGCTTTGTTCTGGCTGAAGGTTAAGACCTACTCTCAACCCAAACCAGTTCCTCTTGCTGTGAAGAGCACTAAAGGAATTCCTTAGCAGTATCCTTTCTAACACACCTGTATCAAATACTTGGCCCTTGGGGGCCAACGGATGGAGTGGAAGAACGGAAAAAATCCAAGCTTGTATTGCTTTGTCAGGGTGTCTGTCGGTCAGTTGGATAAATGCTGGATCTGATGACAAAGTGTGGAAAGTGGCGTGGGAGAGCAGTCCGGTCTCTGAATCCCGGAATATTTCACTAGATGTGTGGATACTCAGGGAGCAAATTTCAGCCTACTGCCAACAAGCCTGGGCTTCTGAGTGTTTTTTTAAGAAATCCATTAGTAGTCCTTGGATCCGTCAGACCATGGATGAAACATCCACTCTTCTTGCATGAGGATTCCCCAGGTCAGACTTTTTTATTGCTGCGTATTACAGTAGCGTATATACACACAATAATACAGTCTTTCCTCTAAAATACATAAGCTTTAAAAAGATAAGAGATAGAAAATCTTGATAAAGACTTCCTTTCCCTTTCACAAATAGACAGTAGGAATGCAGGAGGCTAAAGAGGCTTGTCTTAACCTTGACAAGTTGGACTTCCCTGTAGAGAAGTTCATGTCCAATATGATGCTGAATCCAAATGTTCCGAGTTCCACTTCAATCCTTATTCCCTGTTACTCCTCTCTCCTGCTTTATGGTCACTATTTCTAAGAAAGTACCAGCTTCTGCTATGGATTTCCTTAATCTTCCTTCATTCCCATCCCCCTTAAAACACCCAGGAGGAATGCACTCAGGCCACAGTCTTCTCATCCTGTCCCTGCTCATATCCAGAGCCTAAAATCCCACTTTGTGACCCTGGATAAATGCCCCGGCCCTAGTTCCCCACTCATGCAAAGAGCGGGATAGCAGCAATCCTCCCCCATTGCAAGGTGTAGAGGGGCAATCTGCCACACAAGCCTCGTTAAAAAGTTGCTGTCACTCTCCTAGAGGATGACCCATGGCCCACGGAGACAAGTGTCCTTCTCTGAGGAAGGCTCTGGCCCTTGCTAAGGTCAAGAAACCTGCTAAATGGTGCTTGGATATCACAGCAGGAGAAATCAGAGGGAGCGCCTCGGTCTCAGCACCTGCATCTGAGTCACCAGCCACATTAGCAGCCTGCTGTCTTTCAGACCCAGTGCTTTCAGCCCTGCTTGGCCTTCAGTCTATTATTTTCCTTTCTAAACTCATCAGACTCATTCTTTATCTCCCACTGGCTGGCTTTCTTCTCTCTCCCACACCATGCGTAGACAGACGGTCTGGCTGCATTTCTCTCTGCTTGACTTCTGCTTACAAAACTCTCAGATCCTGCTGCCTGCCCTTGAATCGCAGCCTGGCCTGCCTTGTGTACTCTTGATAAAGAGACCAAGGAAAAGACGTACAAAAAACTCTTTTCTCCGTGGTGCTTGACTTGGGTATCTCTTATCTCTTACGTTTGGGAGTGACTTTTGCACAACCAGCTTTCCTTGATAACCCCCCTACTGCTTCTTTTTGCCGCTTCCTTCAGAAAGAGATAAAAATTGTGTTTAAAACTATTGCGGTGCTATGCATTACAAACCCTGTAATTTCACAAGTAATATACATACTATATACATAATAAACCAACACAATCACTTCTGTTAAAATGTTTTGAGCACACCGGGTACAGATTTGGCCCTGCACGGCTAATCCTCTCCCTGGGCATGGCACAGTGCAAGGACAACTTCCCAAAGGGTGGCCTGGATGTCCCCACCCGTTTTGGAAGATTTTAATCGCAGGGACAGAGCCCACCTGTGCCGAGGGGTTGAGGCAATACCGAGTTCAGGCTGTAGGATGCTGAAAGGCGCCGGCTGGGCGTGAGGGGGAAGAGGAACATGGCGGCGGCCTGGGTTGGAGTAGGCCGAAGCGCGCTCAAATCCGTAAGAAAACAGAATTAATGCTTTCCACCGCTCCCGGGAGTCCTCCTTTTCCACACTGCGGGGACTTGGGCATCCTAACCCACCCTTCCCAGCCTGCCGGGGACGGCCCGGCCCCGCGGCTCGGACAGGCCCCACCGCCCGCGCTCCCGCCCTCCTGTTGCCACGGCAACCCCTCCCTGGCGCTCACCGCGCAGGTGCGAAGCTCCGCACGGCTCGGTGCGCATGCGCAGACACCTACCCGCGCCTGCGCACTGGGCCGGGCGGCCGTTGCCGTGGAGACGGCGTCGCCGGAGCCCGGGGAGGGAGAGCGCCTCCGCCGCCATGAGCTCGGAGCCGGGGCCGGGCCTGCCCTTCCTGCCGGGCTGCGCCTTCAGGGACCCCATGGTGAGCGCAGCCGTCCTCCCGGGGACTTCCTGCCCCCATTCCCCCGGGACACCCCCAGTCGCGGCCCGGCCTAGCGCGTCCCCCGCTGAGAGCTCCCCTGGGAACCCCCCCTCTACACCCACCACCTGCCCCAGGCACCCCTCAGTGACTTGCGCCCTGTCTGGCTCCCCCCGGGAGACCTGAACACACCTCCAGGGAACCTGGTACTCCCTCAGACCCTCCTCTAATTCCCCAGGAGACCTGGTACCCCTAAACTTACCTCATATTCCCCCCAGGGGATGTGTTACCCCCCGCAACCCC
>VZSF01000213.1:31548-69430 GCA_013398295.1 Chionis minor
CCCCGAGGGAACCACCTGTTCCCTCAGACCACCCTCTTAATTCCCCCAAGAGGTCTGGTACCTCCCAAATCCACCTAATATCCCTAAGGGGACTTGGTGTCCTGTGAACCTGTGTTGTGGGAACCTGGTACCCCTCAAACTCACCAGGGACTTGGTGGCCTGTGAAGTAACCTCAAGGGACCTGGTGCCCTGTAAACTCACTTGGTGCTCCCCAGCAGACCTAATACCCACTGAACTCTCCCCCAGGGGACTTGGTGTTTCCCAAAGCCAACAAATGTCAGCTGAACCCATTTCTGGAAGGCCTGAACTCCCTGAATGCAGCTGGTATCCCATGACCCCACCCGCAGCAGACCTGGTACTCCCGAAGTTCTCCCAGTGTAAAGTCTGTTCCCAGGGGACCAGGTATCCCTGAGCTCACCCTCCAGGAGACTTGGTACTCTTAATCTTGCCCCCGTTGAATGTTGCACTCATCTGAGAACCCCTGAAATTGTCCGAAAGCTTTGGAGAGGTAGGTTCCCCCACCCTCATTTGAGACCCCAAAAGCTTTCCCTATAACTGCAGAACTACTATCTGCAGACTCGCAGCAGGGGAGATCCAGTACCTCTGCATCCATCCAATAGTTCTCCCGCCGGTGTATGTGGTACCCCAAGGGATGGAGTGTCCCCTATTCACTTTACAGTCTTGAAACCTGATTACCCCCGGGAAACTCCTGTTTCTCTGAACCATCTCAGTTTTCCCAAAGGAATGTGGTCTGAACCTGCTACTCATTCTGACACTACCTTGAACCCAGGACCCTTAAACGCACCTGATATCCCCTCAACTGACTTAATATACCCAGGGGATCCAACACTGTCCAAACTTCAAGGAGTCCTCCACTAGGAATTAATCCACAAAACCACCCCTGTACAGCTAGGGAAACAGGTATGTCCTGGACCGATCCACCACTCTTAGAGGGACAGATACACCCTGAAGCTACCAATCTCCGGGGCAACCCATACTGTCCTGATACCCCGTCCTCCAAAGCTCTGATACTTCCACAAATGTTTTCCCGGTAATACCTGGAGAACTGAATCCTAGATAGTCCATAGGGAACTTAATGGTCTGGAACCTGAGAACTTGACAGTCTTCAGAGAACTGGTATCCCTCCACAGAACCGATACCACTACAGCCTCCAGGATCCTGCCAGGGAACTGAGACCCTCTCAGCTTCTCCCAGGTTCCTTGGAAGAAGTAGGGTCGTCCTCATCCTCTGCGCTTGAATTGGTACCTAAATGAAGAAGCAAGCTCTCCTTTTCCCCATTCCCAATGGCCCACACACTGAGGATCTGATAACACCAAATCCTTCCAGTATCCTCTTGAGGAAGCAGTACCACAGATGAGAACTGATACTCCCTGAGTTCCTTCCAGTGCTGTTTCAGAGCAGCTGACAGCTCTGCCCTTTCTTCTCCCTAGGGAACTAATATCTTGACACAATTGCTCAACTTCAACTCAGTGCTACTAATGTCAGTTTGAGAAACCCAGTACCCTGACTGCCTCCCTCAGAAGTAACGCTCCCAGACTTTTGTAGGGAACAGAGAGACCAGGGTATGCCTTACATTTCCCTGGAGCTTAATATCCTTAAGAACACACTCCTCCATTTCCATAAGGCTCAGTATTCTGAGTGAGGCCTCCTCCTTTCTCCTGCTCCTTCCCAATACATCCAAGTTGCCTGGTCATCAGGCGGACAGGGACCCAAAATGCTCTGATGTTGCAGGATAAGGAACCTTGTGCAATTGCATGTGGACGTTTGTCATGGGACAAGCTCTATTGCAAAAAAATAGAGACATACCGTTGGACAGTACTCCTTGTCCTTGATATTCCCATTGAAAACTGACACCTCCAGAACAAGCACTTCCATATCTTCCCAATACGTCCCCTAGATTGTGCTCTACAGAAGAGAGAACCTCTTACCAACGCACTGTCATGATGGGCTTCGGTAAACCCAGTCCAGATCATTCTGGATGCTTTTGTGGGAACACAAAAAGCATTCTCTGTTTTCCGACACAGGACCCCCTCTTTCCTTTATATTGCTTGTGAGTGGATTAGGATTACCCAAGGATAAATTGTCACTGTACCAGTCTTAGTGGTGCCTTCCAGGACGAAGAGTCAAACTATTTGCTAAGTGAGTGACGACTGAATTCTTCAACACGAAGTGGAGTCATTTACTCATAATGAATACTCTTAATCATGCAGTAATAAAGGTTAACTCAGAATTATTCTCATCTTAATACAATTATTTCCTCCATATCGTTTATAACATCTTGGAAATCTGCAATGCAAATTTCTGCCCCTAGCAAAATATTATTTCCTCTATTAGTGAAATCCTGCCTGCTTTAGTCATGTGAATACTTCTGACTTCAGCAGTGCTGTGCGTATGTAAGAAACACCCCTGGGATTTAGCAGAGCAAATAGTTATTTCAGAGTAACTTGAAGTATTGGTAATGTTTTAAGGCGATCTGGACTCCAGAAATGGCTTTGCGAAGTATTGGGAATGTTTTAAGGAGATCTGGACTCCAGAAACGGCTTTGCAGGGTTCCTCGGGGTGAGCCCTGGTGAGTGCTATATCAACTCACTTTGCCTCAGTTTTCCAGCCTATAAAATGGGCATTGCAATACTCATTTTCCAAGTCAATGCTGACAAGTGCTGAAGAAAACTTCTGTGTTCGAAAAAGCTCGTATTGTTATTGCTTAGTGCTCATGTGACAGAGGAACAGAGACGCTGGGAGGGGGAACAGCATTTGTGTGACGCGTTACAGACTCGGCAAAAAGAAGGACTTAATTCAGTGGAATTTCTTCAGATATGAACTGGCAGCGACTGAGATTAGGAGTTTACATTCTGGGTTTTCGCTTTTAAATTTACATTAGTCACCTGATACTGGGAGATGTTATCTGGCATCCATGCTCACTTGGGAGAGCCTATCGACTTTGCTTTTGGAGTCTTACGAATTTGCGAGGTGTTTTCTGTGGGCAACTGTGGGCCCTTTAAAGCCTGTGCACTTCTGACAAACATTGATATTGCCCAATTTAAAGACAAACTTCCTGGTTTTCCTTGAATATTTTTTCCCACAGCTTTCCCTTGGTATTTATTTAACAGAAGGAAATGGCAGTTCTGTGGCAGGGCTGATGTTTGTAAGACATTCTGTTAACATGTTTTCAGTAAGGTCTCTTGTTTTCACCTGAACCTGTTTTTCTAACTGCTCTGTCTACAGCAGTGCAAGAACCGTATTACCAGTTTAAAGATAAAACGGGCAATTATGTGAATTAAGTGGGGCCTTGAAGGTATAAATAAGATTAGAGACTTAACCATGAGGGGTGAGGGAGGGGGTGGAGAAGTGGTTCATATGCCTGAGGATGGACTGATTGCAAGTCTGGGTCTGTAAAAGGAGCTGAAGCTTGTTCCTTCAGCACTAGAAATGCATACAGCTCTGTTTTCCTTGCAAAAGTCAAGGTAAAATCAGAGATTTTATTACCAGGGGCTCACAATTTCTCCTGCTTTCTCTGGAGCATTACGCGTTGAAAGCCCAGTGGGACCAGCCAGGCACATGTTATTTCAAATCCTTCCAGGGTTGCAGGTGAGGTACCAGGTGTGGTGGCCTGTACAGCAAGTCGGGTAGTTTGGTGTCACCCAAGTCTGATGCTGGTCTTCAGTAGTGAAGAACAGGACTGGGCTGACAGAGATCAGGTCCTATTCACTGACATTTTCTTGCCGTGTGTCCTTAAGCAAAGCAGGGACCTTCCTGTGCCATCTGGATAATTATTTAGCTTGAAGAATGGCTCGGTAGCTGGTGTCAGGCAGGTAGCAAAGACAGGTGAAAGGCTCCAAGATGCTCAGACCCAAGGTTAAACAAAAAAACCACAAAATAGCAGGTGAATCCTTTAGGCAACATTACACAGTGCTCACACGGGTAGAATTCTTCTTGTCGTATAAGGCTTCTCATTAATCTGTGGGTCTTACACTGTGGTTAGAATAGAATAGAATAGAATAGAATAGAATAGAATAGAATAGAATAGAATAGAATAGAATAGAATAGAATAGAATAGAATAGAATAGAATAGAATAGAATAATAGAGGTGGTGAAACAGTTAATGTGCTTTGCTACATTTCATAATTGCCGTTCTGTGATCATGACACACCTTGATTTAGCCCAGCGAAGAAAATCCTGTGGATATCATGCCCAGGAGAGGATTAACAAAATAAAGAGTGACGGAAAACACAGAGGGTGCACAGGGTGTAACAGTCAAGGGAGCACCGTAAGGCAGTAACAGAGCGAGGTCCCATGGTGCCCTGTAGTGCCACAACACAGAATAGGGAACAAAGAGTTTGTGAGATAAATAGTAGGACAGATAAAGTGCTGTCACCGCATTCTAGGCACCAAGAATGGTGGCAATAGGGAAAGCAAGTGATTTAAGCTCTTGGGGAATCTGTGCCAGTGCTAGGATTTGAGTTCACTCTGATGTTTTGTTCCTCCAGCCTCTGACTGTTTTTTCATCCTTCTTGATCTAAGTGTAAAATCTGCTTGTAAATAACTGCTGCAGTAGGTTATAATAAAATGCTGGGGGGGGGGAGGGGGGGCAATTCTGGATATTACACTCTTTTACTGGTTTTCTGTGCTTTCAGTAGCCATACCTACTAAGTGCATGCAGTATTTTAACAGCTGGCTTTCCTTCCACAGAAAACATCTTTTCATCGGTCCCAGACGCTGGGCTACAAAAATGGATTTGCCTTTTCTCGTCTGCCAACAGTGGGGATTGGCGGGGAGCGACTATATGTGAATCAGCTTTCTCAAGCTGAATTAGATGAATTATCCAACATGAGACCCACGCTGACCTATGGGCAAGCCAAGCAGGCTCCACCTTCCGGCTTCATTCCAGCACACGTGGCTTTTGACAAAAAGGTATAAAGAAGCTTATTCCAGGAATATTGCTGGCCAAGTTCGGAGACATAAACAGTCAGCTCCAGGGTTCATGGGACAGCGTGCAGCAGTTTTCAGATGCCATAGTCCTTAGTCAGAGACAGCTGAACCCCAGACTGAAAGAGGCTTTCTTTGCTTGGGAGGAGGATTATAATACGTGAACGATGTAAGACATTCCCCACAAGTTACGCTAGAGCATTTCCAGCAGGCGTTGGAAAAGAAGTTTGAGTAACTGAAAAGCTTCAGTTTATAACCTTAAAGTTTATAAACCTGTCAGCCACAGCCTGGCCTTCTGCCTTTCCAAAACTACATTGAGATCATAACTGAGTTTAAACTGTGAAGGACAGCCTGCAATGGGGACCTTGTTAGACTGTTTTAACTGTGGTCTATCTATTTATGCTTGTGTTTGTCACCACAGCGCGTTACAGCCTGCGCTGCTCCATCAGCGCTTCCTGCGTTATATTTTGGTGATCGTATCGGACGAGGAGGTGTCTGTGTGTCTGCTTGGAGCAGCCCTGAGCTCACCCTTGATTTTACCCACGCTGGTGGCAGGGACTGGAAGCTGCCGAGCATGCGAGGCTCAGCAGACCTGAGCGCGTGCAGGGGTTTGGATGCTCCCAGGCAGGCCTGGAAAGGCAGCCAGCCCATCTGCGAGACAGCCTGGGGAACAGATGTGCTGGGTTAATTACCGAACCTGTTCCTTCAGAATAATGTGGATGTTTCTGTTTAATCTGTCGGGTATGTCTCTGCCCCTTCATTCAAGCCAGAGTAGCAGCAGGAGCCCCAGCGCTGCTGGGGGAAGTCACGGTCCCTTGTGAAGCACTTTTGCTGGCTACTAGCAACTTGCTGGCTTTATCATCACTTAATTTCCTAGGCCTGTGGGCTGATGTAGGCTGAGTATGGGAGGCCTGATTGGTCTGCTAAGCTGATTGTAGTAAAGTCAGGTATGTCAGAAAACTAGATTACCAGCAGTAAACCAAGCATTTGGCAGGAGGTGAAATAGGGGGTGGTCAAGGAGGAGTATGGAAAAGGCTGTGTTTTTTACACCTATCTCAAGAGTAGCAAACTTGTAAAAGGCAGGTCTTGATAAAAGCCCTCTGCCGTCAGTCACAGATTAGGCTACAGTTGGCTTTGATTATTGTATAGATTACAATACAATTACAAATCAGTAACTTTGCACTGCCAAAGCATATTACAAATAAATTATTTCTCTCAATAGACTAATGGTGGTGTTCAAATTGTTTCTCTCTCTCTCCCTTTGGGATATTGTCCCTTTTGGCAGATTTTGAAGTTTGATGCCTATTTCCAGGAAGATGTTCCTCTCTCTGCAGAAGAGCACTACCGGATCCGCCAAGTGGCTATCTACTACTATTTGGAAGATGACAGCATGTCTGTCATAGAGCCTGTTGTGCAGAACTCTGGTCTTCCTCAAGGCAAACTTGTCAGACGCCACCGGGTGCCCAAGAATGACCGTGGGGATCATTACCACTGGAAAGATCTGAATCGAGGCATGAACATCACCATGTATGGCAGGACGTACCGCATAGTCGACTGTGACCCGTTCACACAGGTGTGTTGCTTTTACAGAGCACACCGACACAAAGAATCCTGGGAGTTACAGGTGGACAGACCTGTAACTGCAGCAGTCAGCCCAGTAGTCTGCATCTGTAACTTTCACGATATAGTTGCTCACAATCTTTCATTTTGCTTTTCGTGAAGACTCCTTTTCTTCAGATCAATGGGGAGCTCAAGGTATGATATTTGCTGAGGGTGTATTAATTGCTCAGTATTTTTGCCCCAAGGCTGCTGGGAGCCCATCCTTTGTCATCAGGACTTCTTACAATACGAATTCTAAGTTCATTTCTGTGTATACAGCAGTTTAATTGCTTAGAGTCCATATGAAAAATTGTGCATATATGAGAGGGAAATTACTGATCCTAAGTCTTTTCTGACTTCATGCTCCTCTGTTAAGAATAGGGGAAGGGAATGCAGTCCGTAACTCTGTACCCACCTACAGCCAAGCCCGGTCATGTTCTGTGGGTTGAGAATCGTTGTATGAACTGACCTTTCTGAGAGAGCTTACTCATTGCCTGCCTTTTCTATTTCTGGCTATTTCTCTACCAGTAAATGAAATAACAACAATCCAGTAACAAATAATAAAAAATAGCAGTGTAATGTTATCCGGTTAGGTTGTCCCCAGTATAATCTCAGTCTTGATCAACTACTATTCTTCCAAGCAATTCCCAAGAGCAGTCCAGGAGTTAGAATGCTCCAGGGACCATTCCCAATTGGTGAGTTACGTGCAGCCAACCTGTCCTGGAGGCTGAGGGAGTTTAGATGCAGGCTGTTTCCTGCCGGTTGGCCTCAGTGCCCAGGAATGTTCCCAAGCATGTGTAATATATTGGTATATACGTGGCTGCTGAGGACATGTGGGGCCAGATCTGCTGAAACTGCATGATTGTTAAAGTCAGTTGACATCAAATAAAAATCTGGTTCTCATGTTGGTTTTGGTTGGTTGATGGAAAACATGAAATGAGCCACATGGGTCTACATCTCAAGGCCGCTAGTCTATTTACCGGCATCCTCCAGACCAGAAAATAATGATTCTGGAAGAGTGAACCTGCCTTGTGAGTCTTTGGGGTGATCTCACATGCCTGTTGGAGATGTTTGCATAGGTGCTTCCTGGGCTGAATGTTTTCATGGATAGGTTCCCAAGGCCAAAAAGGAAAGACGTCCATTGACTTCAGAGGTTGTTTTGGGTGACTGATGTGAGTACACAAGTAATACCCTAGAGTTTGTTGATGCACCCAGGGTAAGCAAAAAATCTCCTTATAAACAAACAGATTGTCCTCTTTCTGTGGGAAAAGTACTCTTCCTGAAAGATGGACTGAAGCTGCCACTCTGGCACATATCCTTGTGGCTTGGAGGGCCTTGGTGGGCCTGGTATGGGTAACACTGACTTCCACAGTCTGACATATTGGGTAGCCCTTGGTCTCTTGCAAATTCATACTGACTACATCTGCAGTTACGCACTAATTTAATCTTTTTTGTTTACATAAAAGAGACCAACTGACAGCTGCCATCCATTTAAAGCCTGAAGGCCAAGGAAAACTGTGCTCAAGTAAAGTCTGAGTTAGGATGCTGAGGAGAGGACTGCCCTAAGTAATTAAAAGGCAAGCAAAGGCTAAACAGAAACATCTTGGTCGTCTTTGATTGTATTTGCTATTGCAGTAGAACTAATACTGCTGCAGTCTGGTGGTCTGTGAGGAATGAACTTGCAGTGTTCTGTCAACACTCATCTCGGCCCATCTGTAATCACTAGTTATCTCTTACCTTCAGAATTCACGGCAGCATTAATACCTTAGATGACCTTCCTAGGTGTTCCTGGAGAGCCAAGGAATTGAACTGAACCCTCCAGAGAAAATGGTTTTTGATCCTTACACCGAACTGCGTCGGATGCCTATGCGCAAGTATGTCACACCATCAGATTTTGACCAACTCAAACAGTTTCTGACTTACGACAAGCAGGTGAGAAAGCTGGTAGAGTTTACCTACATTGTAGACTATATGTGTTATTGCAACACAAGTTTTGTGATTCTGAAAAACGTCCACTGAATAAACTCCAGTTTTGCTCCTTTCTTGGCTTTTGTAAGAAACAAAGACTTTTTTTACTGAGCTTTGTGCCTTATAAACAGCTTCTCTTTGGATGTTTCTTGTCTTAGCAATAAACTGTTCTCTCTCACTTGCTGCTTTCAAGGTGAACCAGGCCTGTCCAGCTCTCCAGACCCCTGCTGCTCTTCCCACTGCTGCCTCAGCAGCCCAATTCATCCCAGTACCCACAGTACAAGGGCTTGGCTCTTCCGTACCTGGCAGAGAAGATTTCTGAGATGCCTCCAATCACCCAATCCATTTCATAGAATCATAGAATGGTTCAGGTTGGAAGACACCTTAAAGATCATCCAGTTCCAACCCCCTGCCATGGGCAGGGACACCTCCCACTAGACCTGGTTGCGCAAAGCCTCACCCAACATGGCCTTGAACACCTCCAGGGATAGGGCAGCCACAACTTCTCTGGGCAACCTGTTCCAGTGTCTCACCACCCTCAGAGTGAAAAATTTCTTCCTAATATCTAATCTATAAACTGTTACTCCTCATCCTACCTCTACACTCCCTGATAAGAGTCCCTCTCCATCAATCCTGTAGGCCCTCTCTAGGTACTGGAAGGGGCTATAAGGTGTCCCGGAACCTTCTCTTCTCCAGGCTGAACAACCCCAACTCTCTCATCCTGTCCTCTTAGCAGAGGTGCTCTAACCTTCTGATCATCTTCATGGCCTCCTCTGGAACCGCTCCAACAAGTCCATGTCCTTCTTACGTTGGGGTCTCAGCTGGACGCAGTATTTCAACCCACTTTGTTTGGACAAACTATTAGTGATTCTAATCCATAGTTGTTTTCTCTGGCTCTTTTTTCTCCACCCCAGGTCCTTCGCTTCTACGCGATGTGGGATGACACTGACAGCATGTTTGGTGAGAATCGGCCTTACGTCATCCATTACTACTTGGCAGATGACACAGTGGAGGTTCGGGAAGTCCACCAGCAAAATGATGGGAGAGACCCATTCCCAATACTGATAAAACGCCAACGCTTGCCCAAAACCTTTGTGGACAAGAAAAGTAAGTTTAGATTGGCCAGAAAATGTGGCTGTACGAAAGTGCCTTGGTGGGTAGACACATATGTGGTGGCTTTGTCAGAAGTACGCTGAGACCGGAGAATTTTTTCTGAGAACACTCCAGTGTCATTGTTCTTTTTGGCCAAAGAAAAGTTCTTTAAATGATCACTCAGTTCTTTATCTTTTGGGAAACAGTGGCAGGACATCAGTACCAACAGCTTGGTTTTGTATCCCTTTTCACTGGGAAATGTTAACATCTACCTGATTGATTTATTTTTTCTTTTGCTCCCTTGTCCTTAGAGACCTTCCCAAGCTGTGTGCTGGAGATCTCTGATCAGGAGGTGCTTGAGTGGTACACAGCTAAAGATTTTGCTGTCGGCAAATCTACCACCCTCCTTGGACGCACCTTCTTCATCTACGATTGCGATGAGTTCACACGGAACTTCTATCGTGACAAATTTGGCATCACAGATTTCCAGCCGGTGGAAATACAGAAGAAACCACTTGAGGAAGTTCCACAGGTGCGGCAGACAGTTTCTCAAAGGAAGGGATGCAATGAAGCAGTCAGTATAAGCACTTACAGTAAAGTATAGGTTCAGCTTAATAAGAACCTATAGTAAACAAGTTCAGCTAAAAGGAAAGAGCAAATAACTTGAAAAAGACAAGGCAAGAATGGTCATAATCAATATTAAAATGAAAGTCCTCTGAAATGGTTGATGTCTAATACTGTAAAGGACAAAGCAGTGATAATATTGTTAATAGCGATAGAAAGAATTCTGGTTATGTCTACACTAGAAAATTAAACTGTGTCAGGGTATGTTTTTGGCTGGGAAGCCAACAGGCACAGTCTGACTGTACTCATACTATCAAACTCTCCCTCACCTTCCAAAACAGGGTTGCCAAATCCAACCTGCCTACTGGGGATGGTCACAGCCCTTGTTACCTCCCAAACTGAGCCTCGGGATGGTTTGGAGTGTAGCTGGCCTAGACCGTAAACATGATGGAGATTAGGTTAACAGTGTAAACATATAGGTGACTGAGTTCCTGTGCACAGGAAGTCAGAGTTATTAGTCTAGCTAGTATAGTATTAGTTATTAGTCTCTTTATTCAGAGAAATTACCTCGCTTACTGAATTTCAGATTTTCTTAATTCTCATGAATATTTTCTATAACTAAAGGGTCCAACACATGGCCAGGCTAGTTGCATCTCTACTGGGCAGGATGTCACAGCTATTGCTACCTGGTGACAGAAGATTTCTTTCCGAACACCTGGTCTCTGATAAGCTGTCTTGCAAACATTGTCTTGTTCTTAGTTTCAGCTGTTTATGCTTGATATCTCCTCTGAACACAGGTAATTCCTCCTTATAATGGTTTCGGGGTCCTTGAAGACTCTCTTCAGAACTGCTTTTCTCTGCTTCCAAAGCCTCCCCGGAAAGATATAATTAAGATGCTAGAGAACCACCACAAGGTGCTGCGATACCAGTTGGCTCTGGTAAGTGTTTTCCTTGATGGTATAGTGCCAGGTTATGCTGCAGAGTCAGAGGGACGGGAGGAACAGCCTGCTCAGACAGGGCTGTTAGCAAATTCTCCTCTGTGCTGGTGGGAAAAGAGAGTTCCCCAAGCCGACAGGAGCGCTCCTCAGGGGATGCCCTTGGGTTATTGTGTACTTGCTGCGACAATTAGTAGCACGCAAAGGTAGAAAAAAAAACAAGGCCGAAAGTACAAAATGGGCGTGCTACAAAACCACGACCATTTATGGAAAAACTCCCACTGACATCAGCACGTGACAGATGGCTGTAAATGAAACAGCATTGCAACTGGGCATTGTGCCTCTGCCTGCCTCCAGCCGCTGCCTCGAGCGTGAGCTTGCTGTCTCCCTGCTGCTGGCTTGCAGCACCTGTCTTTCTCCAGGCTAGTGGTGGCCACAGCGGCCAGCAAAGGGCTGTGCTAGCAGAGCAGCCAAGTGCCAGCGCAGGAGCCGGGGAATCCACGGGGATGGTGCTTTCCACCCATGACAACGGCGTTCAGGCTCTGGCTTTTGTGCCAGCTTTACAGTTGGTTTATGCAAGGAGCCTCTGGCACGTCCAGCAGTAGCGATGGCATTTCCTGCGCAGCCTGGTGCCTGCCCTCTCCAAACACTCAGGGTGAATAAGGGCTGATTTCTTTTCCCTATTGTGCAGGAGTTCCTAAAGGTCACAGCTGACGAGCTCAGATCCACTTAATTTTAAACTAAGCAAGTAAACCCACTGGCATGTCAGGGGAGTGTCTTCCTGTGACTAAGAGCTGGAAGCAGCATCAGCCTCTCTCAGGCACCCTTTATAGTGAAAAATATAACTTTAATACTAAATTTTACAGCCAGTCTCACTCTGTGATGAGTCATTCCGTATAGGATACTCCTTTCTCTTGGGTTACTCAGTCTGTGGAAACAGTGAGTATACTTGGTCCCTGCAGCCCAGATTCTGCTTCTGTTAGCATGACTACAGCAAGTAACCTTTGAAATGCAGATACTTAACACTGTCTAGGGCTTTGTTAGGCTATGTCAGCATATCTGTAGCTTTTGGCCTCCATCAAGCGCTTTGGTTAGTCAGGTCTAAAAAAAAAAGCCATAAACTCTGGGAGCTTATGAGTGGGTTACCAGGTGCTCCTAATCACCCCACCAAAGAAAAATGTTCTTTTCCAAAGCCACTACCCTTTCCTCTAGGAATCACCAAACCCTGAGGACAGAAAGCGCCGTTTCATCCTCTCTTATTTCCTCTCCAATGACATGATCAGCATCTATGAACCCCCAGTCCGTAACTCTGGCATCATTGGAGGCAAATACTTAGGAAAGACCAGAGTTGCCAAACCAGGCTCTACTACAGAGAATGTCAAGTACTATGAGCCGTCTGACCTCACCATCGGTTCTACTATTGAAGGTAAAATCCAGCCTGGACTGATGACACTTTCTGAGCATTGCTTTTCAGTGCCTGCTCTGATATGTCATTTATTGCGCGGACAGTGCATATGCCTTTCTTCCCTTGAAAGATCTATTCCTTCTGGCTCTCATTACATTTGACTTTCCAGATCACCAGCTGGTGTGCGTTGATGTAACTCTGTTGCTGTCATGTTTGGACCTTTGACATAACTAGGAAAAGAGCTACTTTCTCCATAGTACGTGTTCAGTTTACATTTTGGGACTGGCCAGGATTCACAGGGTTAAAGCTTTGCCAGATGCCTACCAGCAGCAAAAGCCATAAATCTATCCTGTAAGGAAAATAAATGTAATACTGAAATATTTAGAAACGCACCAATGCTAATGAGGGAGTCATTGCAGACCCAAGCATGGAGTCTTTGCTTGCACCAGCTGCTTTTCTTGCAGTAAAACTCCCTTTGAGTCAGTGAAACTGTTCTCCCTTCAAGAAATGAAACAAATAGTACAGCTTGCTCAAACCTGTGCCCAGCCACCACAGAGAAACCGTGCTGTCTCCTCGACGATGAAGTGACTTACCCATGCTGAAAGGCAGGTAACGCTGCTTTCTTTAATGCCTCTTCCCCAGTTTTTGGCCACAGGTTTGTTATCACTGATGCTGATGAATATGTGCTTAATTATATGGAGAGCAACACAGAAAGTTTCCCTGCAGCAACACTGCAGTCCCTGAGGGATCATTTTCGCCCACGACAGGTCGTAAAGGAGACTGCCAACAGGTAGGCTTCAAAGGATGGCGTTGTAGAACTTCGTAAGACTGTGGGTTGACAGCTAAGGGCATTTCCAGCAGCCTCCATGGGCTCCAGCCTGCTGTCTAATGGCTGCTCAGCTGATTATTCAGCTCCAAGAGCCTGTGTCTGGACTTGTACAGAAGGGGTCAGGTGTGCACAATGTGATGTTGTGGCTGCTGCTGGCCCACATACCTTGTGGGACAGACGTGGCTCAGCAGCAGAGATACTTTCACCTAAAAGGACACAGTCATTGCCCAAAAGACAGCAGTTAACTCTAGCGGATGCTGCTGACAGTATCTGCATGAGCCACTGGACAGTTGCAGGCTCAGCAGAGGGTTGGTGGAGTCTTTTTCTTATTTGCTCTGGCTGTGCTTATCAGGCCATCAGAGCCTAGACCACATCCTCTTTTTTAGCTGTCTGGACCCATTTTGGGTGACCTGGTAACAACCCTGTTACCTCACATGACACTTTAGAGTCAGTTAGTATCATGGTAGTTCAGGGGCTTTGGCTGAAATTAGAATTGCATGCAGTTCCTGGGACTGTACAGAGCACACGAGGAAACGCTCCTTGTCCCAGAGCACTTGCAGAAAAAAGGTGCATGGGGGAAATGTCCTGCAAAGGGAAAATAGTTTACCTAATGCTCCACGATAAAGACTGAGTTTCATCTCCCCTAGAAGCCTGCTGTCTATTCAGAAATAGAGTCTGGCCAGCCATGGTGGGCAGCCAGCAGACAAGTGTCACAGTAAGGCTGCCAGAAGTAGCTTTTACATGAAGTCCCATTCCTCCTTTCTTCTACAGTGACATCCCCACGCTTGGGACCAGCAAGCAGGAACTGGATGAATTAATTGTGCAGGTTCAGGATGAGCTGAAGCTCCACGAGCACTTGAACAACAAGAACATTCGGGAGGCGTTTCTTCAGTGCGACGAGGATGGCTCCGGCACCATGGACAAAACAAAATTTTTAGGCCTTTGTGACAGCTTGAGGGTGCCAGCCAATGCCTTTCTGGTTAACAAGGTCAGAAGGAAGGGGTGCTGCGCATATTGAATTCCTCTCCTAGAGCTCTTCCAAAAGACCTCTTCTACAAACCAACCCTAGCCAGGCGAGACCAAAAGCTGCTCTATCCTACAAAGGGGAACGGCTTCAAGGAAAGGGCAAGGGAGACCCAGTTGAGAAAGGCCTCCGAGCTGTCGGACCAAGCCTGTGTCTTAAAGGAGGAGATAATAATTGCTGTGAAGGGAAGACGTGTTACCCAGGTTGCCCCTCAAATGAACAGCCGAGTGTTTGTCTGCACTGCTGTGTGGAGCCTGAAAATGCCGGCTGGCTCAGGTCTCAAAGATGAGCAGAAGTTGTATGTCATGACAGAGATCAGGCACAGGCTACTGCAGAGCTAGTGAGCGCCTGTCATGACTTAAGCACACCTGGGATTGAGTCGAGATGATGCTGAGGTCCTTAGGGAATCAGTCTTAGGAAAGCTTAGATGCATTCTGGATTTAACAGCAACTGAGTGGAAAATTGGAGAACTAAGTATTGTACCCAAAAAACTCATTAAAAAAAAGAAATTAGAATCATAAACACTTGGTTAACATAACTATAACCTAGGATTGCTGGGCACTATGAGCAACAGCACCTGGAGATCACGGTCTGCGTAGCAGAAAATGTGAGGGAAACTGAGGAGAAAAATCTCATGCAGTGGGGATGGAGGATCCTATCAGGAATACGACCGGCAAGGATGCTTTCTTAGCATGATGTGATATGCAGTAGATTAGTGGCCAGTAAAGGCCGACTCAGAGTTTAAAGAAATCTGGAAACCAGAAGGAGTGTTTTCCTTGCTAAAAAACCCCACCGTTTTCTAAACCAGCCAACTGTGAGCATCACAGCTGTGGTTAGAAAGGTGCCCAGGCAGGGCATTTATCTCTCTGAACACGCACTGAAAAAAGCCCTTTGACCAGCACCCAGGGCATATGCTGGGCTAGAGTTCATCAGAGACCACTCTGCCCGGAGGAATTTACAGTGTGGTGGCACTCCTTGCTGCCCCTACTCAGAGACCAGGAGATGAAGTGACGTGCCCAAGAGCATGTGGGGAACCTGTGACGATTGAGGCTGAGCCCCCATGTTTGAACCCCCCCACCTAATCACTACAAGCATCCCTCTTCTCTCTTGAAAACTTGACAATAGTGTGCTCAGAGCCCTCAGAAGTGTGGCGGTGCTATAAATTAAACATATGGCAGATGATAGTTAACTACTGTCTGGATTGGAGAGGAGCACAGCTGTCAGTCACACAAGAGCAACCCTAGTCAATTTGTCTCCAGGCGACAAGGGGAAGAAGAATCCTTTCAAGGAACTGTGATATTAGACCTTTTCCATCTCCCTGGGTGTCAGTAGGAGATTAGTTATGCAATTAAAGAAACAAAACCCCTCTTTCTCCTCCTTGAGCGTACAAAGGCTATAGCTCTGTAACACAATGCAGGGTCAGGCGTGGACACCAGAACTGGCTCATTAGTATGGCTGTCGCCGAGCTCGATTATCTGTGCCTCTGCTTTATGCCATGTGCACACACCAAAGCGACACCAGTGAACGGTAACTGTTCAGATACGCTGCCCCCATCCCGCTTTTGGCAGGGATTTCTATGGGGTTTTTGAAAGATTTGCCATGGCCTATGTCAGTCTTTGGCCATGCTTTATTTTTGGGGGGATTATTATTTTTTTTTTGGTGGTGATACTCGGAAGGCAATCAGGATTAAACTCAAACACTTTAATTCGTCTCCTTGCATAGATTAGTGTCGCCTGTAAAGCATTCAAGCTTACCTGGGATTCAGGACTACTGAGCTGGTAGGCTTTTCCACCCAGGGGAATCACATCATCTGCTCTGTCACACAAGGTGTACTTCTGTGCACTTTCCCCTAAAAAAAAATACTTGTAGCTTCTTTCAGCTCTTTATGGTGTGTGTTTGTTTTTTTTTTCCCCAGCTGATTGACCTATGTTCTCGTGGAGAAGACAAGATAAACTACCATGACTTCCTTAGAGCCTTCCCCTCGTGATCTTCCCCCAGAAGTTGAAGCACAAGACCAGCAATAAAATTCTTAGCTGAGTTGACTTTAAGGCATTGTACTTCAAAAAGAATGCTCTAGTCTTCACCTTTGCTTCGCTTGCTTTCTCCCCCCACTCCTCACCGAAGCCAGCTAATTTCACCCTCACTTTGTTAACTATTTTTCCTTCCTAACCTCTCCCTGCCCTTTTAGCTATCACCAAACTCAACTTCACAACTGCTGGATATTGAAATGAAACTCACAGGAGAAAAAACTTCAGAGAACCAAAGCCAAGTTCTCCTGTTGTTCTCTCAACTTTTCAATGCAGTACAGCAAGGCTTGCTAGAGCTAAAGCCCTCTAAAGCCTGGAGCGATAACCACTTTCGATTTCTCTTACAGAATCGAAAGGGGCCTTTCACCTTCAAGCAGCGAAGACTGCCAATTTAAATTGTTATTTGCATTGTGAGAACATCTAACAGCCCAGCTACGGACCATGATAAACTCATGCTTGGTAGTCTGAAAATAAGCAGGTCATGCACGGCTTTTATGTTACAAAAGCGTTAATAAATCTGCTTTAAACAGAAGTACCCTCAATGGCTGGAATAACTAAGGATTAAAGTGAAGGGGAAAAAACAAGCAAAACTGTGATTTTGGGTTTACTTTTTTCGTCACCGAAAGGGTTATCAAGCATCGGAACAGGCTGCCCAGGGAAGTGGTGGAGTCGCCATCCCTGGAGGTGTTTCCCAGCTGGGCAGACGCGGTGCTGAGGGACACGGGTTAGTGGTGGGTTTGGCAGTGTTGGGTTGATGGTTGGACTCGATGATCTCAACGGTCTCTTCCAACTTGGGGGATTCTGTGATTCTGTACTTGAAAGGGAGCAGTGAGTTTAGCTCTCGCGTAGCTATGGAGATAGCAGGGGCCTCTACACAAATTGCTGACAGCAGCTTTGCGTTTTTTTATCAAAAGCTTGGGAGAATGACTTTAGGGCCGAGATACCATCTAAACCCATCTTATGCAACCTGTCATCTTACCAGACGGGTCCAATGAAAAGGGAAAACTAGCAATTGGCATAACAATCGAGTTCTGACACTTGTGCTCCGCTTTGAGCTACGTTGCTCATCTCTCCACAGAGGTAAACGTGGCAGGGACCTTCTCAGCCCAGATGACACCTGCCAGGTATCGCCATTGAGCACACATGAAAGGCAGCCATCACGCACGCAGCAGAGAACAAAGCTCTTTGGAACAAAAATGCTTATTTAAATCAGCTTTTGTGCTGTGGATTCCCACTTCCCCTCAGACAGCTGAGAGCCTCCACACGACAGCTCCCTCCTGCCTGTTCGGAAAGGTCACCGCTCTTCCCTTCTGGGCCCATTTTGTGCTGCTGCTCACTCCGACCGAGAACCGCTACAGCTCTCTCTGGTCCACCTCGGATTTTCAAAGCCTGGCTCGGCATTGCGCGAGGTGCCTTCCAAGCAGCAGCTGACAAAGGCTAACTTCTAAAGGCCACCTTAATCAGCTTTCCCAGAGACCAAGAACTGAGAGATGAAATTACTAGAGCTGTAGGCTGTAGAAAAGAAAGTCAGAAACTGTTTTCTGCACATGCTATGAAGCTGTAACCCAATACTCAGCCAAATCACGTAGCATGCCTGGGGCCAGCTGCAGAAAGTATACAATTTAGCTCACCATAAAGTATGCACCTAAACCACATCAGATAAATCATACCCTACAAACGCCCTTACCCTCCACTCCCAACGATGAAGGCAGCCACAGATAACGAACTCAGAAGCAGCTGCCCGTGCTGTAGACATGGGAAATGCGAGAAGATGAACCCTGGCTGTGGGAAATACGAGGACACAAGAGGTTGCGCCAAAGGGAAAAGACTAGTCTGGTATGGCAAGAGAAAGACAAGTACAACCCACCGCAGCCTGCTCTGGAAACACGGACAGCTTGGCAGAGCGATAAAGCATCAGCGAAGGGCAGCAATGGAAGAAGAATCTATGCCTTTTTATTTATTTATTTATTTCAGAAAAATACTTTTGTCGCGTTTATCACAAAAGTCATTTAACAACAGACAACAACAAACAAAATCCGTACAAAAATGTGAACGACAGGAAGAATGAAACCAACGGGATAAAAATATCAGAGACTGTTACTTCCCCCCACCCCCTCCAAAATTAGGAAATTTGCACTAAGGTATAAATATGGAAGAACAGACATTTTCCTCGAGTTCCTTTTGCTGAGGTTTGGTCCATCGAGTTGAACATATTCAAAGAAAAACTACACGCCTCTGCCTGGCTTTTACAACAGCCATTCTTCCCCGCTGCCAGCAAAACCCCGCGTGCAGCCCCAAGGTGAAGTAACATGCTTCACAGTTTGAGTATAAAGCCTGCCAAACCATTTATTACATGCTCCTGAAGTTTACCAGAAGGTTGTAAATCAAACCCCATAATCTCCCTCTACCGTTGACGCAAGTCGGGGTCCATCTAGCAAGACTTCATCTAAGGCAAGAGGCTGAGGCTGCTGAAAAGCCCCGAGCACTGCAGTAAAGGCAGCCTATCTACAGGCTTCAAGAGTCACTCGGAGGCAAGGGGGAGGCATCCTAGAGTAGTTATTCTTCCCTCCGACCAGGAAGCCTACCAAAAATACATTTTAAAATGGTGAATTAAGGGTAAGGAGACCTACAGGGGAACTGGAACTGGTCTTCTTGACTACCAACCCAAACGTGATGACTAAGAAGAAAGAAATCCTGAACAAAAAAAAATGCAAAACCCAAACAAACAAACAACCGCAACTGTAATGCCCTGTAACGCAAGAGTCACTCAAAGATTTTATGTGAAACGCTACATCTGTTCTTCCTCTGCCCCTTTCTCTTCCCAAGCCCATTCCCCAACTATCTAAAACAAAAGGAGAGAACTACTGCTGGTTATTTCCCAGCTCTTCCAGGCTAGGGCAGGAAAACGCTGTGCTTCACACCAACAATCACAGACTACTCAATCCCCGACCTTCTTAGGTTGGCTAACGGACACAGACTACAAAAGCAGCCTCAAGCCCACAGGAAGGGTGCAAGCAATAGTGTTACGCTGAAAGGACTTGCAGTTTTATGTAGTCTCTAACACTTTCTGCACTGTGGTGAACAAGAGCTCCCCGTTGGGGTCGGATCTTTTTTGGCAGAAGATGGCTTGACAAGATGGGGCACCAGAAGAGCATCCGCTCAAAGCGAGTGGACTGACGGCATCTTTTTATGCAGAGAGGTCAAGGAAAGACTGACCACTGAGGACTTGCAATGAAAATACTCCGTTTGGGAAAGAAAAAGCTCTTTGGGCTGAAGAGAAGGCTCGGTCTGCTGAGAAATGACATGGATGTAGAAGCAGTTACTGCAGGGTTGCAGCCAAGGGATGGTGCTTGCACGAGAAGACAGAGACAGAGCAGCCCCTGGCAGCCCCTCCGATGGAGGGTGGACTGCAAACCTCTGGGATGACAGCGCATATTGCCTTACAGCAAAGGCTCAGCTAAAAAAAAAAAAAAACCCAAACAAAAAAAACCCCCAAAAATCCAAAAACCTGCCACGTTCGGGCATAACAGGAGAAGGATGGGGATTTCTGAGCGCTAAAGGTAGGGCAGGGCAAAAAAAGCCCCATCATCTATAGGTTAAAAAATTAAAAAAAAAAATAAAAAAGAACACATGGAAATGCTTCCAAAGCAAACTGTCCCTTTTACTGGTAGCTCTATCAAAAAGAAAACAAAAAACACATAAATGTAGCATATGCTGTACATACGTGGTAAAGAGGGAGGGCATTCAGCTACTGATAGAGTACACAGATGAAGCGTACGAGAGACTACATGGCAACATAAGGCACTTGGGATACAAAGCATAATTAGCTACTTTATGAAGACACGGGGATTGTGCAAGTGGAAAAAGCTGCCTGGAGCGAAGCAGGCAGGAGGAGGAATTATCCAGCAGCCAGTTTTTTGGGGGACTGTATGTGTCACCTGTTAGCAGAGTCGATACCTCAGCTGCTGCGAGGCACCGGCTCTGTGGAAAGGACCAGCTGAGGCTCTGGAGAGACGCCGGCCAGCAGTCGCGCTCGGAGGGCACGTGGTAGTGGATGGCTGGGAACGGGAAGAGGCAGCCAAAAGGAAAAACCTCTCACACTAGACCTTTTCCATGTGCTCCCTAACATAAAGCTCTTTTCCCACCCCTCGCATCGCATTCCACTGTGGGTACTGTCGCTGCCCGAGTCAAAATGTGTATTATCTACCCAGCAAGGGCAATAAGGAGCAATGGAAGATACCACCAAGGGCTCTGCTCCAAAGTCTCCTTCCTCAGTTCCCCTGAAAAAGGGGGAATCCCTCCCCTGGAGTCCTTCTGACATCTCCCGTTTGGGACTCAGAGGTCACGGGGATGGAGGAATAACTAGAATTTGACCCACCATCCTGACGTCCCTGCACACTTTCTCCCTTTGGTGCCCAGTGTTACCTGGGGCTCCACAAGGAGAGGGGGAGGAAGGAAGAAAAAAACACCTACAGGAGGAAAAAAACCTGACCCAGCTCCAAGAGGGGCAGAAAAATCAACTGTCACCCGCTCCTCAAAACACGAATGACGCGAAGGGACGACTGCGCCAGCCTCAAGCTAGAATTGCACTCGGAGAGAGGCAGCGTCCGGCCGCCCGAAGGGCTGAGCAAGAGGCACGGTAAGGACCACGTGCTTCCCTCACCCGCAAGGAAGGTGGGACCTCAATCCTGGCTTTGCGTATCGAAGAGCACCCCAGCTCCCTGTAACCCTGCGCCCCCTGCTCCTCACCCAGCCAGGGGAGAACACCACTCGCCTGCTCCTGCCGCGGCGACGGAGAAGGAAAGCTATAGCCGGCTTCGCTGCACAAGAGGCACCAACAGCGAAGCCCAGCTACAGAAACTGCCCGGGAGGAGAGCTGTGAGGTGAGAGGTGCCAACCTACCAGATCTAGACTGGTGCGGGGCACCCCGAAAAAAGCTCAGCGAGCTGGCACTGACCCACAAAACCCTGGGCAGGAGATGCTGCTGCCCAGCGAAGAGGCAGCAGGGGACTGAGCTGGTGGGATCTGGGGTTCCCACGGATCTCCTGCCACCGCGCGCAGGTGGCAGCAGGCAGGAGCAAGAGGGGAAAGTGGTCTGCAGCAACAGATGGCCTCTGAGGTAGATTTGAGACAACTCCATCTGCCAACAGCTACGTGTCACAGGTCAGGCTTTTCCTAACGTGCAAGCTGCTCCTTGCAGCCCCAGCTTCCTTCCCCTTCCCTGTCATCTCATTCACAGCTCAGAAAGGGATGAAGGGGCTAGGTTTTTTGGAAGAAACCCTGCGTTTGATAGCACCTTGGGTGGATACAGGCTCTGTATCCTTTGGAAACAAAGAGTGAAGCTGGTGGCTGCCAACGGCACGGCTGGATCGGTACAATAGGGATGAGGAAGGATAAGGCGACAGCATGAGGGGGACACTCCCGTTGATGCAAAAAACCTTTGCAGCAGCCAGTTTGTCATCTGGACGTGGTTGCAAGCCATGAGAACAGCAGGTCCACGAGGCACAAGCAAGCTGGCAAAGGGCCTGGGCTGACAGGAGGCAGGCCAGCACTCAAGAGCCGAGCAGGACTCAAGGTTCCCCGTGGACCTGAGGATGCTGCTGCCCCACGACAAGGCACTGCGAGCTGCAGAGCCTCGAGCCCCGCTCTGGGGGCTGCGAGGTCCAGAAAGCTAAGGGGCAGCTCACTTCCTGCAGCCAAGAGTGTAAGAAGGACCCAGCTGTACCAGAAGAGCTGGGGCAAGCAAAGGCTAGGAGGTGGGTCCTATATGAAGAGGGAAATTTTCTCCCTTCTCTGCTGCCCAGCTCTCCAAAATTAGCTCAAAACCAGGGGTCAGAAAAACCCCGCTTCGTCCACCATGAGACAAGACATGGTTGAGGTTCCTCCCTCGGACCCTGGGCTCTTATTTGCAGCACCACCATCCTGTGGCACTTGCCAAGCACTGACCAGACGTGCCCCAGGGGAGGCAACCCTCGCCCAAGAGCACCCCTGAGCCTCAGGGTCACAGAGCCCCAGCACAATCCTCCAGGAGCCTGTTCCTGTAACAGACATGTGGTGCCTTCAAGCTGCCGTGGCCCTGAGCCAGGGCTCAGGGAAACACCACGGAGGTGGGGAGGGGGGGGGAAACACGCTGTAGAAGAAAAAAAAAAAGGATTGTTTGGAACCACCTACGATGCATTTGTAACAATAACACAAAATAACCGAACACTAATATAGATAAGAAAAAAATTGCACGCTGATTTACGATGGAACAGAAGAAGGCAAAACCGGGAGGGATGGAAAAGGCTCCTATGAAGGGAAAGGAGCAGGGGAAAGGGACCTTTTTGGTTTTATTGCGAATGGTTCAAGAGAGCAAGAAAGGAAGGAAGGGAGGAGAGCGAGAGACACCTTGGGAAGATGACCGGTTTCCAAACCGTTCAAGACGACGCTCGTGAGGACCGGGAGGAGGGGCCGCTTCGTAGTCCTGGTATCTCGCCCTCCTCCCCAGGAGACAAACCTTGGCTTCTACGGAGATTTCAGCTTCTTGGTTCGCAGCGAGGTGCCATTCTCCGCTTTCACAACTCCATTTTCATGGTAGCCTGGGGACGGAGAGAGAAAACTTGTCCCTTGCACAAGCCAAAACCTTAACCCTCTTGAGGCTGGGCCACAGACACGGGGAAAACCCCCACCACGGCACAAAGCTGCTGGGGACCCCCTGGGCTCGGCGTAGAGCAGGAGGCACCGCCGCAGCATCGCCGGTTCGAGCGGCAGCCGGCCCGAGGGGATGCTGAACTGCAGGATCGATGCCCCATGGTGCCACCCCCCGGCACGCCAGCCCTGGCGCTCACCCGAGTCCCTCTTGAGCGGCTTGGCTTGCTGCTTGGCGCCGGCAGCGGCTCGCTTCCGACTGCTCTGCTCGTTCCAGTACTCCCGCCAGCGCCGCAGCTGGAAGTGGATGAAGCGCCACATCACCGAAGCCTGGAAGAGGCACACCAACAGCAGCACACTCATTCTGGTAGGGGCGGAGAAGAGGCAGGCTAAGAACAGAGGAGCGAAGCCACCACCAGCCCAGCCTTCTACCCACACCGGGGCTGGTGGCCGAGGTCCCCCTGGGTGGCTGCACCGAGCACCAGAGGCAGGCGCCATCGCTCCAGCCACTGTCTCTGCTTTCTGCCATCTCCTGAGCTCAGGGCAGCCACTTCCCTTTCCCTCCCTGTAGAGATCTCAGGGCATTGCTGGCTCTTAAGACTTCAGGGCAGGAACTTATGAATAGGATCATCCCAACCAGCACTGTCCAAACCACAGTCTGCACGGTCAAGGTAAGATGTCCCCAGCTGCTCTGCACGTCTAAAAGTTGGACATGGTTGGAAGCTAAGAAAGTCCCCCAAATCCTCAGTAGTCCGTAGCTCCAAAAAGGCACCTGTCCCAACAGCTTCTGAACTGAACCTACAGCTGCTGTATGGGTGAGAAAGGCTACCAGTCTTGACAGACAGCCTGCGAGGCATGAGGAACCCATCCCTTCCCATGTCAACAGGCAGCAAAACACATCCAAGCAGAAGGGAAAACACTTTTTCATTGACCACATCCCTGTCAGCGCAGTTAATGGGTGCAAAGGGAAAGCCTGCAAGCCTTTCTCTGAGATAGGCTCGTGCTTCACAGCTTCATTCAATGAGCAACTTATTTGCTGGCTTCTTCCTCCCTTTTCATAGCTCCACAGCCTTTAATCCCTCCTCGCTCCCTCCACTCCTCCGAGCTTGCTAGGACCTTCCCTAAAGGGAACCTAGATTAGAACCCCATCATTATTTCCGAACTCATCAAAAACTACCCTGGGACAACACAGCCAAGGAACATATGGGACAGGTTTCACAATTCAAGTGAAAGGATGCATGAAAAAAAGAAAAAAAAAAAAAAAAAGGCAGTAGAAAGGGAATATTCCTACCTGAAGAGGATATTGTTGAAGAGAAAGCTGAAAAAGTTCCCTCTCTCAGGGTCGAGGGCCTGGTTCTCCACCCGTGGCAGCCCGAAGCCGATGACCAGGATGTACAAGGTGAGGGTGAAGAGCCTGGTGACCACGAACACGATCGCCCAGACGTTAAACCTGCAGGAGGACAAGCAGAGGTGTTGGCAGGAGCATCCTCCAGCGCTGAGCTGGGAGGTGAGAGCGAGCCACCCATTGTGCCGACAGCTCTCCAGGGCACCAGAGGATGGAAGCCGTGGCGAGCTCGACTGCTTACAGCTTCTCGTTGTTCTCATCCGTGAAGTAGACCAGCCGGGCCATGTGGAAGAAGAATTCGGCTAAGTACTGCAACAGCAAGAGGATCAGCCCCAAGCGGGTTAAGCTAAGAGGTAAGAGAAGAAAAAAGCGTCACTGGGCTGGTCAACCGTGGTCCTTCATATCCAGCAACACCATCTCCCCTGCCACCCCTGAGCTGCAGCAAGCACCAGCCCAAAGCTGGACCTCTCTGCAGCAGCTGGGGTAGGATTGTGATGTTAGAATCCCCGTCCCCAAAACATCAAAGCAGCCCAAACCAGTAGCAGAGCTGGGATAGGTCTGACGCAAAGCCCTAACCGCGGGCATTGCTGCTCTGCGCACACACTCGGAGGAAGGACAAGAGCTCTGACTGCCCATGCCGTGCTGGGAGAGCACCCCAGGCTGCTTCCCACAGCCAGGGAAGAGGCACCCACCAGTCTTTGTTTCGAGTCCCCGTTTAACATTTGCTTTGCAACACCTTGTGACCAGAGACCGCCTGCGCCCTCGCGTTAACGTCGCTGACCTCCGTCAAAAATCAGCTCTGTCGGTCTGTGAAGTGTTTGACTAACGGCCCGCAGCCGGGAGGTCACCTTCAATACCATCTGCTTTATAAACGCTCGCCTTTATTCCCTTCAAGCCCCCCCTCCCTGCTGAGGCTTCCCGGGTCATTTGCACTGCAGAAGGACCTGCTCTGCCCCATCCGCGGCGCGGGCCGGGATGCCGAGGCAGCGGACTCACTTGAGGAGGTACGCGCCGGCGATGTGCACCAGGTAGAGCGCGATGCACCGCAGCTGGCGGGGAATCTCCTCCTGGCAGGGGGCAGAAGAGTCACGTTAACCCCTCACTGCTCTTTACCCGCCCTCTCCCAAAGCTTGCCGGTGGGCAAACCGCCTCCAGCATTCCCAAGGCACATGGGAGCACCCACCCGGCTCTCACCTTGCGAACTTTTTGGAAGTAGAGCTCCGGCAGGGCGTGCAGCCAGTACGCCAGCTGGCACAGGTAGAAAAACTTCACCTGGAACCTGAAACGCAGGGACGAGACATGTGAGCCAGCCCCGGGCATGGCAGGACCCCAGGGACCCAGGCACCAGGGAAAGTGCCCAGCCGCACGGCACCGGGCAATCCCTCCACCACTTTGAAGCCACAGGATTTAGGAGGCATCATTTCTGGGCTGAAATTACGTGTTGAGCCAAGCTAGCCATGCCTGGAGTTGTGCCGCGGACTCCACGCTCTCAGCAAACCTCATTCTTGCAAAAACCCAAGAAGAGGGAATTATCCCTCACTTCGTTTCTACTATGAAAAGCGAAGAGCAAAACGACTTGCTCAAGGTGGTGCAGGCAGGAAGCAGCCAGGACGAGCAACCAGGCCCACAGGACCTTCTTCACAGAGGAAATCCTCCAGGACCACCCTCCCCGGGGCCATAAATGAGATGTCCAGCATTCCCCGGGACCTCACCGCGGCATCCTTACAGCAGGGTGCGTGCAAAGTGCGCTGTCAGCGCCCTGCTCCTGCTCCCAGCCACAGGGAAAACCGTATAGAGGAAGGAAGTGGTCAGCCCGAGAACAAAATGCCTTTGCGAGTGCTTACGGAAGATAAACATGCGGGTAGTTTTCCCACAAACTCCGGGGGTTTGATATGTATCCTTCCTGAAAAGAGAAAAGATGCAAGCCTTCAGCAAAAGGAACAGGCAGGTCTCCAAAGCTCAGCCACATTCACGGGTCTCTAGCACCCCGCTCAAGTTTCACGAGGCCCCCAACATCTGGGGGTGGGAAGCCGCTTGCTCGGTTGCACGGAGGGCCCCAAGTGGAGGACAGAATGTTTTGGGATCTGGATGATGCGGGAGGGATGCTCTGGAGGTGCGGGGGCGAGATGCCGGCAGCACGGCTACAAGCAACCGCGCGCGTGGCTCGGGCGTGCTTCTTTTTCGCCGGCGTTTCCAGCCCAAGTATCATGTAAGCAAAAAGAAGTACTTCCGAAGAGAAATGGGAACAGAAAACGCCTACAAAAATTACTTAATATGCATTGCATAGTTGAATTTTCCACCTGCCTGGGTTCCCCTACAGCCTCTCAACTTACGCTTGCAGGGCAGATTACAGGATGGGGCTCCCTTCTTGTCCCATGCCTGCACTGAGCCTTGCAAAAAGATGTTGGCGTGGAGACCTCATCCTGCCCAGGACCTATCTGTCACCATTGCCCACGCTCTGCCCACTTTAACCCTTTTTGTACCTTGGGGAAGCCCCATGGAAGCGCAAGCGCTGCAAAGAGTCACCCACTCTACACGTGTGGAGCATTTCGGGAGCTCTCTGCAGCAACGTGGCTTTGCACAGGAGGCTGCAGCCTTGGAGCCAACAGGGATGGATCTGGTGCTGAGCAACAGCAGCCCGAAACCAGCTGCCCTCCCTGCAGCCCTACGGGACCAGGAGCAGTGCCAGCAGATCCCCAGGGATGCTGGCCTGGAGGGAGTAGCAGTCCTCTAAGGAGGGCTGGCAGGATCCCGAGCAGCAGGAAGGGGACCTGCCCCAAAGCATCCACCCCCAGCACCACCAGGGACCACAGCTGGACCCCAACAACCACCAGTAGCGTTACTTCACACTACCAAAATAGCTGTATCTCCCCCCTGCCGCCTGTTCTTCCCTCCCCCTTCCTCCCCAAAACGAAACATTTCCACTTCCAATTTTTCTCCCAGCTGTGATGGATTGAAACATCCCCAATGCAACTCAAGCCTGGGTGGTTTCCCTGCTCTCGGCATTCCCCTCACCGCCAGCTCACCAAGGGAGGGATCACAGAGAGAAGGATCACAAACATTGCCCCATTCACCCCACTTCCCCATAAAGGGCATCCAAAAACCCCAAGGCACTGAACTCAAATAAGGAGGAAAATAAGACTGAAAAACAAGGTGGGTCCTGGAGCAGCGGATGGAAATTACAGGGTTTCTGGGTTCCAGCTCTGAAAAGTTTTTACAGCCCATTTGCTTGTGCCTTCCGCAAAGCAGGAGAAGGATGTCCTGAAATGATCCTCACTGCACGGCTGGAAAGACCCACCACACTTGTAAACTGAATTTGCTGTAACGTGCCAATCTTGGCCCAGGGGCTGGCTGGGGATGCCATTTCTGGCATTCCAGAAACCCCAAATCCCATCCAGGGAACCCAAAGCCATCCAGCCCCGTGCCTTACCGTCACCACGACATACAAGCACCAAACCATGGAGGTGAGGTGGAAGGCAACCAGCTGTCCCGATTCATTGAACTTGCTGTGTTTGACCTTGGAGAGATGGAGACGCCTGTTGATTTTCTGGGAAGGTGGAGAGGGAGAGAAAAGGAAGGAGAAAACATGAGCCACCGGGTCAACGGCCCTTCCTCCTCCTCCTCCTCCCCATCCCAAGAAGCCCCTAGAGAAGAAGGCTCACTCATCACCACCCCAACCCCCAGACCACCCCCAGAGTGGCATTAAATTGCAGCAGGACCACGTCTCTCCAGGGTATTTGAGATATTTTGGTGACTCAAGACACCAAACAGCACTCACGTCCAGGGCATATTCCTGCACCACCGCATGCAGGATGATGGCAATGAAGATGTAGAAGAGGATGGTGACCAGATCCTTCAGCCCATAGTGATACTGGACCAGCTCCCCATCTGCAAAGAAACCAAATGGTGGGTAAAATCCCCATGACCCAAACAATTTCCAGGTAAGGGGTTATGGATTAGTGGAAGTTCAGGGAGGGCTATTCCCAACACGCAGCTTGGATGCGGCCACCAGGGAGGTGGAGGCAGAAGAAGGTCATGACTGTGCCAGTGGCTGCAGGGCTGGGAAAAAGGGCTCTAGCCTGGGTCAGTTAATTGGTGGAGGGTGGATGGTTTAATAGTTACACACCTCAAGGGAGGTGACAATCAGGACACCTCGAGTTTCTCCTGCCAGAGGTGAGGAGCTGGGGACAGCCTGGCTGCAGAGATGGGAATTTATCAGGGATGAAGACATGGAGGCAGGGCTGAAGCAAGCGATGGGCAGGCAGAGCTTGTCCCTTTTGGGACACCCTGCCGGGAGCACTAGGGCTCGGGATGGGATTTCCACCCCCGCTCTGGTTATCATCCAACACCCAGTCTCTCCCACTCACCCCGGAAAGCTGCTGGAGCAGGATCCAGCTGCCTAAATGCAGATGCCTTGTGCTATTAAGGGATCCGAGACAGCGACGTGGAGCTGGCAGATAAGAAATAGGACCCATAGGAGGTCCTGCTCTTTCAGAGCAACAGGAGACCCAAGAGCACCCAAAATACCCGAGATGTCTGCATTTAGGCAACCATTTGCAGCCCTGCAGCTTATGGGGAAGAAGCGGAGTCGGGAAAGCTGCTGTCCTTGCGGCACCCTGCAGAAAGCATCGCCACGTGAAGCTCAGCCCGCTCCCCAGCTGGTGCTCTCCTTTACCCTGATCCTGTCCATCCTCTCCTAACATCAATGCTGGGAAGTAACTTGTCTGTCATCGACCCTGTTTACCCTCAAAAAAAAACACTTCAGCCCAGATTTCTAAGATTTCAGGTACAGCAATATGATTTGAACAGGCTTTACGAAAACACCTGGCGTAAGGATGTGAAAACACTCGGTCCTTTGGAGCCCCTCGGCTGGGTGCTGTGCAAACCCGGAGGTAAAAACACTGCCTGTATCACAGAGCTCGTAATGCCAGGACACGAGAAAAGAATTGCAAGACTAAATAAAATAACATTACACTGCGTGCGGCTGATCTGCCTCCCCTCCCCTCTCTACGGTCTTTCAGAAGCTGCTCTAGCAGGAGCTGTGCGTGCGCTGAGCGCAGGAGACAAGAGCGAGATCTGCTGACTGACAGGCAATGGCATCCTTGTTGCGAGGGATGCGAAACAGCCTTGGAAAAAATCAGGTGAGGAAGAACGCCGTCCCCTGAGCAAGCTCGCTGCACCAAGGGCTCCCTCCCTGCAGCCTCAGCTAGCCCATGCCTGGTATTGATACCCCAATACCTGGTGAGACGGTTATCAGCCCCCCCGCCCTGAGATTTCTGGTAGCAGGAAAGAATAAATCATTTAACACAAAGGCAGCGGAAGTTGTCTGGACTCTGCCATAGCGGAGCGCAGACCACAATTTAATCTGGGGGCTGGATGATTTCTTCAACCATGACATTCAAAGATTTTAAGGGCAGACCTTTTATCTTCCGCTTGTCTGCCTCATCCTAGCTTCACTAATCCCAACCACCCCAGCTCTTCCCTTGGATGGATACTCAAAACACTTCTAATTAACTGCAGTTTTCTGCCACCAAGCCAAGCTCCGTGCCCTGGGCGTTTGGCTCATCCTGAGCCCGGGGCTTTATCCAAACCACCTCCTGCTGCCCCCACACTGGTGTCCAGATCCCTGCCAGCCCCGCAGGGGCTCTCAGCTAGGAAGGCAGCGACCAGCAGCCAAAATACAAACAGGGACCGAGTCTCCAGCTACCTCCTGTCTGGGCGCTGGGGTGTGTCCTCTGGTCCTCCTTGAATTCCTCTCCTTGCGCATCAGGACCATAAGCTGCCTGGAGCAGGGATGCTGTTGCACCATATGCATCTCTGCACCCTCACATTGTACCATCCCCAATAAATAAAGCGAGACAGGAGTTATCCGTGCAGCCCCTGCTGCTTAGCAAAGAGCTAAATCCCTCCTGCCCCTAGGCAGGGCATAGAGCTACTCCGGGCACGCCATCAGGCAATTTGATCTTGCCTGACCAGGCTTGGAGGATGATCCTCACCCTGCAGAGAGCACAAAGCAGCCTGATCACGGCACAAACAGGAAAGGAAGCCCTAAACCCCCCTGGAAAGCACTTCTTCCCAAAGCCCGGCAGCAAGAGGGCTGGTACACAGGCTCAGCATGCTCTGAGCCACTCCAACTTTGTTTTCCCTGCACTTCTTATTTCCCTGCATTTCTTATTTTTAAGGTCTCTTTTACTACCAGACAAAAGCTTGTGCATCAGTAGAGGGTGAACCCAGGCCAGCCGGCAGCGAGGGTTTGGGGTAGACCACGACTTGACCCTGCCCTTGGGATGTCAGCAGCAGAAACACCTCTTACCTGCTGTAGGCACGCTAACGTTATACTGAGGTAAGATAAACAGGAAGGCAGTCTTGGCTGTAACCTGTCAAAGACACACAGAAGTGGGGGGGAAAAAAACAAATCAGTTGTTGAATCCATTCCTGTGCCACCATTTATTCCCCTTTCCTACCATACTGGGAAAGGCAAATCATCCCAGGGAGATGTGCAGGCACCGGCTTCGCTCACAGCAGGAGATTACTAGGGAAGAAGTTTGCCAGCAGGGACTTGGGATTTGGGAAGGAGAAAGGGGTGGACAGAAGAGGGAGAAGCCTGGAAAAGCAATGCAGCTGTAAAAGCCACCAGCCAGCCTGATGGGGGAAGCTCCCCACTTCCCCTGGAGTATGAGCATCCCTCATCATCAGCATCCCATCATGGACCACTGTCACGTGTGACCTGCTGCTCAGGGGACACCAGGAGCCTGACCCAGTCGGCCATGTCCATTAATGAAAACCATCCCTCATTCCCAGCCGCTCCGGGTCGCCGTGCCAGGATCCTGGCCTGGGTAGAAATAACAACATGCAGCACCTGAGCAACCTCAGGGGCTTCAAAACCCCACAGGTGACGCATGGATTTAGCCCCTACATCTTTGCAGAGACTCTTCCAGTAACAGCAGCCATGAGACCAGTGAGGCCAGACCCATTTAGGGACCACGTAGGTGCTCGCCAGGGTCCCACAGGGCAGGGGAAAAGCAGCTTTGGCAAAAGAGCTGAACCTCGTGTTGGCCACGCACGAGATCGCAGCTGCATGTCCAGCATCACAGGCTGGTCCACAAAGGTGAAAGAAAACTCTGGGATGAGACATCAGGTTCCCTTGCAAAGCAGGGCTGTGCTGCTTGCTCTTCATTTATTGCTTTTAATTTCAAGGGAGTGATCCTCCCTGGCAGTGAAGCAGGATGGGGGCAGAGCATCCCATCCCAGCGCATCCGCAAGATGCCCCAAAGGAGCATCTCCGAGACCGACGTCACCCTCAAATCACAGCCACAACAGAAGCCGGCGCGCAGACGTCTGACACCAAACATGCTTCCACCCCATCCGACCCCACACCGGCAGCAGGGCCCCGGAGATTTTTACCTTTCCGATGGCTCCTCAGCCACCCCTCCAATGCTTTGCAGGCGCCCAGCCTCATATACAACCAGCCCCCCCTCCCAAAATCCGATGGAGACGAGCTGCATTTCACACAGACATCACTGCAAACTGTTTCAGAGCTGCAGGCTATTAAAAACCCGGTTGGAAATATTGCTTCACGTCTTGCGGGAGGTAGCANGGGGCTTTGCCAAGTGTTCCCATCCCGCCCCCACAAGCATTGAGCAACCATCCGGCGGCTCCGCTCTGCCGGCGCGGGCAGCGCTGCCCATCCTCTTGCAGCCTCGACCGGGGAAAGCACACTCCGCGGCGTGTTTTCACAATATTTGGGGATTATTTATTTATTCCCACCCCCCCTTCCCACTTTAAAAAAAGGAATCCCACATGTTGTGCTCTGCTTGTGGAGGAGGAGATGCGAGAAGCACTCGGCTGAGGGAGAGGGAGATCACGGGCTGAGTTTGGGTTGGTAATGGAAAAAGCACATCGCCTGGCCTCACGCTGGCTTAAGGAGACACTTCTGGCTCTTGGAAACCTCGCTGGCTAGGGAAGCAAAGTTGCTTCATCCCAGAACGGTACAGTGCAACTGGGAGCTGGACTTCACACCCAAACTTCATCACCGGCCGCAGGGATGGGCGGCCGTGTCACGGATGTGCTGATAGCAGTGGGCACGGAAGGTTTTACATCCTACCCGAGAACCTGGCTGATATCCAGAGGTGTAAACACCTGGGAACAAGGCATCGTCTCCAGTCGAAGGGGCCATAAGCCAGACTTGTGGGTCTGAGAAAACAGCCCCTGAGCATCTCTGGGGCGGGGAGCAATGCCCGCACAGTGCTCAGCCCCAACAGTTTGCAGGGACTCTCCTAATCTTCTTCTCTAGAGGGTCTGGTAGGAAGGTTTCGTCCATCCGCTCGAGGATCAGTCAATGCTTTGTCCCATCTCCACACCTGCCGTTGCTTCCCACAGGCCACAGGACCACCAGCAGCTTCGGGGGCCACCTTTTACTCCTTCACCCCTCCACCTTTCATTACAGAGAGGTAGCGGGTTGTTTGCTAAAGCCTGCGTGAAATGTTCTACAGCCTAAGATAAATGTAACCTCCTGGGTGTAGGCAGGCTCCTGACTGACCAATTGCCAAAACCAAACTGCCTCTTTTCTCCATCTGATGGATGGGGAAGCCCGGGCGCACACCTGCAGCCACTCACTAAGGGCCATTGCCGCAGCTCCAGCATCCAAATTTGAACCTCTGAACATCTCACAGACCTTACGTAGAGGGAAGGTCTCCTCTTGGGCATCAAAGGTGCTCCCTGCTCCTGCAACCAGTCGGAAATTGTTCACACTGACCACGGAAATGTCTGAACCCGCGCAGGATTTCACCCTTCGCCCTGGTGCGGTCCCTGCACATGCTCCCCTGTGGGCACCAGCAGGACTTTCATGGCCAAGGCAGCGTTTTCAGAGGTGGGTCCCTGGGCTTTCCAAGGGCTGAAGAGACTGGTGGCATCTTCTTTTGCGAGCGCTTACATCTCCATGCTTTCCTTGCCGCAATCGCACAAGAAACCCGGAACAACGCACTTACTGTCTGGCTTAGCTCTGTCCTCCGAGACTCACCACCCGCAAGGCCACCAGGGTTCTGATTGCGCCACGCGTCCTTGGCTGGGTCACCTCCACCTCCCTGCCATCACTGCAAGGGCATCTCAGTTCAGATAGGAAAAGAGTTGTGGTTTCCAGCAGCTGAGGCAGATGGAGCACGGAACACAGGGAATGAACCACCTTCAGCAGGGGACTGGTGACATCGCTCCAGCCTTGAAGGTGAAGGACGCCCTGCACGTCTACTGAAGGGCCCGTGTCTTTTTGCCATCGCTCACAACACGCTCCTTACCTGCAGGCACAGAGGGATAGGTGACTTGACCGAGGTCATAACCAAGCTCCACCAGGTGAACATCAGGCTCCGAAATCCCACGCTGTAGCCGTAAACCCTACAGCAGCATCTCCCCCGCCATACCAACTGGGAGCACCCGTGGTGCACCCATTGCCACACAGCCCCGCACAGCGGATGGAGACAGAAACACCACCCAGCAGCTTAAGCCTCCTGGAAAACGGGGAATGCTTGAAAAGTGACCTCCAGCGACGACACCTCCAGGTCTTCTACAAGGCAGAAACCAGGTTTGCTCAGCTCTGGAAGGAGCGACGAGCACGGGGGGATGGCAAAGCTTTAGAGCTCACATGGAGTGTTTCACAGGCGGCAAGAGAAAGGAGAAGTTCGTAACGGGAAGAGCAAGAGAGGATTATTCAGAGGCACAAGAAACTTGCCGTCTGTTTGCTCTGAAACGAGATGCTGGTATGGGAAAGGAAGCACTGGCCACGCTCCTGCCTCGCAGGGCAGTGACCAGAGCCAGAGCTGCTGCAAAACTGCCACAGGCAGGGGCAGAATTGGGCTTCTCCAGGTATTATAATATTTTTTTTTTTTTGCTTATGCTCCAAGGTCACCTCCTCAACCTGCTTTTTTGGTTCTTCCCCTGTTATCTCCCGCCTTTTCTCAAGGCAGCCAGAAGTCCAAATCCTACAGAGCACCACCAGGACTTGGGGAAGGATTTTTATAGGTGGGAGAGGTATTTGTCTGCATGGGACGAGCTGACTGGGAATCATACAGGAAAGGCTGTATATTCCTCGTTCGCTCCCTGCCCTGCATTAAGGGCACCTCTATGCAGCCTGCCACCGCCCAAGGGGGTGAGGGCTCCTCATCCTGGCCTCATCCTGCCTGGCAAGGAGGGATGAGCCTGAACCAGCTAAATTTGGGAAGCAGTTGTCCTGAGGGCTCTCTACAGCCATGCAGTGAGAACAGCATCTTCAGCAGCCAGAGGGTTTCTGGCGATTAATGACACTAACCCAAGGACCAAAGGGGAGCCGGACGGCGAACAGGCAAAACCCGACGCATCCATCAAAACCACAGTCTCCCGGGATGCTCAGAGCAGCCGGGATTGGGTTTGGGCTGTTTCGCATGGGAGCAACGAGGCCAGGCATCAAATCAGCGCATCCACCTTGCAGCCCTCGATGGCAGGGGTAAAGCCCAAACAACCCTAACAGAATATCACATCTATTCCCCAATAATGCAGCCACTGGAAAAATTCACATCCCTGCTAGCCTGGAATTTGCTGCCCAGTATAAAGCAGCAAAGATCCCCCACACCTTTTTTGGAAGATGGTGGGTTTTCCCCACCCCACATGGAACACTGTGAAAGTCCAAACCAAAATCCCAATTCCACTGTCGCAGGCATGCACGTGGCGTTTAATAAATGCATCTGAGCACGCACATCCAGGCAGCTTAGCACCTCTCCCAAAATCGACCTGCTGCGACTCTCCAGCCCTAATGTTTTCAGGAGCGAGGGATAATTTTTGAGCATCCTTCGCAGAGAGGTACCAGGTCACCCTGCGAAACCCTGTTCCCTTCCCGAAAGCCTCAGCTCGGTGGGATACGCAGGATCCGTGCTGTCTTCGCCCTGGCTGGGATCCCCGAGACACGCAGCCATCCCCGCGGTCCTGCCTGGGTTAAAACAGCTTCGGAGGAAGGAAGCGGCTCCAAATCTCTGGCGGGGGAGGCTGGGGGAGTTTCTGCAGTCTGAGCCGGGAAAATATTTCCAGACCTTGGAAAACAACTCAAACTAATTAAAGATAAAATGCTGTCCGAAGGCTTTTCTCACAACTTAGGGGTTGGTTTCTTTCCCCCCCAGCAGCCGGAGCGCTTATTGAAAGAAAAACTTGTTGATCCACGGTATGGATTGACACAGGCCCTATATGTAAACTAAAGAACAAACTTTGGACCAAAGCCTTTAAAAGTAAACAGCCAGCTTCCACAAAAAACCCTTCCCAAGGGCAGCACAGCCCCTCTGCTCCCACAGACATGCTTGTCCCCCAGCACGACGCGATTATCATTGCCCTGTTTATTTCCTTTTTAAAAGCAGACCTAAATTCTGCTTTTTTTTCCCCCCCTCCCCGCCCAGATCTCCCCCAACTATTCAGCCTTTAAGCCACCCGCGTGCCTCAGTTCCCACATCTGGCAAAGACCAGGGGGGGGAGGCAGAAACACGGTTTGTTTTCCCTCGTTAACGACGGCAAGGCCTTAATTTTTGCAGAGTACTACGGAGGGGACCGGGGAGGGGAAAGTATATTTAGCAGGAAGCCTGGAAATAGCAGCTCATTCGTCAGCCGCCTTCATTTGACAATGTCACAACCCGGTGTTTGGGAGACCATGACTCACTGCCGCGGCTCTGCGCACGGGGGGAAGCCTGGCAAGGGCACGGCATCTCTTATAATATTGTGTTTTATAACTTTTATTACCATCACCCCATGCATAAGCATCAGGACTGGTCCTCCGCTTCGTCCCCGAGCTCCTGGCAGCCACCTCTGGGCACAAAGGAGAAATAAGGTTGAGCCTCAGTTTCTCCATCTCACAGATACTGTGACAGGAGCCCCCCATCTAACACTGAAACCCCCCCAGACCACCGAGATCTCCCCCAAACTCAACCCTCGAGGAGGCTGATGGCCCCAACACCACAAGGAGGAGCCGTCCCAGATGGGACACAGGTCACGGGGCAGCTGCAGGTTAAACCCAGCCTGGTCTTGCCTTCACTTTTCTGCAAAGCAGGGGGGGAAAAAAAGATATGCAAAGTGATTTCTGTGTGAGGATGGAGAACACCTGTTTCGCGTTTCTATACACACTCACTTAAAATAGGCTTGGATAAAAAAAATAAAAAAATAAAAATGGGGCAAGGGAGAGATTTTTCTTTCCGGGCTCCAGCTCGCTCAGGGATGAAGCAGCCACACACACGCAGCAAAATCCCTCCCCGGCACCACGCAGACATGCACCAGGTATTTTTTCCACACCCTGAAGGTTTAGGGCTGGACGGGAAGGCAGAAAACCCCGCAGTGCCCAGCTCAGGACAGCTCTTTTTGGGGGGCGGGGGGGAGAAACACAACACCCCCTCCAAGCTGTGGGCTTCCCTCCCTGAGCAATTCACGATCATCTAAAACGCGCGCAATACTCGAACCATCAAGTCCAACACATCCGAAACACCGGCGAGCCGCCCCGTGCCATGCTCTGTGCTCCCAAATCCCTTCCCTGGAGCGGGGACGGTGCTGGTGGTGCAGCCGGCAGCGAAGCCAGGCATCCAGCGAGATGCCAGCGGTGTCTCCATCACGACTGGTACCCAGTCCTCGCGGCGGAGAAACTACCGGGCTGGCAGAGCCCGTTGATCCGTTTGGATGGAGAAGAGGTTGCGCGTCCCAAAAGGATGCTCAAGGAGTACCTCGTGCTGCGCTTTGGGAAGGGGACACCCCCGGCAGCCTTCGAGCACCACCGCGGCGCAAGCAAGCACTCAGCTCCTGGGAGCCGCCTGGGAAAAGGTTAAAAATCCCGTTTGTACCTCCCCAAAAAAACCTCGGCTGCAGGAAACGGCCTATTGTGAGCAGGATTCAGCCGTTTCCGCTGAGCCCCAGCTCGGCAGCGGCCACCGGCGCTGGGGAAGGTGGGAAGCAGGGCGGCAGGGTGGGAAGCAGGGCGGCGAGGAAGAGGAGAAGCGATGGTGATGCGTCCTCCCCACCACCACAGAGGAGGCGCCAAAAAGGCGTCGAAAGGCAGAAACGTCCAAGCTGCCTCCAAAACTCTCTGCTGAGGTGGCGCAAATGGGCTCGGATGGTTTTGGAGAGCTGAGGGAAGAGCAGAGCCCGATTTGTCCTTCAGGGGAAAAGCAGAAGGAATAAAATAAAATAAAATAAAATAAAATAAAATAAAATAAAATAAAATAATGACAAGGACCAGAAGACTTGTCCCAAACCCTGTACCGAGGGGATGACGAGGGCAGATGCTACCGAGCAGGGACGCAGCCGGGCGGCGCAGGGGGAGGAGGGCTGAAAGCCCCCCCCAGCACGGCGAGGAGCGTCTCCCCCAGGTCTGCCGGGAAACTGGCGGCACCAGCAGGAAATCGCTGCCTCTCAGCAACCAGGGGAGATTTAATTAAAAGGCATTCAAAAAATAAATCAGAAACGCCGCAAAACTCTTCCTGCCACCACCTCCATGGAGCCAGAGGAGGGGTGTGGGGGGTGTGTGTGTTTCA
>VZSF01000214.1:0-91212 GCA_013398295.1 Chionis minor
ATTCTATGATTCTATGAAATTTAGAATATACATCCTAAACTGGCAGAAGAACTAATTTCTGAAGGAGATAGACATCAAGGAGATTGAGCTGGCGTCTTGCCGAATGGTGGAAAATATTGCAGGGAAACAAGTGTGGATTTGAATGAGGATGCCTAGTTTTCTTCTGGCCTTTCTTCCGTTCTTTAACGGGCGCTTCAGGAGGCTTTACAGCTTGACATTTATAGTAAGCAGAATAACTAATGCTTCTGCTATTCCTGTTTGTGAATGGTTTTTCAATAACTTGCACTTCATAAAGGACTGTCCTCATTTTCAAATAGTGTTATTTAATGTTATCATTATTTTTTAAATACTGCTGTAAACAAGGCTGTAGTGCAAAAACCCCAAAGATCTTCTTAGAAGTTGGAAAACTGGTTGAAACAGGCTTTCAGGTCATGCATCAGAGAGGCGCTGTAATTATTTTTTGGCAGCTTTCAACAACAGGGCACAGAGCATTCTTTACTGTATTTCATTACAACTTTGAACAAATTTGAATAAAATATTTTGTACAAACCTGCTGTTGCATAGATGTATTGACAAAGCTTTTTCAGAAGTCTACAGCAAATAATTTGCTAAAAAATTAAATGAAACAGTTATAAAAATAATTTACGCTGGGGCTTTTTTTTAATTTTAAAGCAAAATCCTCATTCCTCTCTTTTGTGTAATATCCAGTTACAGCTGGATCTTTTGCTATTTCATTTTGTGAGGTAGAATTGCTCTACATAAGGCAGTAAAATAATACCTCAACAGGGAATTCTTCAAGCTCTTTCTTTTAAGCATTTATATTTTCTAAAACGTTATTCTGTTTTCACCAATAGAGTCCAACTTCAATAAGTAATTGAAACTGTATCTGCGTTCAGTAGATTGGACATCCCTGATCTGAACCGCAGGGGAACAAAAATATACCTTTATCCTCTGCACTGAAACCCTGATGGTTGAAGTCAGCTCTTCCCGCTGATTTCACAGTTTTTACAGCAGGATTAACTACTCCGTGCCAAATTCTGCTATTGGCTACAGAGCCATTTGGTTTAATAGCTAAATAAGAGAAGCATTGGAAAAATGAAGGATCAGTTTCCAGTGTCACCTATTTAAATATATCTGGTCGCTCTTAAGATTGTTTATACCAAGGATATAAAGGAATTAATGAAGTGGACAACATCAGGGGCCATATTACAGCAAGGAAATCACTGCTACTTGGGAATGCGTTTTCCCCAGGTGCCCAATATACCTTTTTGGCTAGAAGACTGAAAATGATGGAGTACTCCTCCTTCCTCCCCTCAACGCTCTCCTGTGGGTACCAGCAGCCTGAAGATCTCGGCTGCTCTGCTGCCCATTGCTGCCCAGACTCCGGGCAGTTCTGTTTTCCGACCATGGACAATTGTCACACTGCAGAGAGCGTACAATAGGCGGACGATGAGGGATTCTGGGAAGAATCTACTTTTAACCTTGTTCCACTACTCAGAAACAGTCAGAAGGAGAATTTGTTTCAAATTCACTTCAGAATTACCGGTAGGGGACAGAGCCAGGACTTCTGCACTCGGCCAAAACTGTTCCATTTTTTCAAAGTATTCATTTAGAGAAAACAGCCTTCTGGTGGTCACAGCTCTCCTCGTGTTTTCCTTTCTAGCTCTGGTAAAGGTTAACAGAAATTGAAATGGAATTACACTTTCAAAAAGAACGCAATCACCTGAACAATCTGTCTGGTGAATTGCTTTAACTCTAGCTATAAGGCAATTTTTATTATGATTTAAACAAAAACCTTTTGGGTTTGGTTGTGGTTTTTTTACAAGTGTAAACAGTCTCATAACGATTTCAAGACTGTATTTAATTTTGGCCAATATCTTCTACTGGAAAGGCAACTTACTGCTTACAATTACTTAAATATAGTAATGTAACCCCTGATCAGTATAAAAAGATTTAACATATATTTAGTCAGATATCAAAAGCTTACACTTTTTAGTCACACAGTTTTTACATTATTAACTTAGCATCAAACTATTTCATAATATAATTTGGAAAAAACATACACAGAAAACCATGAGAATTCTTCCCAAGGTCAAGCTGCAGTACACATGCATAAAAATCTGGTGTATTAAGCAACAAGGAAGTATTTGTCCCAACTGAATTAACAGTTTCTGGTCACCATAATCTCCAGTGCTTTGGACTGACTCCTTAAAAATTTGGGGTTCATGCAAAATTTCGCTGCTTTCCTTCCGTCTTCCAGAAAAAAAGGAAGATGAGCCCAGCCTGGGCTGCTCTGCGTTGCCTTGCAGAGGAAAGTTTCCCAGCAGAAACCCGCAATGGGTAAGAAGGAGGCAAAGCCAACCTGGGGATATCCCTGAAAGCTTTCTTTCCTACAGGGAACACCCAGAGGAGCCAAACTTTGAAGCGGGTATGAGCTTATGGGAGGAATGTCGTGAGCTGATGCTTTGTGGCACTTTTGTTGTTGTCATAAAACAAACGCCTCAGCAGGTTCTGTCCTGCTAAGAGGGATACGGGCACCTGGAGCAGAGAAAACACATCCTTCCCAAACACTGCAACATTCAACGGTGGGGACTCCCGAAGCTGGAAGAGGAACAAAGGGAAATGCTGGGAATGCGAGGCAGAGGGACAGAGCCAGTGCCGGAGAAACAGCAACACTGCGTCTCTAACACAGGGTGGGAGAACGTCACGGAGACACTAATCCTCCAGTGCAACACAGATGTCCTAAAGGCACTCGGTCTGCTTTTATCAATATTTTCTGGAAGGCTTTGCCAGCATTTTTACAGGCGGTTGCGCAGTACCAGCCTGTGTGTTTCGGGAGAACGCAGTGAAGAAGCGGCCAGGCTGCCCACCCTGCTCTCCCCCCACAGCACGTGACCCGACGGCTGGGGCACTGAGCGTCCGCCAGTACACGCCAGCATTTAACACCTCTTGCAACAACATAAAATAGCGCTGTTTGCTTTCATTTTGTCATAACAGCTTCTTCACTCCCAAGCTGGGGCAGAAGAGTATTTTCTCACTTGCTAAATGCCTCTCCAGCAAAAATGAGTTACAAATAGATGTGGCGCAAGTGCTGCTGAAGCCTACAGGTCTTGAGCCCGTCTGCCACATTGGGTTTCATAACCAGGAACATCCTGCTTTCCAAGATTTAGCCCTCCTCCTTCCCATTCTTCTGACTCAAAAATAGGCCTGTGTTAGATCCTTTCGTAATCACCATATGGTGCCTGGAAAAACCGTTCATATACGTGCAGTTCCCCAGGGCCTGCTCTAAATTTCAGAAATTTCTGAGGATGACAACCAGCTCAAACAATTTTTAGAGGTGGGGTTTTTTTTTCCACCTGTTTTCTAGTGCTCAATACATTTGTCCAGAAAACAGGCAGTGTCTCAGGGCAAGTGGCTCCTCAGTGAAACTCTGTACTGCCTTTTTGGTACATCAGATTTTATGCCTTTTGATTTCAAATGCTTGCTCTTGCCATAAAAGTACATGGAAGTGCAAGATTTCGCTTCAGTTCTCTAAGCACATTCCTTACATCCCCTCTTACCCATATTTTCCCTGCCTACCATTTGTCTGGCTTATCTCTTGCCTACTTTTCTCAGCAGCTTTTATTTCAAAAATCCTTTTGCAAACAGAGTCTAATGCCGTGCTCCAGAGTAGGGTGCGGTGTGGATTTCAAATATCACATTATTACCTTCGCAGTGGTATTTATCTCCCCTCATTATCCCTCCTCTCACACCCTATGAGATGGCCACCGCCACATTCTGATCAGCTTCCTTTAATTTCATCCCGGTGAGTTTTATAGGCACTTCAAGTTTCTTTCCCATTGTGGGTTGTTTTTATCAAGCCTAAATTATACCTACATTGTGCCTAGGTTGGTTAGGTCTATCTAAAATCTTTAGGTTTTATCTTTTAAACTAAATTTCTTCTGCGAAACTGTAAGATAGGAGACATTCACATTTATTTCCTTATCCTCTTTGTTTTAATGGCTTCTATAATTCCTTCTCTTCCAGAGATGAGGATAATTAGTAACCACTTTTAAAAGATTTTATAGTTTCAGAGTATACTATTGTTGCTAGAATGAATATTTCCCTCCTTCTGAAGGCATTTTAAGACAGCTGGAGGCAGGTGAATCGATCTGAAGAAATTAACAACTAAACTTTCCAACAGAAAAGCCCAAAGATATACTCTGAAGTTCAAGATTTTAATTCATTCCTTCCCGTTCTTTCTGGAAGTTCCTTGTTTTGATCTCTCCAATGGAATTAGAAATACTTAACAATAGTCACAGAGGTCACCTTCCCTAAACCACTGAAACGTCAAAGATTTGCTCCAGACTGTGCAGGCAGTTGCTTGGGGAGGTTTCTGCCCAGTTTATCACCCTAGGCATTTCATCAGAGTTTTTACAAGTATCATGAAATTATAGAATCATACAAAGGTTTGGGTTGGAAGGGACCTTAAAGCCCATCCAGTGCCACCCCCTGCCCTGGGCAGGGACACCTCCCACCACACCAGGCTGCTCCAAGCCTCGTCCAACCTGGCCTTGAACCTCCAGGGATGGAGCAGCCACAGCTTGTCTGGGCAACCCCGGCCAGGGGCTCCCCTCCCTCACAGCCAGGAATTTCTTCCCAATATCTCATCTAAATCTCCACTCTGCCAGTTTAAATCCATTCCCCCTTGTCCTATGGCTCCACTCCCTGATCCAGAGTCCTCCCCAGCTTTCCTGTACATCCCTTTAAGGACTGGCAGGGGCTGGAAAGTCTCCCCAGAGCCTTCTCCAGGCTGAACCCCCCCAGCTCTCCCAGCCTGTCCTCCCAGCAGAGGGGCTCCAGCCCTCTGATCATCTTTGGGGCCTCCTCTGGCCCCACTCCAACATGTCCATGTCCTTCTTATGTTGGGGGCTCCAGAGTACACAGTACTCCTGGCGGGGTCTCACAAGCAGCACAGAGGGGCAGAATGCCCTCCCTCGCCCTGCTGTCCACGCTGCTTTTCATGCAGCCCAGGATGCAGTTGGCTTTCTGGGCTGCAAGCACATATTGTCAGCTTCTCATTGACCAGCGCCCCCAAGTCCCTCTCCTCAGGGCTGCTCTCCAGCCATTCTCCACCCAGCCTGGATTTGTGCATGGGATTGCTCTGACCCACGTGCAGGACCTTGCACTTGGCCTAGTTTAACTTCATGAGGTTGGCACGGGCCCACCTCTCCAGCCTGGCCAGGTCCCTCTGGGTGCCATCCCTTCCCTCCAGTGTGTCAGCTGCTCCACACAGCCTGGTGNGTATCTAATATGTAGCTGTCATTAATTACAACATAAATAAGAATAATGGAAGTTGCTGTTTCATGACAAAAAAAATTGGTTAGAACAAGTACAGCAGCTTAAAATTACTCTTCAGTAGATATAATATAACCCCCAAATGCCAATGGAGTGCCGTGATGGAAATTAATCGAGCACTCAAAAAGCATGGACTTACTGGAATTGGAAGTAGCCGCATCTTTGGTAACAGACTAGACTCTGGAAGTCCTGTTACTTTATAGATGTTAGCTATGGGCAAGGTTTAGCAGATTATCGCTTCTAGCTTTGCTAATTACCGTGACTTTAAAATACATAGTCGGCTTTAGATGCAGGGTTGACCAATAATGCATAATGCAGCCATCTGGCAGAGTAACATATAGGAACAGGCTTCTGGTTGCAGAGTCTCCTGGGACCAGGTTTGTAAAGAATTCCTTAGTGGGAATGACCCTCCTGAGTCAATCTGGTGCCAGAGACATCACCCCTCCACGTATTGCACAGGCCGGGCTGCTCCACGGGGCAGCAGCGTGGACCGCTCTCTCCGGCAGGAGACGGGTAGCCATCACTGTACCCTTGCCCTGGGACAAACTCTCCCTGGCCGGACATGGGATTCCCTTCTGCCCAGGTCCTACCATCCAGGCTACCAGCTGAAACATTGCAAAGTCGCCTTCTCGTTTTGTTAGAGGGGTTTTTCTTTACATTTTCCACTTGGGTGATTCAAGCATCTTCTCTGGCGGGAACTTAATGCACTGAGCAAGCTTTCAGTAGAATAGCAGAGGCATCCTCCTCGCTGAAGCACGTGATATTTTGAGGCACCCAAGATCTTAACAGCTATAATAAAAACGAGCATGATAAAAACCACTGTCGTATCCGCGCACTTGTGAAATTGCAAAGTTTCTTACCACGGAATGACAGAAAGGAAATGTTTTACAGGTTTCTGGAAAAAATTATTGACGCAATGGGTATCTTCTTCACTGACCTATCACCTTCACTTACCACACCGGTGCACCGGAATTGGCCTGTTTAAAGCATGCAGGCAGCCTATATCACTGGCTGTTCCTCACTATCATGGAAAATTACCCTGCACCGGCAGCTGTAGGAAGATGCAGCAGGGTCTTGCAACCTTGCTGCCAAGTACCGACATTTTATAGGGAACCGTGGGCTGATTCCAGCTGCTTGTTATGGAGGTGAAGTTAATGAACATAACAGCAGGAAGGAACAGCTACAGATACAGAAAAAGAAGGAAAACCAGCAGGGAAACACTCAGATGGAGGAATAAAACCTTTGGTCAAGCTTTTTACTGGGGCATTATTTCTGCTGTCAGAAAGGACATACCTTACCAAAGGGAGAGAGTTTGAGTGCGACTGCAGAGAGCTGTTGTTTTCTGCTAGAGCTGGGTAAGGATTCACACCATCCAAAACCACTTTAGGATGCCAATAAAATAATTAAACTACATAGTGCACCCCTTTCAAGACCCTTCTGCTTTCAGCAGTTCTTCAGTTTCTTGTATATTTTCATTACGGCTTATATTGGTGCGCAGCTCTATTCATAACTTGTATTAACTTCCTTCATACCTTCTTTCTGCAATAAAAAAAGAGATTCTTCCTTCCTTGCACACGGCAACCCAATGGCAAGAGTTAACGGCCCAGATTATCAGAGAACAATCCCATATCACAGCTAAGCTGCGAGGCAAGTCTTGGTTGAGGAAATTTCTCTTAGGTGTGCCTTCTCTACCTGCATACTCCCTCCAACATTTTCTGAATGTGTGTTATAAAATAGCTGAACAACATATGTGCGAGTTAGATGAGGTTGCTGTATGTGTGAAACAGCATCAGTGGGTAATCTGGTCCACTGCCTTTCCTGGGAGCTACAGTATTTATACAGAATCCGAGACAGACTTGAAAAACCTTATTAAAAAACATGCTAGAAAAAGAATAGCCAAATGCAAAAGCATAAAAAATAACAGCTTAATGGCAGTGACTGCCCAGTGCTGTTACTCTTGGGCTGAAAACTGGAAGATGTCTTTTGTCACAGTCATAACCAATAATACCAAGCCAAGTATTGTGGCACTAACCAGTTAACGGCTGATGAAGGTAATTTTGAGAATATTCTGTTCTTTATTATTGAAAGAAGACTAATTAGCATGCACAAGATAGTAGAGCAAAGCTGTCTTGATTAAAAACTAACCTACGATTTTTTTTGTTACATTTAGACTAGATCAAGAGAGAGAGAATTTCTGCCTATTTTCATTACATTATTTTACACTGAATACATTTTTAACAACAATGAGATACCCCATTAAGGATACGAAGAGCTGTCAGTGGTTTTCACTGAATGCTGTGACATTTCCAGAGTACTCCAAATGATTCAAATAATCAAAGGATATACTCACTTCTGGATAAAACCCCTATTGTACAGCTACTAACTGAAAATTGCTTAAGAGAAAAGCCTTTTTGGGGGTTAAATTGCTTCGTGAGGGAAGAAGAGAGCAGGGATTTTGCTACATTCCCACCCTGACCAGCCAAGGACTGGATTCCATCGGTCTGCTTGGAGAGACCTCACTCATCTGGGCAGAGCGGCAACAGACCCTCCGTTCCGTCTGTCCGCCTCAGGTGTCCCACAGTGCGGGGATTTGCACGACAAGAAAAGAAGAAACAGGTAACTCCCCATATTAACTGTCTCTAAGTCATTGCGCCATGAACCTGGCAATGCCTCTTTTTGCTCTACATGGTAGCTATGCTTGTTTGGACTGTATTAACAGGGGAAAAAAAAGGAAAAAGGAAAAGAAAAGGGCTTTTGCGTCATAAATCCTGGTGCATCATAACGCAATAGGGTCCATCCAAGTCAGTCCGAATGTATTTAAAGAAGCTGCTGCGGTAACAGCACAACATCAACCACTTGCATTTCCCAAGCAAAAAAAGGGCCCATCCAACCTTAGCTGGACATGTCATCTCAAGGATCCAAAAGGCCTTAATTGAATTAAAGCAAATTTTAATGCAAGTTTATCCTCAATTTTTTTAAAGCCAAATTCATCCCATCTTTAGTCCAAACTCATAAGGTTATGAAGGCAGGTGACAGATCTGAAGAATTTTACCTGATTTTCCTGGAAGCCTGAATTCAGGTTACTTTTCACGTTCTGGATCAACTCTTCTAAATGGCAGATTCAAAGGAAATTTAAATAGGTTTCGGAGCACCCACCTGGAAGCTAGTTTGATCCCTTTGTCTTCTTTTCATGTATTCTACATGCTAAGGCCTCTTGACTGACCTGTTCAACTCCAGGTCTCCAAGCCCAAGTGTCCAAACAGGGCTTTGGGGGCCTTACAAGTGCAGTTTCATGAGAGCAGCACATGCTCTTTTCCCCTCCATACTCCTCCAGGAGATGGATGCTGCTGCGCTGTTCTGCGACTTTCCCCTGGGGTCTGAGCCAGCCTCCAGTTCTGCATTTTCTCAGAGACAAAAATGAAAAAATTGACTTTGAGGGGCAAAGCTTCAGATCTGGTTGGAGATGTTGCTTAGCTACGCAGGGGTATTTACATTTGTATTGCCCATCAAGCAAAGAAAAAAGACTAATATATTGGAGTAGATAAAAAAAGCACTTTAAGAGAGGTCATCAGGTCCAGCCCAATGCTCTGAGGCAGGCTCCTCAAAGCGTATAATGCTCCTGCCAAGTGACACATTGTTCTTAAAAGACCTCCAGTGGTGGATAATCCACGTTTCACAATGCAGGCCAATGGCCAGGGCCTTAGCAGAGGATACTTCCCTCACACCAACAATGGTCCTTTCTATTAGGTTTTGGGAAACTCGTAGATCAGGCTAATTCCCTTGCTTGGTTACTTTCTGTCAGCTGAGCTTTGAAGATACCCAATAATTTCAGTCCTAGGAGAGCCTTATGAGCTGTTCTCTGATGAACACATCATCAAGGACAACACTGTAATGGGTTTTTAAATTGTTTCCCTTAGTCATAGGCTTAAAATAAAAATTAAAAAGAGGTGGAAGAAATAGTAGAAGCATTAGACAAATGTAATAGGAATGCTTAGGGACTGTAAAAACCAAGGGAGAACATAATTACAGACCATGTTTCACTGAAAGTGTGAATCACCGGAGAAGACTAAAGAAATGCTTTAAACATATATATTCAGCTTTTCAGCTGATAATAATAATAATTAAAAAAAGAACCCCAAACACTTTGGAGCTAGTCTCCTCAAATACCTCTGATTGCTAAATCCAGAAATGCAAATGAAAGACCACATCCTCAGGTAGTGTAGCAGAGTGTGCCAATTTAGCCCAGCTGCAAACGTGCTGCTACAGCTGCAGAGCGTACAGACTTGGGACAAAGCATACTGGCGAACCCAAGGGATGGTGAGAAGGATGAATACGTTGGACATATGGCTTGTATCTAAGTGGTGCATGAAATCCATCAAGCTGGGCCGCCTGAGGACAGCCTTGTCTCCCAGCAACGTTGGGTGTGTTGTTAATCTTAGACAGCAGCCAGCAGAGGTACTTCCAATAAAAGCAAATTTGGAAAGGTCGTTTTTAACCACAGTACACCTCTCTGCACCTGTATGAGATCACCGTCAACTCAGTACGTCGTAGCACATCGTATGTTCAACTATAAAAGTGGGTTTTGCCTGAGATACCAGCTACGTATTGCAAAGATTGCAAGAAATAGTACTATTTCAGATATGCAAGCGATAGTGGGAGTATAAAACAGGAGCATAGGTCAGATTTTTTTTTTGCCCAGCTCCTAAAAATGGGAAAGAAGAGCAAGAAATGACATTATATATTGGGAAGGTGGAAGTGAAGGTCCAAGTCTTGTGGATGAGGGAGACATGTCTGAAATCTTTGCCTTTATCAACACTTCTGCACAACTACTTTACATCCTCCCGGCGATGGAGTGAAACGCTGATGCGGCGCTCCTCTGCTGCGTAGCGTGTTATGGCATCCGGCTCACAAAGCCGCAGGCAAAAGAAAGCGCTACACGCCTAAAAACACTTCCCATGACAAGGAACAAAAGTTCTTCTTGTGGAAGACACTGCTCATCAGAAAAAGTAAGGCAGCCTGCCTTACACCTGCCTGCTGCAGCCGTGACTGCGGATAGCGCACGTCGCAAAGCTGTTAGAGCTTCGGGGCGTTTGCATGCACCCAGTGCATTCAAGTCTCCCGCAGCGGTGGTTGCCTAGAAGGCAATACCACTAACGGTGCGCTGGATGGCAGAAACCAGCCTTTCCTCGTTTGCTCTCGTTTCTCTGGAAACTTCAGCCACAATTTCCTCGCTCCTTGTCCTCAGAAACCACGGAAGAGATGAACACTTATCATACTCGGCGTAATATTCCAGCCCTCGAGACTGGCCTACCCCACACATTCACTCTGCGTCAGCTCAGTTGCTGCCAGATTGCTCGCCTCTCTGCTGATGGTTTCTGCTGGGGGTTATTTTGGTACGTAATGCCGTCTGATGCAACCTGTTGTAAACTTGCATCAAGGCCTGAAAGTTATCCTACAAGCTGTGCAGTGGGGCTCCAGCACACCAGACAAGTTTCCTGGGATTATACCTTTTTCCTATCAGTCGTGCTTCATATTTACCCTTCCATGGGTCTTGCATACCTCCTCAGGCACAGAAAAGGAATGCTGTAATACTGTAATATGAAATCAGGACAATTCTCTACCTCCATGTTGCAGGAAGAGAAGGGGAAGTCACATAACGTGCTGTAGTTTCGTGGGCTGTAGTGGAACTCTAAGAGTCTTCTCCAGCAGAGAACCTGCTGCGTTACTCTGTAGAACCAGAGACTCCCATGGGCTGAAAGGTTGGTCTCTAGGCCAACCTCCTGCTCAAAGCAAGGTCAACACTGACTTCAAATGAGGTTGCTCTGGGCATTACCCAGACATCTCCAAGGACAGAAATTATACAACTCTGTTGGGTCCTTATTTCAGTGTTAATTACCCTTACAATGAAAAATATTTTCCTTACCTGTAATTGGAACCTCCCATTTATGACCATGGCCTCCATTTTCCCATCATGCCCCTACAGGAAGTTGTTCCTAGTAAGCACCTCATAGGAAAGACTTCTGTTCTGTTCCCTTCTCTCTTCCAGGCTGAACAAGCCTGGTTCCCTCGGCCTCCCTTCATCATTCATGTGCCGCAGCTCCTTGACCATCTTAGGGGCCCTCCACTAAACTCATTCAAGTTTGTCAGCATCAGAGGGGCCCAAAACTGGAGGCAAAATTCCAAAAGCGGTCTAATGAGTGCTAAAGAAATAGGAAAAATAAAAATCACTTTTCTCGATCTACTGGCTATGGTCCTCTTGATAGAGGCCACCACATTGCCTGTCTTCTTCTGTACCAGGCCGCAATGCTGACTGACATAAGCTACCATTTGTCAGAACACCCAACTCTTTTTCGGCAGGCTGCTACCCAGCCTGTCAGTCCTCAGCCTGCGCTGATACAGAGCGTTAGTCCATCCCAGAGGCAAACACTTTGTATTTGTCATTGCTGGTTCCATGAAGTTCCCAATGGCCCTTTCTTCTGGCCTGCCTAGGTCTCTCTGAAGGTGGCTCTGCCCTTAAACACATCAACCGCACCACCTGGCTTGGTGTCATCTGCAAACTAGATGAAGGTGCATACCACCTCCTCCTCCAGGTCATTGATAGATGCACTAAACTAGACAGGTCCCAGCACAAACTTCTACAGAATTCCACTTGTAACCTGTCTCCAGGTTGAGCGTGAACTGTTCGTTGAGCCCAACGATCCAGCCAGTCTTTCACTTAGGTGTTAGTCTAGGGTGTTACAATATCATAACTAGACTAACACACCTCCAGACCAGAACTTTTAAAGTCTCAACCTGGACACAAGGATGCTGCGAGAAGCTGTGTGAAAAGCCTTGCTAAAGTCAAGGTAGATGGCACCTGCTGCTCTCCTGCCATCCACAGGTCTAGTTGTTTCATCACAGAAGGCAATCAAGTTGTTCAAGCATGAGTTACCCTGGGTAAACAGGCTATTCCGAATCACCTCCTTCTCCTTCACATGCCCAGAAATGGCTTACAAGAGGACTTTGTGATTTCTCGAGGCAGAAGTGAGGCTAACTGGCCTGTACTTCCCCAGATTGTCCTTTTTGCCCTTTTTGAGTATATGTGCCACACTTGCATTTCTCCAGCAGCCAGGGATCCGCCCCCCCCCCTTCCAATCTTAGCAACCTTTCACAGACGCTGGGCTCTGTCCTTGCAATGGCTTTTCTAAAAGCGCTGTAGAATAAATAAATGCTTCACTTTTAGAACAGTTATTTCATTAGGAGATGGTAAATTGTTTCCTGCCTTTCCACCCATAAAGACCTTAAGTTGTTCTTTCTTTTGTTAATGCCAATATTTTTCATCATACCTTTAAGAGTCCCCAGACTACGTCAAAAGAAAATTTTCCATTCTGCCTTTATCTATTTGAATAGAATAATTGTTTGAAATGCCACCTCAGAAGCCAATCGCGTAGCAATATAAACCAACTCCACTTTCTTAGCATCATCTTTCATGAGTTGGAGCTGCTTAATGCAGCAGATTGCTGCTTATATACTGACAAGCTCATTTATCAGTGAAAATACGACAATGCTAAGCAAACATATCACATAAATGTAACTCCATCAAACATCAAATGTTTCCTTCAGCAGCTCAGCAGTTCAAAATTTATGTAACATACAAAAGCGTAAAGAGCCACAAAAACCCCTTGATTCAAGTTAAACAGCTGTGGACAACACTTGTCTAAATAAGCCACAGAGAAGAGAGCACATATGTGCATTTGCATATAAATACCCACACAGAGGAGTAGGCGTAGACCTCGACACCTTCATGCACAGAGGGACAACATTCCCTTTCACGGGCAGCCTGGAGGCTCTGCCCACACTGAAGGACAACCTGCTGGATGAAGGAAATGGCTGTGGAGGGGAGTCAGCTGCAGAGGCAGCCTTATGGAAAGAGCCTCTCCCCTACCACAGCCTGAAACACTAATTGAGTCTTTAATCACCCTCAAGGAAGGCTTGAAAAGCAGGAAAAAGAAGCGGCAACCCCAACATACCCGGTCTCCGGGTGAAAACTGCTCGCAAGGCATGGGCTCACTCTTAAGTCCTTTTGTTGTAAGCTTCCCCGTGGCCCTGTTTTGCCTAGCAGCTGAGATCAGTTTTGAGCAGGTTCTACACAAACGCAGCTGACTGCTTTTTTATAAATAAGCAATGATATTACCATTACTCCAGATAACTTCATTTCATTGCAGAATAATCGATTCCCTCCTTTAGCTGCATGCCAGAACTGGCTGAGACATCCTGAGTAATATAAATGCTGAAGCCATCTTTATAGAACTGCCTAGAGATGTCTGAATTAATATGACTCATGCTATTATGTGCAGTTAATTCTGTTTTCAATTGCTTTGGGGTTTTTTTAATGTAAAGAAGTTTGTACATTGATTTCATAATTATTGCTGTTAATTTTCAGCCTAAATGAAATGTCTTCCTTTCTGCTCATTTACATGGGGTATCACGGTGTGGTACCAGTAACAAGCCAGCCATTTTCAAGGAAGTAAGACACTGCTTGGTGTCTGTGAGACATTCAGCACGTCATCTACATTTCGGCTCTCCTATAAAGAGGAGGAAAATTTGCCACAAAGGGTGCAAAAATTTTACCCTCTTCTTACAACCTTATTGTAATAGGATGGACTTGGAACACACGCACCACACCACACCCCCCTCAAAATCTTAAAAAATGTTCTCCTATTTCCCCTTCAAATGTTTGGATTTTTTTTTTTTCTGTTTCCCTTGGCCTGAGGGTTAAAATCCCTGCTTTGAAATTCCAGCTCCAGCAAGGCCAACAGGTAAGGCCAGCTTGAAGATTTTACCATGTCTCTCTTCTGCCGAGAAAAGAGAAACAAAACCCAAAAATCTCTTTATGTCCAATCACTTAACAGGTCTGTATTCCAGCTGGATTTACATGGGCACCCACATACACATAGCTGTTGTCTGTATATGCACATAAATACAGTGTATAGACATAGGCATGTGTACTGATTAACTCTCTTGGCAGTTAAAATCTTCCAGCTATGGAAAACAACTCAGAAAAGGTAGTCAAATTGCTCAAATTAAGTCACTAAAGTTTAAGCAAGAGCTACTTTTCAGGTTTTTTTATTATTATTATTATGCATCCACTTTAAAAGCGTTGCAGAAGTCTCATGACATGCCTGGAAAAACATCATCACACTGGTAAAATAACCTCAAGATGCTTTTGTGAAAACCTGTACTTTACTGTGTCCCTCAAGTACCATTATTCCATGAAGATAATGTTTTCATAATGTAATTGCAACTCTATGATATTACTGTTATTGCGTTTTAATAACATATGTTTAACTGTGTAAGGCAATGCACAAACGCACCGTGAAAAGCACAGTAATCATATTCAAGGCGATTTTCTTCATAAAATCTGAAAAAAACTTGGAAACCTGATTTTACATAAGTTAATTGCACTGCGAAAAAAATGTAATGGGAGGCATTAGAATAGTGCCACAGTTAAAACACAATAGTCAGCAAGGCAAATTATAGACTTCTTTTAAAATTAATATCAAACACCAGCTCTACAAACTAAATATGTAAATGTCTCCACTGAAATTCAGCTGTTTTCTGAAAATCAAATCTACAGATTCCTCTTTGGAACATTATGACACGCTCCTTTGTGCTTTTGCCTAGCAACAAGCCTTCTGGTGCCGGATGCTCTTGGGAGTGACATTCTGGTTACCAAGACATACCGTTTCTTTACATCTCCATTGTTTTCCTGGGACGGGGAGCCAGCCCGATTTCGGGTTTTCTCCATGTTCGTTCTGTCTGAGACGCTGGGTAAGGCGGGTAGGCTCCAGAGCTCCGTGTAGCTGATGTTCAAGGAGAGGTGGTGAGACACATTCTCGGCTTGGGGTGTGATGCTGTGACTGCCTCGGGAGGACATGGCGCTCGAGGAGTCTGTGATCTGTGTCGGCTCTGCTGGACCTCCCAGTTCAGGCATGAGAAGCCCGTGTGTTATTAATGTCATCCATAACTTACAATGATTTGGGAAAAGTAAGCCATGCACGCCCCAAGGGGTGGAATGCTGATCCTGACCGAGATGGTTGCATGTTTAGGAGGACAGTTTAAGCTAACCCTTGAGTGGCACCGCACAGTCCCCCGGCTGCAGGACAAACTCAGCTGGCTCGGAGAAACAGAGGAGCCTTGGCAGCGCCCACTCAGTGCCACGCTCACGCCCAGCCTTGCCTTTGTCTGACAGTCCAGTAAGAAGTTCTCATGAGAACACCCTCTAAGAGAAGATTTTTTCTCTTGTACAGAAATTCTATATTGGCTCAAATGACCAAAAGGGAGCGTGGAGAGTAGCTGCTTTGCCCTGCGCTGTGCGCCAGGGGAAAATCAATGCGGGCTCTGTCCGATGCTGCATGAACGCAGGGTACCCAGCATCTAAAGGGATCTAAAACTAACTTACTCTCTGGGCTCCTCTTATTATTCCATCTTATTAAAGCAGTGATCTTATTAAGCTGTTTGTCGTCAGGCCTTTCTCACTGAGGTCCCGAAAGAATCCTGCACCAACTCTGTCTCCTCACCACCATCGCCACCCCCTGTGCAGAACAGTAACCGCCGAAGGAAAGTAATCAGCTACTTCCAATTATATTCGACCACCTCACTTGTGTTTATTCAGTCACTATGCATATTTACCATATCAAACTTGCAGTAGAAGCCGATTTTTAATTTTCTGTCATTGTACAGTCGCACTAATGATTCTACAGCCTAATGCACAATGTGATTGTGTTTACTGGCAAAAGCTGTCTTTTAAATGATGACCAATGCACCTAACAGCTTTAATTTATTTATAGGGCTGAACAAAGACCTTAGACCCAACCTTTGCTCTAAAATTTCCAAAGTCTAGCATTAAATTTTCATTGACAACCTGAATATGCCCCATGAGACATTCCCTCATCTCTTCCAAGGACTTGCAGGGTGTTGTTCCTTGGACCTAGCTTGTACTCACCCAGAGCTGGAAAGCTCTCCCATGAGCATTTGGGTTTTTGCCAAGCTTAATTCAAACCCCAGTTCTTAAATGATGAGTAGCACACCTAGTCATTGTCTGAATTAAAGGCCTTTCATTTTTATGTGATGGCTTAGAATTCCTGAGGAGGATGGTGGTCGTTCCCCATGGGCAGAGCTCCCAGCAATCCACCTCGTGCCTGCACTGACACTTCCTACAGCTCCAGTCCGAACAGAGAAAACCCTTTACTGGTTGCCTCTGACCTTGCCCTTCAGTGGTGAGGTTTTGAGAAGCTATGCAAGGAGATCTTTACTCTTCCAGCCTATGTCTCAGCAGAAAAAGACCCACTGCTGGAACCAACTGTGACCTGTGCAGCTGTGGTTGAAACCTCTGGAGTTTCCCCCGTCAAAGGGGGAAGAACTGGCAGAGGAGGGCACAGGCGAAGGCGTTTGGCCCTGTAGCTGTTTGCTGAACTGCCCTGCACATTCTAGACACACACTACCCCTTCCTGAATTGCCCAGGACACCTCTAGGAGGACGCTTAGGATCTCATGTTTCCATATTGAAGCACTATCTCCATGAACCACCCGAACCACATTCCCTTAGCCAAAAAGCAGAGTTAACAGAACCGGCCGTTGTCATCTTACAATGCATTCTGGTACCTAACGAAGTGGGAGGATAAAGTCATCTCAACACGGACCCAGCCCTAGACTACTACAATCATTGTTTCAGAACCGAAGATGGGAGCCTTCATTTGTTGGCCACCACTCACGGTATCCGCGCCTTCCATTGCGCATTCCTAGTGCAGCCTATGCATAAATAAACAGGGGAGATCGCAAAGAGCTACCACATTGCTTGAGGTTGTGCTTATGCACTTCCATTTTTCATTTGAATATTAAAATTACATTTATTACAAACTGCCAAGAGAACAAGATACACAGGCTGGCTGCAGCATCTGAGCTCTTCCCACGGGAAGCATCTTTATACCCTATTTCAATACAATAACTCCTTTTCCACAGCACTGTTGATGGAAAAAACCTCATCACTGGCGGTGCTATGAAAAAGGTTATGCTGCTTGCCACAAAGCTGTAAGAATATTACCGTGCAAGGCAGATGGGCCAAACATAAGCACGCCTTCATGCGGGGCTGCAGCGCAGTCACCATGTGCCATGCAAGCAGAGACCTGCTACTTGCATTTTAATTTGCAGCTCCCTAATCTTAAAACAGCAAGTACTGTGTAAGGAATGAAGAACTGTGCCCTCCGTGTTGAGCTGACGTGTGTGCTCAACGTGCCGTGGTAGAAAAACATTTGCACGGAGCCTACAAAAAGGAATCGTTCACTCTGCAATATGCTCCAGAGGATTAAAGAGCAGTTAAAACGCTGGGGACAGAGAAGACATCACAGGAAGACGGAGCAGGCAAAATAGTGAGTGGTGAGGAGGGAGACAGAGAAAACAAGATGGATTCTCCAGCGAAGTACCATCACCTTAAAAAAAACCCAAACCAAAACCCAAACACACAAAAAACCCCAACAAAACAAAAGAACCACAGCAATACAGATGTTCAGGCTGCGAAGGTAGATGGGACATTTGATACATGCGGTATATTTTTATTCTGGAAGCAGTCAGGTTCTCCCTCCTGAGAGTGTATTTTACAAATACAAAAGACTACCAGCGAAGAAGAGAAACCCACAGCTACAGACTCTGTAGAAATTAAACCAGTGAGACCTAGAAAAGCTGAAGTAGGCAAGGCAATTAAAGAGTAAGGCAAAGGAGATAAAACATGCAAAGTGCACAGCAGGTATCAAATGTCTTTTTTGAAATTTATTTAAAAGAAACATTTTCATTTTATATCTTTTCCTGCAGTCTTGGTTCCCGTTCAATGCAGTCAGCAAAAGCTCACTGCAGGATTTGCTTCAACTTCAGCAAGATTTGGATCAGCTCACGAAAACGCAGCTTCTCTGCCATTATGATGAAAGATGCACAGTGCATAGGCAATATAAGCAAGATGCTCGCCCAAACATCTACTGCTTGGAAACTGTGTCGGTAGCAGCTCCCTCCCCGTAAGTTATTTCCCTTTAAAAATCAAAAGTCTCCTTAAAGATGCATCGGAATGATTGCTCCGCTTCAGTGGGATTGCATTAGCAGAGATCCAGGAATATTGCCCGGCAGCCAGAACACACAGCTATTTTCTGTATTACAGTATTATCTAGCTAGGATATAAATATTGGGTGGGGGAGGCAGTTTGTGTCTCTCTCCTTGGCATGTCTCGGTGTATATATTAGTGGGATAATACACAGTTGCGTGCCTGGTTGCTTCTCAAATCACTGGCACCACGAAACAACAGCAAAGTGAGAAAGTGTTAACCAAAGTTAAATATGTCTGCGCTTACTCAGAACCTTTTCCTCAGCTTTGCTGTTGGTCTTCCCGGTACTGTGTAGCTGCTTTTCACAGCAAATATATACTGAATTATGTTTGAAGAGAACGGCTCTAGACACCCTTAAGCTTCTAAAGAAAAGCAAGCTGTCTGTACCTCTAAGCCTGAACAGACAGACAGAGAGATAGAGCGCTTTTTAAATCTTACTCTCCTTTTCTGAATTCAGTTACTGGTGCTACCGTTGCATAACAGGAAAACCTGTCCAAAAGCCTACAGTTGTATGCTGGAATCCTACTTCGAGAGACTAACCCAAAGGATCCTCAGATGTACTGTCTACAGGCCTGGTTTACCTTTATTAAGAAGCCTTTTGTATCCTTTGAGTAATTTCTGAAGGCAGGTTTCACCATACTCCTGATTTCTGGCTTCCAGCTTGTGCTGGAAACACTGAGAGTAGCTTTCTTGTCTCGGTGCAGATCCAGACTCTTTGGCTGGAGCAGGAAGATCAAGGTATCCGATGGCCTCTGCGTACAAGCAGCTTATTGTCCGTGTTATCCAGCGGCCCAACTGAAGCAACGGCACAGAAGGTCCCACGCGAGGGAAAGCCTCACAGACTCTGCCGCACCACTCGCCCCTGGGCCCAAAGGTGGAGGAGGGCTGTGGCCACCAGCTTGGCTCTGCTCCGCTCCCGGGCCCAGGGATGCAGGGAACGCATCCCGGCAGATAGGCGACATCTTCCCCACTGCCCTTCCCAACACTGCCGGCATCCTGGAACTCAGCACTGGCACCTCACAGAAACCTACAGAAACCCTTTTACGTCTCTCTCTCTTCCCTCCAGCAGGGTTTAACTCGCAGTGCAATCTGGCTCCTTCCTCCAATTGCTCCAGAGCTTTAAGAGGTACCTTTGTCCAAAGCTTTGTGAAAAATACAAGTTAAACAAACCAGCCATTTTCAAACCCTTTCGAAGAATCAAAGCAGGTCAAGGAACTGCAGTGTGCCCTTAGTGAAGTTGTGCTGGCTTGGCTCCATGGGGCTATATTTTTTTTCAAGTCTTGTGTAACTGTCCTTAATTATACTTCCAATTAATTTCCTGAATGGACAGTAATACTGTCTACAGTGAGGTACTCCACTTAAAAGCAAAGCAAATAATTTCTTGGGATCGTTACTACAACATGGCAATATAAGCATGGTTTTTGTATCCTGAACAGCATCAGCACAAACTTACTCAGACCACTGATCAAAGATGCCCTTTCCTTTCTGCTTATGACAGATTTATTAAAGAAATGGGGGGAAAAAAGGATAAAATATATTGTGGGCTGGATAGTCAGATAAGCTGACAGATAAGCTTTGTATATGCTTACTGGATTAAATTTCCTTTAATAAAACGGAGCTGTTTCAAGAACAATAATAGAATCCTAGAAGCTGGTTTCCAATAATTCATCACATGTAATAGTGGCAGTCTCTATTTTGCACAGTTTTCTTTATGACTTGGGTAAATACCACCTGGCGGCAGGGTGTTGCAAGTGTTGGAAGGATTAAAATTGTGGATTCATCTTCAGACTTTGCCCTGAGGTTACCAAAGAATGTTCAATGCTGGAACCAACTGGGGCTGAAACCTGTGGAGTTTCCCCCATCAAAGGGGGAAGAACTCAAGGATTATACTCAAGGATTATATTAACACACAGGAACCCATATTGACCCCGATACCTGTATATACTACACAAGGATTATACTCAACCAACTATACCAGTAGGAAGCCGCGCACTCCCAGCAGTGGACAGTAAATGTGGGACGCTGTGAGTGCTACAGCTTTGGGACGAAGGGAAGGGCTCAGGGATCCGGCACCGGGACAAGAAGTCCTCCGGATCGCCGCCAGCAAGGGAGAGCCATTGAGTGGGAGCCATCATGGGGGAGCGCGAGCAAGAGGGGAGCACAAGCAAGGGGGAAGCATGAGTAAAGGGGAAGAAACTTCGCAGCAAACTTTCTAATTTCTATGGAATGTGCCGTCCACGGTATGAAATAATCCTGTTGGCATCTTGGGTCAAGTGCTTGAGTCTCATCCATCCTCATCCCTGCACCCAGCCAGCTTGAAAACACCGAGACCTTGAAACCCACACACCATATCTGGCTATGAAGTAAGTATCTTCACAAATTCAGACACTAGAGTCTTCCAAAAACAGAGCTTTCCCAAGCATTAGGAAAGACATTAGTCCTGCGTCGCTCAAACCAGGATGGTAATAAATAACGTTTCACTTCCCATACAGCCAGCACCACCGCAGCAGCATCTGCTGAGCAAACTTTCAATGTTGCTTATCCAGAAAGTGATTAACCGTAATTGCTAACAATAATTTAAATATGTACACTATATGATAAACTAGGCCTTTAGTGCATGGAGCAGCTGTACTAAGGAGTCCAGATACAGATTTCCTTCTCGTTTGCTTGATTCATCTTTATAGGCCACTGATACGAAAAACCAGCGTTTCTAAGCTAGGCTGAGACTCCGTGTTTTCTTTTCTTAAAAACGTGATGGTGTTTTTTTCTGTCTTCCTCCAGAAAGCCCTACTTGGACAAACTTTTCTTTGTTAACCCTTTCAAAATTCCTGTTTGTACTTGGAGTCTCTAGTAGAACTCCTTTACAAAGGTGCCGAGATGGCCCAGTGTGTTGGCATGAGCATCCGTTATTCTTACACACTACCGTTAAGGTTTCTTTTCTGAAATAAACCCCAAGTGCCTAGAAATGCAGCACGCAGCAATATCCAAACCACAGTTGCCCTGGCCCCAGCATTAGAAGGTTTCCTGTCTCTCGCTCATTGATTACCTCTTGTTTGTACATCAATCCCGCAGAAAAGCAATGCCAGTGAGAAAGATGAATTTGCATCTCACTCCTTCTGTCTGCTTAGGAAGTCAGGAAAATGATTTGGTGGTGCTCAAGAAGGAAATCCTCAGAAGGGACTAATGACTTCCCCTTTTATTGTAACCCTTTTACAATCCATCACGCTGACCGGTAGATTTAGGGCTTCACAGTTAGACCTCCTGGCAACCAGCTCTGCACTGCTGAAGTGATTCACATACGGTTCTACAGCAGAGCCAGTTCTAGCCCAAAAGATGAAATTCTGCCTTAAAAACAGCCTTCCCTGGAACCGTGGAGGCTGGCGGTGAATAAGAGCACAGGGCACCTGGATACTGCTCCGAGCACGGACCCAGCCTGTGTTTAGTCACTCGAAGTTCCCTGAGGAACCATATCCAGTACAGAACTTACATTCAGCAATACTTACACTCATCAGATCCTGAAGCACCTGATCCCAAAACAAATCTGAAGATTCTGCGTTTGGTACCTAGCTGGTCTATTGAAACGGGACGCAAAGCAGCCAGCATGCTCGATTTCCTTTTGGGGGCCACTTTCATTAGAATCATAGAATCACTTGGGTTGGAAGAGACCTTCAAGATCATCAAGTCCAACCATAAACCTATGCCAAAACCACCCCTAAACCATGTCCCTCAGCACCACGTCTGCCTGTCTTTTAAATACCTCCAAGGATGGTGATTCCACCACCTCCCTGGGCAGCTTCTTCCAATGCTCGATAACCCTTTTGGTAAAGAAGTTTTTCCTAACACCCAACCTAAACCTCCCCTGGCACAACTTGAGGCCATTTCCTCTTGTCCTGTCGCTTGTGATATGGGAGAAGAGATTGACCCCCACCTGGCTATAACCTCCTTTCAGGTAGTTGTAGAGAGTGATAAGGTCTCCCCTCAGCCTTCTCTTCTCCAGGCTAAACAATCCCAACTCCCTCAGCCGCTCCTCATAAGACTTGTTCTCCAGACCCCTCACCAGCTCCGTTGCCCTTCTCTGGACACGCTCCAGCACCTCAATGTCTCTCCGATACTGCCGTGCCCAAAACTGAACACAGGACTCAAGCTGTGGCCTCACCAGTGCTGAGTACAGGGGCACCATCACTTCCCTGCTCCTGCTGGCCACACTATTCCTGATACAGGCCAAGATGCCATTGGCCTTCTTGGCCACCTAGGCACACTGCTGGGTCATGTTCAGCTGACCGTCGACCGGGACCCCCAGATCCTTTTCTGCCAGGCAGCTTTCCGGCCACTCTTTATTAGTATGCTTGGCTTGCAGATGTTTTGAAATAGCAACTTTTCCTCATTCTGTCCTGAGACAGTATAAGAAGTCACTCAATTTCATTTAAGATCCATAGCCTAGACACTGGAATGCCTCCCCCGCCCTGAGATGGGCGAAATTCTTATTTGAAAATAAAGAAGCAATGGTGTTTCCCTTTTAAACTGTAGCAGGGTAGATTTTAGAGTACTTAGCTATGTTCAATTCCTTTCCCAGTCAGACAGGTTCAAACTTGTGCCCCAAAGACTGTAACAGCGGCTTTCACGCTGTGCTAGTCGGGGTGCCCAGCACCGCAGATGCTGAAGTTGTGCCACCACTACTGGAAAAATTTGCTGCATCGGGGAAAATGTGATTTCAGATTGGCTTTCCTTATGCTCCCCAAAGCACCCACTGAGCAGCTCCATGCTGGGCTTCCACCTTGGACCTCCCACTTCTGGGCATAACTCCAAATTTTTATCTAGAACTACCAAGTTGCCTCCCGTAAGGACCATGTTTTAAAGTAAAGTACCAGCTTACCCCTGCACCCTAGAGGCATCCCAGTCTTGTCAATACAAACTGCACATGCCCTGGGGGAGATGGGAACAGAGTTCCATCCTCAGAGTCCTCAGGGAGATGAATTAACCAGCCTTTAGATTTCAGTCCGGCTTCAGTATTAAGATGCTCAGTGTGAGCAGTTCTTGACTTGAGGTAGAAGCGCAACTATTGATTTTAATCTCCAACTAGACAGGGGTTTTAAAAATTACACATCTCTCTATGCCCCATTTAAAACATTATTTATCAGTTCCAGTTCATTTCCTCCTTACCTCAGTATTTCAGTTTGTAACACTGGACCAACGCTCCACTTCTTCGTATGAGTAATGTGAGCATTAAGCAGAGACGTTCGCAGGGCAGTTCAGCAGATGGCAGGAACTGACAGAGCAGACAAAGCTTAAAAAGTAAAATATGCACCATAATGGACCAGTTCCCCTAAACTCACACTCCAAGCTCCTCACAAAGCTTACAACAAAAGCAGATACCAATGAATTACAACAAATACCCTGTAAAGGCGAAGTCTCTATATCTGTGGGCATTGCAACTAATATTATGATATTCTTCATAGCTTTTTTCTTTATTTTATCACCTATTAAAGTCTTACCGTTTAATTCCCTGATTATTGTATTTTAAGTCAGAGAAGATTACTCACGGCTAGTGCAACCATCAAGACTTAATGAGAATACAAAAGTCACTCAGCAAATAAAAGAAAAAAAGCCAACAACAGGAAATAATTGCAAGCATAAGCACCTAATGAAGTGAAAACATGGCAACACAGTGCTAGTAAACTGGCTATATTGGAAATTTCTTTGATACACTGCATCAAGTACACTGCTTTCTTTAGGCAACAGGTCTCTAAAGAACAAACTGCTTATGTATATATGTACTCCTGAAGATAGAAACCAAAAGAAAATAAACGTTTGCAAGGTATTTCTGATAGGCTGCCAGTAAAACACCAACATAAATCTGTGTTTCTACAGCCAGCCAATAACACTCAGCGTAACTGCAGAGGGGGATGAAAATCACAGGTGGGATGAACGCGTCTACAGGTTCTGCTGAAGGCACTCAGCACTTTCGGGTCTAAGTTGATTAAAAAAAAAATCCTTATGTATCATATTTAATGGCTTCGGTCCAGTCTAGTCTATAGGCTGATTGTTTACCACATCCCAAAGCTGTCGAGTACCTTCAATGTTGATTTTAAAAGCAACGCCAAGGACTTAAAAAAAACCAACGGTCTTTCTAAAATATATGCTCCAGTTCAACCCCAAGCTACTGTGCGAACGGTAAGTGGTGCTGAGTGAAACTCAAGCAAAATGATCACAATAGTGATTTCTGGCCTCAAAATATACATTTGAGATGGAATTTCCTCTAGCTGCTGTAAACTGTGTCTCAGAATTGAACAGCAATCAGATTGAGCAGGTATCATTTTTAAGTGATCCAGACCTAAAGATCTCATGCAGTTTCCTCAAGCAAGCAAACAAACAAACTGTCAAATTCCTGGCTTTCCAAATGACTCCCGCTTATGAACGTGGCAAAAAAAACAATGTGAAAGGGATGCAAATTGGTATTTGTTAAGTTTATGTGCTGGAACATTATCATGACAAAGCAACTACCAAAAAAGCACTGCTGATGAGCATGAGACAGCAGTGTGCTCTGGCAGCAAAGGTGGCCAACAGCATCCTGGGCTGCCTTAACAGCCAGTAGATCCTGGGAAGGGATTGTCCCCCTGTACTACTGGGCACTCATGAGACCACCTGTAGAAAACTGCATCCAGTTTTGGGCTCCCAATACAAATATCAGTAACCCGGAGTGAGTTCAGCACAGTGCCACCAAGGGGGTCAAGGGACCAGAGCACATGCCCTGTGAGGGAGAAGTCGAGGGAACTGGGCTTGTTCAACACGCAGATCTGAGAGGACCTCGGAGCAGCCTCCCAATGCCTACAAAGAGCCCCCCAAGGAGACAGAGCCAGGCTCTTCACAGTGGGGCCGCCTGGGAGGGTGAGAGACAGATGGTAGCTGAAACAAGGAAGATCCAGACTAGCCAGTAGAAATAACTCTTCCGCCATGAGGACAAGCAACAGAACAGGTTGCCCAGACAGTCGCCAACATTGTAGGTTTTCAAAACCAGGCTGGGATAAAGCCTCTAAAGCCTACGGTGTGACCTCACAGCTGATCCTACTTTGAGTAGAAGGTTAGACTTAGCTGACCTCTTGATGTCTGTCTCAACCTGAATTATGCTAAGGATCTAGGAACATACAACTTCCAGAAATTCTGGAAAAACCAACCTCACGTAGGCGCTCTTATTAGACAATGAAAACAGCCTCACTAGGCGCGTGGTCTCCCTTGTTGCATATGCTAGTCACACTACTTGGCTTATTCTGCAATATTTAAGCGCACGTGTAATGCACATAAACTTATTCCACTGCACACGGTGGGACTTAACTCGGCCTTGAGAGAGGCCAAACGAACCCAAACAGGTTCAGCCCGTTCAGCCCTGCACACAGCCACAATCCCATTACAGCACAAGAGCTCTAAAAACTTTGTCTGACTGCCACAAGACTGGGATATCTACCAAGGGCTACTTTGTTGTTTTAAATATAGTGAAATTAATAAGAGAAATAAGGAATGGGGATGGGCTGGACCTTGGCAGTGGAGTCCACTTTTCTGTTCTACATTTCTTTCTTGTGGCCCGTTGCAGGGTACTTGCTTCAGGGCCTGGGGAATCTCACCAGGGCTAGCGCATCTGTGGAGCTGGTGCTCTCCCTTGCAGGAAAATTTTCTTTTCTCCTCCCTCCATCCATCCCTCTGTCCCTCCCTCCCTCCCTCCTTCCTTCCTTCCCTCCCTCCTTTCTCTGTACATCTTGTGAGCTGGGAACTACTCCTAAAAGCATGAGTCTATGACACAAAGGAGCCCTTTGAACAGCTCTTTTTTTTTCCTTTCTCTCTTTTTTTTTTTTTAAAAAAAAAACCCCTACATGTCAATAGCATGCATTGTTCTATGAATTATGTTTTGGAGTAATTCCATATACAGAGACCTTTTCCTTTAACTGGCTTATTCCTTTCACTGAATCCCACTTTGCCACTAGTAGCTCTAGGGCCTGATTCTTCTCTTATTTACCCCATTTTTGACAAGCTATGTAAGGACATACAATTGAGATTCAAACCTGTACAAGGAACTAGCATTTTAAACAGATGCATTCTTTACTCACGTGTACAGATAACCTCCTGCCACTCTGTCTCCTGGAGCACTGCAGCACCTCTGCTGACAACATCTGGAAAATACATTAGGCTTGCTTTTTCTTTAAACTCATTGATCTGGTATGTAGTATAATAATAGCAACAGCAACAGCAACAGCAACAGTAGTAGTAGTAGTAGTAGTAGTAGTAGTAGTAGTAGTAGTAGTAGTAGTAATAATAATAATAACAACAATAATAATAATGTGTCATCTCTGACCTATCACTGAGTATACATTTGATGAGAAAACTTCAAATTAACCTCCCAAAAATAAACATTATTTCACAGAGTTTGCACGTAGAGGTTTTGAAATCTTTCTCCATCTATTTTATGGAATAAAAGCTGTAAAAGAACTTAATGAAGAAGAAGAAGATTCTGTTGGCTAGAATAAAACAAGGGCAACACAGTTTGGAACTGATTCCTGATCTCACATTCATTACCTGGACATAGATTCTGCACGTCTAAAGTAAATTACCTTGATACCCTCTAAAAACACAGCACCACCTCTTCAACCTGTATGTTATTTATATACATTGCAGTACGCAGCTAAGCTATGCAGCTTCACATGCACACAAACACGTGTTTTTCTTAGTACTTTGCCAGCTAAGATAAATCATTAATGCACATCATGGCACGTATCACAAACAGTTTTAATAAAGGCAATGTTCAAGCTCACCGGAACTTTTAGACCAGCCTCACAATGCCAAACCTGCAACTTCATAGCCCATCTCATTTCAGCTACACCATTTTTCACAACTTTTGCATAAAAATCATGTGAGCTGTAGTTGTGTGAGTGTGTAAATACACACACACACACATATGCTGTGAGTAAAAAAAGGTGCAGTGATTTTACTGGCACTTTAAAAAGGAGAAATAAATATATAGGAATAGACTACGCTAAGCTATTTCAGCCTGCAAATGTAAAAGTTACGAAGCGCCTAAGACTGAGGATAAAAATAGGAGCTTTATTTCCTCCTATTGAGCCGGTTCCATCCATACTCTTGGCATTCATTTCCTATTTGAAATTAAAGTTTCTCATAGCGTTGTGTGGTAACCCTTCCTGAAGAGCGAATCCTGTCCCCTTGCAGGAAAGGCGGATGCAGCAATGCAAGCACACACTGAAGCAGTCTTTCCAGGATGGAGTTAACAGCTGAAACCAACAGTGCCAGATCTCCTCAGGAAGTCTGCTCCGGAATTCGAGAACAGCAGAACCACCTGACAACCTGGCTAGCTGTCATCATCTAAAAAAAAAAAAAAAAAAAAAAAAACCCACCCCNAGATCACCAGCCTCTCCAGAGAGGAATGCCAATATTTTTTTTTATAAAGCACAGTTTTTTGCTGTGTGGGGCAGGCTAGGGGACCACGCAGCTATGTGGGTACATGTGGTCAGTAATCAGAGGGTATGCCACCATGCGATGTCAACTCTAGGTGGATATCTCCGGTTTCCAGACGCCGCGCGGCTGTGCCGCCACTTTGGGCTCTACATTCAGATGATGGGCAGCCACTTCTGGACACTTTGTCACTCAGTGCAGCACAGCACCCCAGCTATCTCCTTCCCACGGGAGGCCAAGGCCCCCGGGGCGCTCTTCTCCTTAAAGCCATGCTGGCAGGCACAGTCTAGCTAAGGTCTGTGCTACAGTCACGCTGGCTGCTTAAATAAACAATACAAAGCACTTTCTACTACGTGAACATTGGTTTGCACAATGCAGAATAGAGCGGTTAAGAGGTTTATTTGAGTGTACAGCTAATTTGACGTGTACTGTGAATACAATGTGAATACAGAAATGTGTTAGTGCGTGAAGGACAGTAAGCCCGGGGGAAGTAAGCACTACAGTACGGAAGAGCCATTTACATAACGGGTAGTGCTTCCTCTTTACTGAGAAAATTAACTGCCTCGCATTTCTAAATCCATGAAAAATTAATACAAAAGAGTATTGTTAAATTGTATATCCTGGGTCAGATCATTTTCCCAAACTCCAGGCATCCCTGTCTTGATGCCATTTGTGTAGATGTTTCCGCATATTCCTAGGCAGAAGCTTACTCATTTCTTTCTGGCATGAGTCCAATGCTGCTTGAAATCTTCTCTTTCTGAAAAAGTCTGCTCCAAGTGTGTATGTGCCAAGCAAGGCAGCACATCTTAAGCAAAAGCATATTCTTAGTCAATGGTTTCCCAAATTTTAAATCAGATTCAGATCGCTGAAGCCGATCTTCCGAATATCAGAGGCCAGAGATTTCCCTGTGCCATTCACGCATTGAGCCCACAACCTAGGTGAAAAGGCAGAATGCCTTTCCCGAACTTACGGACTGGAAGTGAAAGGTAGCAGCACAATTTGCCTTGATCACTGGGTTTTCCTGAAAGCTCATAGTAAATAAAAACACTCAGGTCACTTCCAGAACCTTGATATTGTCATAACCATCCCTGTGTCCTTGATTCCTGCGGGCTGCCAGGCAGATCTACAATCTAAGTTATTCCAGGGCAATTTCAGCCCCTCGCAATGCAAGTGGGCTGTTATATAGGATTCAATAAACCTCCTTAACCCTGTGCTACGCAACGGTAATTGTTCATGAAATGGCTTCTGAAGTAGCAGAGAATCAGTTACCTGACTACAATACAGAAAGCGGCTCTGTCACACCCATGAATGCAAACCCCTCTTCCCCAGACACTTGTCACAGCCCCTAAAAATATTCGAATGGCCCGATTCTCTGATTGTGTGGCCACAGTAGATGTACTGTTATGACTAATTCTCCAATCAAGACTTCACTTTGACAAGTTTCAGCTCATCTAAACACCTTCTGGTGACCATGCCCAACCAGCTCCTTCATCCACAACCGTTTCTAATATTAGAGACAGCCGTAGCCATAACCCAAAACAGTTTTAAGTCTGTTTCTTCCTCTTCCTTTCCAACACGTAGCCTTGTCCAGATAGTCGAACTTTTTTTGCAGTGTGTATGTGCCTGATAGCCATGAGCACACTTGACCTTCCAGCCCTGCCCCGTATTGCTCCAGACTAAGTGGCGGTTTGTGGGAAGTCAGTACTTTTGTAACATAAATATTGCAAAATATCTTATGGCTGTATGGAATTAATACTGTCATTCAAATATAGACCTACTGGAGAGCCAGGGTACGCAACAGGTCAGGTCTAAATTATGTATCATGTCCCCTGGACGCAAAAAGGAGATTAGCTTGCAGTGTCAGTTACATCACTGGATATGTCCAACCGCAAAGAAGTAATTCCATACAGGTGCCATTCATAACAGAAAAAAAGCACCATTTCCATATGCAGTTATTTTAAACAGGATGCCTTGCTGGGAACTAGCAGACAGAAGCACAGGAAGCAACGACTGATTTTAGAGAGACGAATGGAAGATGCAGGGAAGGTGCTAGGCTAGATGGTTGTCAGGCCCTTCAAATTCCCTTCGCTTTTTCTCCAAATTAATGCTTTGATTTTTTTTACCCACCTGATTTCTCTTTGAGAAGGGAAAGCAGGACAGGCCTCTTGCCCATAGGTGAAGAATATCTCTCTACTGCATCCCGTCCTGTCATTCACAGAGAGCACCACGGAAAATCCTTCTTGTCTGTCTCCTCCCAGCTCCCAGGTAGTTCACATAAACACAAAAAGCAAGCATCAGGCCGGAGGTTATGACGTGACACCACAAGAAAATACCTAAATGCATAATTCAGGTGGAAACATAAATTAAAAAAAAAGTCAGTTTCTTTCCTAGAGTTCACACCTATTGCGAGTCATGAACTAAGATATCAGATACTAACAGCTAGCTATTTTTTTTAAACATTATTTTCATTAAAATCAATCAGGCTTTCAGAGTAAGAACTGTCTAAATTAAGTGTTTACCTTTAAAATTATTTTTAGAACAGCACGAGTTTCTGTAGGGTATAATGCAAGGCTTGAAGGAGTAAGAGGAAACAACGAAAAAAAGAAGAAAAAAGGAAGAAACAGCACAAAATAATCTGCTTTCACCCCAATTAGTTTTAATGATACGACATGTTTGCCTCTTCCGAAAACAAATAAACCACCAAACTACACATATCTTACAGCAGACAGAAAGGAGAGGCTTTTTGTTGAGAATAGCTGCCAGGGAAAGGAACTAAAATTTCATGTGTGTCAATCTGGCGAAAAAAAAATCCAGCAAAAAAAAAGTCGGATGTGTTGAGGGAGGTAGGAAGAGATTATAAAAGGTGATGCCGTTATAACTGATACAAAAGACCAGTTTTGGAATTGTAGCCTCTATATCCATGTTAAATAGCTCAAGCAATTGCATTTCTTCATCCCCAGTACCCTCCTCCTCCTCTGATTCTTCTCTCTTTCTACATTTTTGAATGACTGAACTGTTTTTCCCACAGAGAGATTATACCAAATTATCATTTTGTTTACTTAAACTTGTGCTCTAGTTAGGAAGTCCCAGTTGGCATAACGGCTTGTTTTTATAGTGACCACAAATGCCAGGTAGTACCATGTACTTTTTATTTTAGGTTTCTTCAAAGATTGTCTCTTTGGCCACATAAATAGTATTCACTCAGAGAAAATTAATCCCTCGATTTAGTGAAAAAGAAAGAAAAAAATCCCTCCCCAAAACCAACCAAACAAAAAAACCCACCCTCTCTTGACATTTTAGTGAAAATGCATAACGTTGTCCTTTCTAGTGAGGTTTCAGTAGGGTTCTGGAGTGATTCTGTGCCTTTCACATAGTCACCACAGCGATTTTGAGGGAATGATACCCAAGAAGTTAATAATGATTAACTGCTTGAGAGTCTAATCCAGACTACAAATTAGTTTCATGGATGTCCTGGTGTGAGCGACACAGGACTGATGTCTTTACTAATGCTTGGGAAAGCTGTACTTGTGTAAGACTCTGGTGTCTGAATTAGCGAAGATATTTACTGTACAGCCAGCCATGGTGGGTGGGTTTCAAGGTCTCGGTGTTTTTGAGCTCGCCAGGTGCAGGGATGAGTAGGAGCGAGACTCGGGCACTTGACCCCAGCTGGCCAACAGGATTATTTCATACCATGAACGTCACATTTAATATAAATCAGAAAGTCTGCTGCGAGGTAGGGGTTTTTTTTCCCCCTTGCTCACACTCTTCCCTTGATGGCTCCCCCTTTGATGGCAGCGATCCACAGCACTTCTTGCGCCAGTGCCAGATCCCTGAGCCCTTCCCTTCTTCCTGAAGCCGTAGCGCTCGCAGTGTCCGACATTTACTGTCCACTGCTGGGAGTGCACGGCTTCTGACTGATATAGTTGGCTGGGTGTAATCCTTGTGTAGAATATACAGGTATCGGGATCAGTATGGGTTCCTTTGTGTTAATACTGTTAATTATCTAGTTCTATCCTATTAAATCTGTTTATCCTTCAAACCCTGGGTTTTCTTGTTTTCTTCCCAATTCCCCTTCCTGGATGGGGAGGGGTCATCAGGTGAGAGAATAATTGTTTAAGCGACAACAAATTGTTATGGGTTTTCTCAAACCATAACAATGGCTAAGACGCAAAGATGCAGTGCAATGGGTCTTTCCTGTCTTTAAGTATTTCCATCCAGAATTCAGCGGCTGTTCTGACAGAGGTCCCAAGGACCCTCCAATCGGCTGCACCCTCCGATATCTGCTGGGCATAACACTCACCAAAAATCCTGACTCAGACTCATGTGATAACACTTGCAGAGTTCTCGTTTTATAATGACTGTGCTCAAATTCCCGCGCAAACAAGAACGACCTACCACACGGTGTTGTCTTGTTGCTTTGTTCCATGGCTGCAGACTAATTGTATCACCAGTCCATTACCTCTCTTGCCACCAGCTTCAGTCGGCAACTATTTTTCTATAGGGAGCTGATTTTCATCCAGAGCAAAATGTAGATTGATTTATTTCTTTTCACATTCACACAGCAGAACTAACCCAAATGCTGGGTAGCAGGAAAATTTATTGTTAAAAACTTGACACTGGGTGGACGAGTGCAACAACATAAAGATGCAACGTAGAATTGACTGTTCCAGTCTGTATGTGAATAGTGGCCATTTCACTAGCTCAGACTATGCTGTTTCTCAGTTCCACTGAAATTATACCCATTTCCTGTGAGATTAACAATAGGTTCTGTTCTCACAGATCTCTTCGACATGTGTACAAGTGTGAGTTAGCACAGAGAAGGAATAACTCAGCACCACCACTCCAAAGTGCCACCTACAGAGAGCAGATCTCTGATTTTTAGGATTAAGGGAAGAGCATTTTCACTAGAGCAAACCAAACCTTTACAACTGCCAGACAAGTTTATCAGACACATTTGCAAAGAGCCGCAGAAGATGAAAAAGGGGCAATTGAAAATACAGCGTTATCTCTGAAAATGTCAATGGACACTTGCAGCCAGACCTTTCTGACTGGCTTTTCTCGGGGACCAAACACCATGGCCATGACGGTCCAAGCATGTTTAATGACTGTTAAAATAACTGGTAATGTGTCTGATGAAGGCTAGCCTAGCTGAATGCGTTACCGAAGTTCGGCTACTAAAAAAGTCGAAGGAAAGCATTGTGCTTTTCCCAGCCTTGGATTGTTAAGAAGTGACAACATTGTGGTTTCTAGCTGTACTTCAAAGCGCCCCAGTGTCACCTCGTATTGTGCTTACCCTTTAACACAATAATTGTGCCCACTCTGGAGCCAACCACCTGAGCAATTAATATGAGATTCCTACCCACTGGAAACATTGCAGGTGAGAGAGTTCAACATAGCAAAGGTTCAAAACAGTGCAACAAACTGGTTTTTGTTCAACTTACATCCCCTCTTCTCCTTTTACTGGATCTTCTCCTCAGCATAAGAACAAGGGATACAAATATATCTTTGCTCTCCTAATACATTGTTTCTTCCATTTTCTATGGACTATAATAACAAAACTTTATTTCTCTCTCTAAATAAGTGTTTTCTAGCCCACTGTACGAAAGTGAGACACAGCAGGCGACTAGGAATCAAGATAGGTGAGGATATCCCATAAAGTCTCATTAAGTCCAGTTGGCTTGGATGGGCGTACTCTTCACTGGGTCAAAAACCAGCTGGAAGGCTGGGCCCAAATCTAAATCCAGCTGGCAGCTGGTCACAAGTGGTGTCCCCAGGGCTCAGTACTGGGGCCAGGTCTCTTCAATACCATTATCGACGACCTGGACGAGGGGCTGGAGCGCACCCTCAGGAAGTTCACAGACGACACCAAGTTGGGTGGGAGTGTTGACCTGCTAGAGGGCAGGATGGCCCTGCAGAGGGACCTGGACAGGCGGCATCGATGGGCCAAGGCCAATGGTGTGAGGGTCAGCAAGGGCAAGTGCCAGGTCCTGCACGTGGGTCACACCAACCCCACGGACGCTCCAGGCGTGGGGCAGAGTGGCTGGAAAGCTGCCCGGCGGAAAAGGGCCTGGGGGTGCTGGTCGACAGGCGGCTGGATATAAGCCAGCAGAGCGCCCAGGTGGCCAAGGAGGCCAATGGCATCCTGGCCTGTGTCAGCAATGGTGTGGCCAGCAGGACGGGGGCAGTGATGGTCCCCCTGTACTGGGCACTGGTGAGGCCCCACCTGGAATACTGTGTTCGGTTTTGGGCTCCTCACTCCAAGACAGACACTGAGGTGCTGGAGCGTCTCCAGAGAAGGGCAATGGAGCTGGTGAGGGGTCTGGAGCACAAGTCTCCTGAGGAGCGGCTGAGGGACCTGGGGTTGTTCCGCCTGGAGAAGAGGAGGCTGAGGGGAGACCTTCTCGCTCTCTACAGCTGCCTGAGAGGAGGGTGGAGCTGGGGGGGTTGGTCTCTTCTCCCAAGGAACAGGCCATGGGACAAGAAGAAACAACCTCAAGTTGTGCCAGGGGAGATTTGAGATGGATATTAGGAAAAATTTCTTCACTGAAAGGGTCATCAGCCATTGGAAGAGGCTTCCCAGGGCAGTGGTGGAGTTGCCATCCCTGGAGGTATTTCCCAGCCTGGCAGATGTGGTGCTGAGGGACATGGTTCAGTGGTGGGTTGGGCAGTGTTGGGTTGATGGTTGGACTTGACGATCTGAAAGGTCCCTTCCAACCTAGACAATTCTATGATTCTGTGTTTCTATGATTCTGTTACTCTAAATAAACATTTTCTGTGCAGTGTGTGAAGCCTGCAAGTCAAGGGGTTTTTATGAGACAAAAAGTTAATGATCAATTCAACACAGTGAAATGTGACCTTTAGCACTAGAAGCCTAACGTGCTTAATTTGTGCTTAGCCACATCTGGCTGTTCATATGCTTCCATGTGGATTCTGAAAATGGATTCAGTCAGCAATTAAGTCCGCTTTAGCAAAAAATCAACGTGAACCCAAACTCAAAAGTCAGCTACAAGAAGTCAGTGCGGTTTAATGCCAAGGTGAACATGAATTTCCATCAAACCCCACTGGAGAAACTCCAAAGGACTAAATAGTCACAGAGAGTCATAAAAGGTTAAGGTGGTCGCCACAACTCCACTCTCACAGCAGCTCAGTAGCTAGTGCATGTGGGAGAGGCATGCCCATCTGCCACACGGGAAAAGCTGCGGCGATATGGTGTATGGTAGGGATTTGATGTGTTGCAATCCCCAAGCCTGAATCTGCTTTTTCAGGCAGACCCACTTTGTAGGGTACATTGCCGTCCAAGACCTTACAAATAACCTTCTGGCCAGTCCAGCTGGAGGACCTGTTGAAGCGGACCACAGCCCCCTCCCTGCAGGCAGGGCACAGTCTTGGTGTGTCCAGGAGACTCGGGATAGTTCCTAAGCACCGTGGCTATAAAGTGAGGACAGCCAAGTCTCTAGACCTTTCCTCAGTGGCCTCGTGCTACCTGTTTGTGATTGCAGGTCCAACAGCTTTGTGTTTATTGCACTAAGCAATACAACTGGTGCTTCCCTCTGCAGGAGCTGCTTATGTAAAAATCCTGTCTGGACGATAAAGGAATCAGTAGTAATGCTTCTACATTTTCTCTCCTTATGCAAAGTCTAGCAAAAGGCCTTTATACCTTTTCTAAAACAAATATTCAATTTACATTCTGTTTAGTTACATTCTATATGTTTCTTTACATTCTGTAAATAGAATATCCTCTAATTCTGTCTAGAGAGCCAGAAAAGCGGAGCATAGAAGATTTTGAAGGAGTTAACGTGAGGAATACATGCTTGGACACCACACATGGGAACAGCCTCGTTGAACATCTTCAGTTCATCCCTAGCCTTAAAAGTGATCACCTGTGGTCATGTAAGACACAGCTTCTTTTTTTTTGTTTTTTTTTTTTTTTACTCTGAACACTGTTAAATTTAAGGAGTGGAAGGTTTGCTTGCAACAATAACATTTTAAAATTTAAATTATTTTGCTTTTGTCTACTTCAGGCTTGCTTTACTGCTCTCATTGCTGGCTGTGTTGTTTCTGTGCATCCAAGTGTTCCTTTGATGTTCCATCACCATCCATAACCTGTACGTTAATGGTTTCTGTGTGCAGCCTTCGCCATGGTGCGGGTGGGAAAAGAAGTCTAGGGAGAAAAGAAAAAAAAAAAAAAGGGTAGTGTAACTGAAAACATAAACACCCTGATGGGAGCGCTCTTAAAACAAAACCCTAGTCTGCAACTTTAACTTTTGTCACGGTATTTTTCTAAAATGAAACCTTTGCACGCGCCGCCGATTACCTACGCTCCTCCCCAGAATGGCGTAAACCATGATTCTTGGCCAAGATGGGAAATTTGCTCTTAAATCCAAGCTTAAACCGGCCGCGGCCTGGGCGGGCGCTGAAGCGAGCTGCGGGGGGCGCTGAGGCGGAGCAGCGGCCCCGTCCCCGCTCCGCACCGCGGCTTGTCCCGGCGGGGAGGGCGGGAACCTGCCGGGCCGGGCGGCGGAGGCGGCCCCGGGGCGGCCTGTGTGAGGCAGGGAGGGACGGGCCCGGCGGGCGGGGAACGTTCTCCTCAGCGGCTCTTCCCGCCCTGCCGCGCCGAGCCGGGCCCGGCCGGGACAAAAGGGCTCCCCGCGGGCAGCCGGGACTGTGGGGCGTTCCCCGCGCCGCCATGGACTCCGGCAGCGAGACCCACGAGCTCAACGGGCAGGCGGAGGGCGCGGAGTTGGCGGTCGTCGAGCGGGTAGGGGCCGGGGCACTGCCCGACGGCTGCGGCGGGCGGGGGCGGGCAGCGCTGCCGCGGCACCCGGTCATGGCGGGTGGGAGCGGGGCGGCAGGAGGCGGCGGAGCCCGCCGGGAANGGGGGCGGGGGGCGGGGGGGCCCCGGCAGGTGCCCCCGAGCCCTCCTGAGGCGGGCGGGAGGGGGCTTCGGGCAGGGGATGGAGCGCTGACCGCGCCCTGCAACCGGGGCGTCTGGATGATTTCTGTTATTTTATTTTTTTATTTTAATTTTTTTTAACACGCAGTACAGTAATTCAGCGCTTGCTTTGTAGGGACGCTGCTTCTGCAAGCGTCCCGTTTTGTCTCACTTCAAAGATAGTGGACAGGCTGGAGAGTTGGGCAGAGAGAAACCTAATGAGTTTCAACCAAGGCAAGTGTAGGGTCCTGCACCTGGAGAGGGATAACCCCATGCACCAGGACAGGTTGGGGGTGACCTGCTGGAAAGCAACTCTGTGGAAAGGTACCTGGGTGTCCTGGTGGCCAACAGGAGGACCATGAGCCGGCAATGTGCCCTGGTGGCCAAGAAGGCCAGTGGCATCCTGGGGGGCATCGAGCAGAGTGTGGCCAGCAGGTGGAGGGGGATCATCCTCCCCCTCTGCTCTGCCCTGGGGAGACCACAACTGGAGTCCCGCGTCCAGTTCTGGGCTCCCGAGTTCAAGAAGGACAGGGAACTGCTGGAGAGGGTGCAGCAAAGGGCCACAGAGATAATGAGGGGGCTGGAGCATCTTTCTTATGAGGAAAGGCTGAGGGAGTTGGGTCACTTTAGTCTGGAGAAGAGCAGACTGAGGGGGGATCTCATCAATGTCTACAAATCCTTAAAGGGAGGGTGCTGGGAGGAGGGGGCCAGGCTTTTTTCAGTAGCACCCAGTGATAGGACAAGGGGCAATGGGTATAAAATCAAATATCGGAAGTTCCATCTGAACATGAGGAGGAACTTCTTTCCTTTGAGGGTGGCAGAGCGCTGGCACAGGCTGCCCAGAGAGGTGGTGGAGTGTCCGACTCTGGAGACATTCCCAACCTACCTGGATGCCATCCTGTGCCACCTGCTTTAGGTGGAGCTGCTCTGGTGGGGGGGTTGGACCAGATGATCTCTAGAGGTCCCTTCCAACCCTTAACTTCCTGTGATTTTGTGATTCTGTGATAGGCAAGTGCCAGCAAAGGGCTGAAAAGGATTTTCTTTTCGGTCCTTGGCACGATGACCCCTCAGCTCCTACACACATCAGCCAAAGGCATGTCTTCCCACCTGGAAATTTCTGCCCAGAGCACACCAGCACCACTCCAGCCTGGGAGGGATTTTCCACCCAGATGACTTGGGAGGGGATGGAAAAGTTACTCAGGGGTATCTACACAGGAGATAAGTGTAGAGCATAAAAGTTGGAGGAATTACTTAAAGGACTGGGCCTGTATGGTGTTTTTTTTCCCATACAGTAATACAAATAAAAACAAGACGAGAAATACCCATCTTTTTACTACTCCAAGTAGTCAAAACATGATCAGAGATCTTCATTGGCAAGCATCTCGTGCCATATTCTGTTTACCCATAAAGGATATTTTCCAAGCATGTAACTTATCTGAAAAGCCAGGCTGGTAAAAGAGCATCTTTGATGATGTTTTGGAAGAGACTGAACTCTAAAAAGGGGCTCTTATTCCAACCTAAGTCTCTGCCACATAGCAACAGTTGTACTAAACCACCTTCTACGTCACTAGTAAAACTTTCTGGTTCCAGACAGACTGGACTGATTGTGTAGCTGATCTGTCCTTCCTCCCTCCCTTCCTGACAAACCCTTTTAGTCAGGAATATCATACCAAGGGAAAAAAAAAAATAAGTCTGGTTTTAAGAAATCCTGGAAAGTACCCAAAGAGAATCAAGGCTGGGATACACACGTCAAATTGGTGGCCTGAAGGGGTTTCCTTTAAGCCACTGACACAATTTTCCTTTTCTTTAAAGAAAGAGTTGTGATTGCGTCACAACTACTGGTCATGGGGATTTATTTTTTTTAACTTGGTCTGCTCCAAGAATTTTTCTGTAACTTTCCTGTTTTACTTCATCTTTGGTTGCAAGCAGTCATCATCTTGTTACATATTTCCCACAGAAACTGCAAGTTCTATGTGAGTGACATATAAAGAACAAGAAGTGAGATGTACTATTATATTACATGTAGACGGTAGAACTTAAGAGAAGTTTACAGACACTTTTTTTCATTTTCTCACCAAAAAAAAAGTAGTATATGTGAGGTAAAACAGGTGGGGACAGATTTCTTAAAAAACAGGGTTTCTCCTCAAAATAGATTCTGTTGCGCATCTTCAGCAATAGACCGCTGCCTTCTCTTACAGAAGAGCCGACACGAAATACAGATACAATTGTCTCACCTTCTGGGCGTTGTAGAAGCACATAAATTAAAAAAAGGCTAGATAAGCCCACTGTAATTCCCAATGAGTCCTCACACAGTGGTTTAATGTGCTTTATTTTAACTCCATCGTTAATTTGGATAAGTGTTTTTTTAGCAGCTGTCAAAACTTTTAGAAGCAAGGCATTTTTTGCTTCCAATACTGGGTTGGTAAGGCTAAGTTTTTCCTTTTTTTTTTTTTTTTTAAATTTTTATTCTTTTTTTAATTGCCTGCAACCATACCGTCTCAAGGTGTGACTGCAGAAGATTTACAAGCTAGTTAGTGTTATGCTAGTGTACTTTTATGGACAGATTCCTCCCCCCAGTGAAATTCCTACGGGAACTGTAACTGATGATTCAGTCCAGCTGTAGGGGTTTTTCTCTCTGAGTCAGTGCGAAGCTGAACGAGTGATCTAATGTTTTATTGGGGGGAAAGAAAGAATATCTTCTGAGGAGGTGTACAAAGGATCTAATCATCCATTACATAACTGATAGAGCTTGAACTATTTTTGTTGGAAGAATATTTCTTTCTGGTGTAGAATATTTTCCCTATTTTTCGGGATCAACAAGATTTCTGAGACAGAGGGGAAGGCGGATTTCGGAGAGGCCACGTACGGCCTGTTACATTTTCAGTACGTAGGTGGTGGAGATATGGACCAAAATTCCACGTCTATGATGATTGTTAAATAATTGTATAAAGTTACTAGTTCAATTCTGTAACTGTAGAATTGTTCTTAGGAAAAAATAAAGTAAATTTCTGAAACTGTCTTCTGCTTTAGTCCTGGATTATTCCTTTTATGTCTGATCCTTCTCTTTATTGCTCTAACTGGAATTTTTCCTGAACATGAAATTGCCACTAAAAGATCTGGTAAAGTTTGGATGCAGTGTTTTTCTTAAAGGTGAATACTGGAAAAACTTAGAAAATTACTTTTTAAACAAAAGGGAGTGTTAGCATCTATTTAACAGTTTTGATTAGAAAGACTGTTGCAAAACACAGTAAAGAACAGTCCACTGTAATATCAGTATGACTCAGCCTTTTATTTACACAGCCTCATTATTTTGTAGCACGCTTCCGTTATTTTAAAATCAAGACTGCTCCAAAATGTAAGAATTTGAGGAAGCTTGCTCCGTCACATTACAAACCCAGAGGTCACATTCGTCAACAAGCTTGTCTGATCTTATTTTGAAGCAAGGCTGTTTGGCTCTTAAAAGTGTCTAAAAGCTGCCCTACAACGGCAGTAATCATTATCCTAAAATAGGAAGAAAACTGCAGAATTAGAGCAAGCTAAAGATTATGAAGACATTATTTCAGAGTCTTGAAGATGCTTGAAGGCGAAGAACCTTCTGACAGCTTAAGGAAGGTATTATTAATCATAAGCACAACTTGTTTGCAATATGTAAATAATGATTGTCATTATTTTCCCTATTATCCCACATACAACTGTGGGTCTCCCGTATAATGATTTAAAGTTAGAATTCGATGAAAGCGTTAGTGCTGATACTGTACCAATACTCAGATTAAGTATTTGTGTGGTTTTGGAGACCAGATATGACCCTCGGGGCCTGACGTGCAAAACATGTGAGCTCTGGCTCTTTAGCCGATGCTAAGTAGCTGCAATTATGAATAGTAAATCAAAATTAAAGCGACTCAGGCTGTACTTCTGACTTACATGTTGAGGCTTCTAGTTCTAAGTATGCATTTGGGAAATTGGAGGTTCACCTTGCTAACTATAAAATGCTGGTTTTCTAGTGGGATTTAAGAAGAAAACAGTAACCGGTCTTGTGCTACTGCAGGTATCTGTTAACTTCGTTACAAGAACAGCAAATTCAGTGTTCATTAACAGATCTGACTCTTAACTTGGAAATTTCAAGGTCCTATTGGTTCAGGCAATATCTGTCTTTTACAGTTTTTTTTAGATTTTCTCCTCTTTTCCCCTTCTTTTTTTAGATTTTTTCTTCTGTTTTTTTAGATTTTCTTAAAACAGTCTCTTTAGGGGAACATATATATGGTGGAAGACATTTAAGAAGCTGAGTAAAGCACCTAGGAACGTACCAAAAGAGAAGGAAGGAATCCTAAAAACTTGCAGTCAAAACCCGAATGATTTCTTTCCTCCTGCATTCATAGGGCAGAGCGACAGAAACGAACGTAACATCATTTCTAAATACAAATGCAAAATAGGTGTCATTTTTGCTAGTGGTTTTTTCCTCCATGGATTACAGATCACTGGCATGTGAAAGACCCCACCTGTCTTCTCTGGACAGACTAACTGATACCATTTTGGGAAACTCGGGTCAATTTGGACAAGAAAAAAATAATTTTACTCTTGGGCTTTCCTTTTTTTTTTGGCCAGACTTCCAGCAGCGGTCACTAGTGTTTGATAAATACTCTGTGGAGCAAACGGCCGCATAAATTTTGTCACAAGTCGTAATTTAATGCTGTAATAGAAGCAGAAATCTTTGCTGTAACAAGTTACTGTATTTAGCAAAGGTGCTTTATTATTTGTTTTCAAATGTTTCCACTTTCAGTGCTGCTTTCCTGTTGAATCGCCAGGTGTGTCGTAGACATGATTCATGAAATTCAGCATCTAAGGACATTCGCCTCAGTGCCGCTTTTGTTTATTTTTAAATGAGCGTAACGAAGAAAGCCTTTCTGTATTTCAAAGGGACTCCGTTCTTCTGGGCGTAGCGGTAAAACGATGGGTGAAGCGAAGCAGCGGAGTGTGTAGCAACACGGTTGGCAGCAGGACTGTGTGTCCAACAGCGTTCGATCCCAGCGTGAAGGTCTGGTCTTAGAAAAGCAAAAAAAGCTTCTGCTAAAGCACCTTAGCTTTATCCCTTCAAAGCGCAGCGCTCTGGGCAAGCAAACAGACCTCGCTTCCCTGCAGAGAAGCGGAGCGCGACTGTCTGTGGCGGCAGCGTTGTCTGGCTGTGAAAGTGAGCTCCTCCACGGGATTTTTCCAGGTGCGGATGGAGCAAGAGGGGCTTTTCGCTCCTCTTTTTCCAACAGTGCAGAGTAGGTTGTTCTGCTCAGAGGTTGGTGCTTCGCAGGCAAGGGGAGACCTGGGAGCTGGCTGTTACGGACACAAAAAGAAAAATACACAGTTCCAGCTATTCCTGGCTCTTAGGCATGGACATGTGAACACACATGCTGGTTTTCCTCAGGCTCGTTCGTTGCCATCAACAGAAGGGATCAGCTTGTCTGTAGCAGGTAATTTTAATATTGAAAATATCTAATGAGGTGTTTTGAGTACACTGGGTTGCGTGGAATACGTACTGTTGTTCTATTTGCCAAGTGACACCTGCAGGAAAAGCCTTATTTTACACACGTCCCGGAAAATCTCCACAAGTTTCCCTTTCCCCCTCTGCGGCCCTGCGGGTGATAACAGCGTGGCTAGCGTCCTTTGGTGCTGCAGGCTGCATGTCTTGCTGCAGGCTTGGAATCGCCCTGAAACCGTAAAGCCACGTAACAAAGTTCCTGTGTAATTTCTGTTGTACACGACTGTCATTATCCCGAGGTTAAGGCAACAGCTCTCCTTTCATTGCCTCTCTATATATTGCTGTGTAACACGTAGTCTGGTCGAAAAACTGCTGCCGTGGTACCGACTCCGTTTGTTTCAATACTCTGGGCAGTTGCCTTCAACGTGCTTCCAGAAGGCAAAGCTAATTTGGTTTTTTTGTTTCTTTTTATGGTCTTCCAGCATGAGTCAGGAGGTTCCATTTCTCAATCCGGATATGGGAAATTATTGTTTCTGGGTCTTTCATCATTATAGGTCCTTTTTCCTGGCAGAAGGCAGGATCACAGGCTGAGAAAAAGCTCTTTACAGTAGGACCAATGTTTCAGTTCTCCGTATGCCTAGTTCCAGTTCTGAACTGGTCCACTTTCAGGAGTAGTAGCTGAAAGCCTCTTAACGCAGTAAGATGCCATTTTTTTGGCATTTGTTGTCATTCCAGGAATAAGAACTTTTGCCCTTGTTTGCCTTACCAGCACTCTACGTTGAAAAGTCTTCTCCGTTTATTGGAGTTCAGAAGTGACTCAAACCCTTCGCTTCCAGCGCAGTTCAGATGCCGTAGCCTGTTCTTTCCACTTTCAACTTGACCATGCAGAAAATGAGCAAACAGCAGTGCATTTTCCCAGGAAAAAGACAAGAGCATATTCTGTTGTTTATGTAGAAACCATCTTACATAGCGTAGTCACAGCTGAGACTGAACAGAAGATGTAGTCAAGGTTATTTACTCTCTCACTTTTTTGTACAGTTTAAAAAAAAAAAATAAAAGCCGTGTGCTACATCGAGTGAAAACAAAGAAACCAGTCGTCATGTTTTCACCGCAGGCCCCATCCATCGGGATTAAGAACTGAGTCACAGCTACCCCTGTAGTTTTTGCCCGAGTTAAACACTGCAGCCTCGTAGACCCAACAGATATTTCAAAGTCAGTATTTTTGTCAGAAAGGAGTTAATTAGCTACTAGCCATAGTAAAAAAGTTCCTCTGTTACGAACTTTTGTGGCAAAATGGTTCGTATTACTTCTACAGTCTACTGAGAAGAGTTTCTTTTAAATTCCTACCCAGAAATTGAATTCTGCTATTGCACACGTAGTTCCCCATTCCCTCTTACACTGCTAGCGTTAGGTAACCCAGAGCTAAATGCGTGTGTTTGGCTTTTTACCGTACAATAAACAGTGAAAAATGTTACCCTGAATTTTTCTACCGAGTACTGCCAGCATATGTTCCGTGCTGCTTTCCATAAAGAAATGAAATCCACACCTGGTTTAGTGTTTCTGGTGGATGGTATATTAGAATTCCAGTATTTTTTCCAAACCATGCAAATGCTATAGTGGGGCAGGAGGTTGGGAAGAGAAGACTCTCCTTGGGGAGAGAAAAGGTGACAAATGCGGGATAAATTCCCCAGCAAAATTGAGTTTTTCGATTGTGGGATACAGACAAAACCAAATGAGTAAGTTCTTGCTGGCTGAAGTCAGTATCCATCTTGGAGCTGTTTTCTTCCCAGTGGCTTGGTCTCAGGAAAGAAGCCGTCTGTGTGAAGCCATGATTTACAGAAAAAAAGTCTGCTGCTGCCCCATGACATTTTTCTCTCAGTAAAATATTTAGACTGTGGTTGATTATAATGTGTCTGGTGAAAATAGGTCAAGTTTGGTATTTGAATGCCCTGGAAAAACTGGCAATGTGTTTGCCATATGCATCAATATCTGTCCTATTTAAAAGGACACTTTTAAGTCTGGGCAGTGGCGAACTTGGCTTTGGAGCTGGAAATTTGATAGTTATTAGTGCCGCTGAAGGGAGTAATTAGAGGGCATATTCTGCATTTGAACTAACCTTCAAAGAGAGACTTTCCTCGCAGTATTTTCCAGCAAATGGGAACACGTTTGTGGAGTAAAAAGGTCTCTAAGAAGCGGGTTTAAAGAAGTCGGCTAGAATGAGCTTACCCTTAATGGATTTGTTTATTGTTTTTGAAAACAAAATCTACAAGTAAGAGCAGTGAGGCTGAAGTTCCTAACCTGCTCAGAGACTGCAGAAGAGAAGGTTACCTACTCTTTTTTCATCGCGGAGTTGGCCGTCTGAGTCTAACCTAGTTACCCTAAGCTGTATCTAACCTGGGCAGAAATAGGCACCCCCAGGAGACAAGCTGTCAAATTCCAAGTTGGGTCATATGAATCATCATCAAGAAACACTCATTTTATTCATCCCACTGGGTTAACTAGCTCTGGTTTTGCCCCGCAGTTTGTTTTAATTTTCCTGTTTGTTTATAGGGGTATTTAAAAAAAAACAACCCACCACACAGGTGCTGATGTGAAAATGGAAAGAAATGTTTCCCTTGTGATTGGGAGGTGCTTGACAACCACAGGTCGTATGATATTTAAATGGAAAAAATATTTCCCTATGTATGGATGGACCTGGACAGTGGCATGGTGGAGGAAGCAGTAGGACCTAAAGAGGTCAAGCAAAGCTCGTACAGTGGCCAGCTTCCATATAAATCCTCAAAACAAGGTTCATCAGAAATTAAGGAACTGTGTAGATGTGTGATGACAGAAAGTGAATTTAATAAATATGTGTATTTTTAAGTATGCCTTTAGGAGTAAATTAGCTGCAACGATGTGTTGTTGGCTTGATTGTTTTACAGCGGTTTTTCTCTCCCAAGTTTTCTCAGGGAAAACTTTCCAGCTTTTCCAGTCTTTCCTTTCCTCGAAGCTGAAACATACTGACTGTTCGGACTGATCCTGCAGTCTGGAAAAAATGTATCTGCCAAAGTCCGGACACTATTTACTGCGCGCTTGTCAGATGGAGGACAGTGGTAGCCATGAACAAGATACACTGGTAGCCTCGGTACCGCTGGATATCGTATCATACACCGATTAAAAGAGAAGTGTGTAACCTTCTTCCTCTCTCCCAATTGTAGCGCAGAACATCACAGTGGTTTCAAAGAAATGGACCCATGAATATCAACCACTATGCAAATAAGAAGAGCGCCGCAGAGAGCATGTTGGACATTGCCCTGCTGATGGCCAACGCGTCCCAGCTGAAAGCCGTGATGGAGCAAGGACCTTCTTTTTCCTTCTACATCCCGCTTATCGTTCTTATCAGCCTGTCGCTCACGCTGCAAGTTATGGTGGGAGTGCTCCTGATATTCCTTGGTATGTAGCAACAGCAAGAACCATTGATGCGTATTTTTTCTTATAGGATGCCGTCTATAAGGCGGTATGTAGACTCCCCACTTTTTTCTTTTAAAAAGCTGTTACATTTGAAAGTCTTCACCTCAGAATTGATTACAGTTTTCTCTTAAGACTGTAGAACTACTGCAACAAAAGGAGTAAGAGCAGCTTTAATGTGGAATCTTCACTTTTGATCCATTTCCTCATACTTGTTTGCCCAGAGCACAAATATTTTTCTTTTCAGAAGGCCTGAGGAGAAGGAAAATGATGAAATACTGTAAAAGAAAAAATTAGTAGGCCAGATAGGATCATTCAGCCTGCCTAGTTTCCTAATACTATCTCTGGCAAGACCTGTTACTTAATCTTATGACCAAAATGTATTTGTTCTGTATCAGTCATATCATAAGTAATACTATAAGGATATATTGTGAACATAGAACTCCAAAAGAGAAGTGAAAGTTGAAGTGTCCGTATTCATTTGGTGTGGCATATTGTCTTCAGTTTGTTTGTGTTTCTGCACTCAAATCAAAAGCTTTGATAGCAAAGGCTTGACAATAATAAAAAAACCCCAAACGCTTAGTTTTAAATTTAGGAAATTATTCAAGCATCCTAAATGTCTAGGTGGGGAACGGTAGAAGCGTATTTGTTGTTAATTTTCCAACCTGGGTTAAACTGAAATTGCAACTAAAAATAGTCTAGTTGGAGCAAGATTTCACCGTGAGAACACACCACATCTATTATCCACATACTATGACTGCAGTCAAAAAATTTGAAATGCTGTCTAATATGAAAACACAGTTGGAGAAGCATCCTGGGACAACAAATAGATTGTCTTCAATTCTGCTTATTGCCAGGGAAACCTTTTGTACTTTCTACCAAAGAAATGTGACGCAATACATTTAACGTGTACTAGAAATCATTTCGAGAGAACGAGTTCAAATAGGAGTTGTGTTAGTGTGTGCTTTGCGTATGTTAATATTCAGTATTAATAGGTGCAGTGCTGTGAGGCACAAGAACCGGCACTTATCACTTAAAAATTAGGTATTTTAAGTTGGTATTGCTAGATTAGTAGCATATGTATGTCCTACACGCTCTGCCTTCTTCTGTAAGACAGAATATTGATCTAAGTAGCTGTAGAACCAGGCTCATTTCTAAAACAACGGTATCATAAGTGAGCATGAATTACCAAAAAAGCCCAACTAAAACTCCACAGAGAGCGGAGAGGCAGCACTTTTCTGGAAATCTGAGTTTTCTGTTTTGAACTTAAACAATGCTTCTCTTTGCTATTTTAACCTACTGTGATATTTTCACCCATGCTTTTGCAAGGCAAAACGCAAAAAGAATCCAGTGGCACTTTGCAAAGTCGCTGAAAACCCGCAACATTCATTAGCAGCACCCAAACCCTAGACCGTAATTTTGGAGAGTCGATCAAAGATACCTGTGGAAATCAGAGGAAATAATTAGGTTTCGCTATCAGTTGAACCCCATTATTCAGTGAAATAAATGACGCCTTCACTGGTAGGAAACGGCTATGGACCGCTTCTTTTGCTAGTGATACATCATCATTTATTCTCATAGCTTTTTTCAAATCTTTCCCTTTAAACTGCTGGTACTGTATGACAGATCTTAAGTCTACCGTAAGTGAAAAGCCTTGAAGGTGATAGCCGGAGTTTACACATGGCATTTACTAAGTTATAGGTGCCACCTTTGGCATCTCTGTTCGTCTTTCAATGTTTCATTTTTAGCACAACTGAAAAAAACAACTTTCTGTTCAAGGAGGAAGTTTCTAGGAAACCAGGATGCATAAGGCTTGTAATATTGATGTGCAGCTGACATAGCTTTTTTCTTTCTTACGAAAGAGACCGAATACAGCTGTCTCTGCATTTGCTAGAGTTGGTACAAGAGCAAAATCCAGGTCCTGGCTCAGAGGAGGTTCCAGAAAGGGACTGGAAAAAGCAACCTGATGATACTGGGGGGGATGTGGAAAGAGAGTCATGGAAAAATCAGGAGAACGCTTACATGGTCCTTGCTTGAAGGCATCTCCCTGGTGGTTGTTTCAGTTAAGCAGGCTTTGAGACTGTAAACAAGTTCCCTCTTTTTTGTTGGGTAATAATTTCTCAGTATATGCTGAGAAATTGCTTTTTAATGTTTGTTTCCGCCAAATGTTGCCAAAGTGCCTTCCATCTCTGTCATCTTTATCTTTGTCACATTGAGAGTGAAGACAATACCCTGCAGCCCAGTTCCCAAGTTGGCTGAGGTGGAGTTCACAGACCACTTAGAAAGCAGTGAGATGCAGCAGGAGCTCATCCCGCACTCTGCAGTTGGCAGTGGCTTTGCCGAGGGTGACAAAGTGATTATGCCCCTGTACTCAGCACTGGTGAGGCCTCAGCTGGAGTGCTGTGTTCAGTTTTGGGCACGGCAGTATCGGAGAGACATTGAGGTGCTGGAGCGTGTCCAGAGAAGGGCAACGAAGCTGGTGAGGGGTCTGGAGAACAAGTCTTATGAGGAGCGGCTGAGGGAGTTGGGATTGTTTAGCCTGGAGAAGAGGAGGCTGAGGGGAGACCTTATCACTCTCTACAACTACCTGAAAGGAGGTTACAGCGAGGTGGGAGTCAATCTCTTCTCCCAAGCAGCAAGTCATAGGACAAGAGGAAATGGCCTCAAGTTGTGCCAGGGGAGGTTTAGGTTGGATATTAGGAGAAACTTCTTTACCAAAAGTGTTATCAAGCACTGGAAGAGGCTGCCCAGGGAGGTGGTGGAATCGCCATCCCTGGAGGTATTTAAAAGGCGGGTAGATGTGGTGCTGAGGGACATGGTTTAGTGGTGGTTTTGGCATAGGTTTATGGTTGGACTTGATGATCTTGAAGGTCTCTTCCAACCCAAGTGATTCTATGATTCTATGAAAGCCTTCGGCGTGTATTGGAATGCTGTTGGAGCCATGCTGAGCTCAAGAGTACTGAAGACAGGAAATAGGCTATGAAGGTGCAAAGATACAGGCGTCATAGAAAGAACTTGCTTTTCTCAATGTGTATTTGGTAGGTTTGCCGTGCAGGAACACTTTGCCTTTCTGTCCAGCCATAAAATTGTGCCTCTTACAAGCTCTCACAAGTCCAAACTAAAGTCTGCAACCAGCAAGTTTCTTTCCTTGAGACAGAGGTTTATCCCAGGAGCTACCAGTTCTCACAGTTCTGTACTAGGGATTAAAAGCTTTTCCTTCTTCAAAAGAGCCTTTCACAACAACATTTTGAAAAACGTTCAGCAAACTTGGCCTTGAAAGGGATTTGGTAATCTTAACTTTTTGGAAGAAAAGCAAAGAATGTCTCGAAATAGTTTTAAGTGACATGAAATCATAGTAATCTAATCCCACTATAATAAAATACTTAAAGAATAACTATTCTTAAGAACATTTTCATAAACACCCTCATCTCAAGTACAGTAATCACAGAGATAGGGTTACTGCAATTCTACTTCAAAATGTAGATTGCTGCCTACACTGACAAGTAATACTTGTCTTTGACCCTTATTTGGACAAAAGGACAGCTCTGAAAGTGTCAGTTCTTTGAGCATGATTCCTTTTAACTCGCAAAACACATTAGGCCTTTTCTTTTTTAAAACCAACTCTCTGAAATGCTTTTATTCCATGCTTCACGATTAATTAGTCCATTTCATTTATTCTGCTTCGTTCACACGGCAGTACAAGAGTCCTTCCAGGTGCTGTCGGGGTGCAGGCATCCACAGAGCTCCCGATGCTTTACAGACGTGTATAAACTCATTTTCAGGGTTAAGTACTGCTGAGCTTAAATTATTTCATGCCTACACAGTTGTGCAGCAGCTTAAGCTTTTCATATGGTTCCCCCACGTTGTTCATCAGTGCTTTGACTGGCCTGTGAAGTTTGAGTACACTGCTTTAGCAAAACAGGACTTGAACAGCCACCCAGAATTCCTTGAAACCAAAACAGCATTAGACTTCCTAATTAGGTACACCAGGTGAACCTGGCTTTTAGTACTTCAGGAGTGTGTTTTTGTTTGCCACTGCTTCTTCTTAACTGCTTCAACAAGCGAGCGAGTCGTGGTTCTGCCATTAAGTTCTGCGGTGTTGATAGGGTCATTCCAGTAAAAGCAAATAACAGCCTGTATGTCATGTGGTAGAGTTGTAAGCTACATATCTACAGATGTGCCTGCCAGGAGGAGATCAAAGTTTTATTTATGTTGCTGTAAAAACTTGCCAGGTATAAACTTTCTCTCGCATGTCCTGTGCACACACACACACACGCAAGTTCCAGTGATCTGTGCATTTAAGAACCAGGAGACTGAATAGACAAAAAAACCATTCTCAAAACCTGCTCCAGAATTCATCGGCACACATTCCACCAGCATAAAAGAAATCTAGCAGAGGCTCTGGATTGCAGAGCCCCTACTGAAAGAGAGCAGAGACAGAGGAAAATCTTGGGTTTCCACATGATGCCAGGCAAATGCTCCCAGCCTTCGTACTGTCCCGTACCAGCACATGCTTTACAATATCATTGAGTCTGTTATCAGTTCAGCGTAACTCGTTTGTGTTTTCACAAGGCCTGGAATCAAAGCCTGCACTAAATTAGTACTATCTCTCTTGTGTGTTCCTCCCTCACTCCCATTAACAGTTCAACCAAAGAATGGCTGCGAGAAACAAAAGGTTTGCACAGCTGATGCTCTCTGTAGGAAGGACTGCAGCTACGGTGCTTTGAGATCCTCCTCTGTTTAACACCCTTGCTTTTCTAAAAACAGAAGGGTGCAAAAGCAGGGAGGACAGGTGGGGAAGGGCACACATACAAAAAAGCCCTGCCCTGGTAAGGAGATTGGGCTGCCTGCGGAGAACCTATAGCATTTTAATCGTAGGAAATTTAGCTCTGTTCCATCCTGTCAGGGCTTAGTGTATTCAAGACTGAAATAATTTTTAAATGCTTAAAGTCTGCAACAAAACTAGATTTCAGAAGATCAGGAACTCAGAAGATTTCTAGTAACGTTTGTGTAGCCATTGCTTCCCATGTGCATCCACAGAGATTAGATGCTAATTACTGGAATCTAATAGAATCCCCATGGTTAAAGATCTTCCCCTTAAGCACTTTTACTGACACTGCAGAATCTCACTTCCCTTTTAAGTACGACTGATGCAAATAGCTCAGTGTAAGAGAAATTCGTGAACTACATGAGCCATAAAGACTTTTATTCTGGATTTTGAAATATGCATATAATTAAAACCTTTTTTCCCCCCTTTCTCTTTGAAGTAAAATATGACCTTAACAACCCTGCAAAACACGGAAAGCTGGATTTCCTCAACAACCTTGCAACTGGACTAGTATTCATTATAGTAGTTGTGAATATTTTCATCACAGCCTTTGGAGTGCAGAAGCCAGTTGCTGAGTCGGCGTCAAGACAGTGAGCACAAGGTGAGTGCAGTGGGGCACAGCGTACGCCAGTGCGGGGCGCACAAGGCCACAGCTTGGAAAATGGCCACAAATTTATCTATACAGTTTTATTCTTCACAGACAAAGGAGTTTACTTCATCCTGCTGCAAAAACGGAAGGTGCGAGGAGCTCCTAAGCTCCTAACCCTAAGTTACAGGGTATTTGTAAATGCAGAATTCAAAAGTTGATGGCAGCGTCTTACTTTGTCAGGGGTCCCTTGCGTGTGTCAAACGTAGGAAGCGGCTTAGGCACTCCTTTTCCTTATTGCTGATTTAGCCAAGAAGGGAAATAATAATGGTTGGCTTCCTCCAAATGCCTGTTTTTTTAAGAAGGGTTTGCAATGTACTTCATGTAGTCTGTTATGAACACTGAAGACTTAATCTTTATTCAAGTAACTAAGTCTGTTAAGTCCAACATGTAACACTAGGCATCACTGGGACCCTTCAGTTCCCATGTGGATAGTCTGGCTTTTCTGTCCTCCCAAGCCGCGGGGCTTTTGTTTTGTGAGAGGCTAAGCCCACGGAGATGTGCACTGTCACTTCACTTGATACCTGCAGTCATTTAGAACAATATTGTTTGCTCCACCTGCATTTTAAAGTTTAACTTAAACGTATTTACTTACGCAGAAGGATAAATGTAGGAATTGTGAGAATCAAAATGGGCATCTTCCTAGCATCATAGCTAGCTATGATGAACAATTTGGGAGGAGATAAACCTAAATTGTAAGCTCTTAGACCAAGAAGCGCTGTAGTCCAACATCGACCTTTAAAATAGCACTGCTCAGTCTGTGTGTGCCAACATTGCTCTGGCTCTTCCAAATCTTAAATCCCATTCAGAAGTCCTGCCTAAGAAGGAATTACTTGCCTTCCCTGGCAAGCCGCAGTACACTGGCTGCTGTGCAGACAGCCCACGCATGTAACATTATCAGTTTGAGTTAACTTCTAGATTTGTCCTTTTTTTGTCCCTTTGTCCGTGAAAAGAAGATACAAGGCATTTAAACCCTTAATCTGAACATGAATGGGACAACAGAAATCTGTAACAAGAATAGAAAGCAGGCAAAAATCTATCAGGGGTCTAAAAAGCAGGGGGGGAATATGATTCCCAGGGTACTGGGAAGATGAAGACTGAAATTCAGTTATTTCAGGTGCAGGTGGAATCATGTGCTTTAACGGAAACCTGTGAAATTCTGGCAGTGAAACAAGACCGTTTTATTGTATTTTCTGGCCGTAGTCTCTACAAGTAAACTAATAAAAATTTAATTTTAGCAGCCAAGAGCACATAGATTATCTGAGATATTATCAGAATTTTAAGTAGAACGGCCACCTCAGTAGTACATATTAAAACAATACAACAAATTGAAACACTAACCACAAAATTGCACTGGCAAAGCCAAGAGAACTGAATGATGGATTATTGGAATTTTAGCTGTCTTCATAGGGAAGAACATGCACAATAGCCAGGAACAGAGGCAGAGACAAGAACCTGAAATAGGTGTCAAGAATTTGAAATGATGGACAAGGTGGCGTACCAGAATCCCAACCACCCCTCTTTTTGATACAGCGAAAGAAAAACTTAACAAGGGAAAAGAGGTTTTTTGCGTATCACATGGGTGTGTGCTGAGTAGAGAGGAAGATGAGTTTACAGTCCAATCCCAAGCCAGTTAATGCCTTCATATAATGGTATATTGAGAAGTCGGCCAATATCCAGAAGGTGGGTATCACACACCTTGCCTTACCAAACTCACCCACATTTCATGGGCTATTTTTCTACTAGTACTGTGTTCTCTTAGGAGATGCCTTACTGATTGTCCCCAGTGCCAGCTCTGCGCCATTTTCAGTCTCCCGCTGGCTTTTAGGAGCTGCTGCATCTGCAGTGTTTCCCAAAGGCCACTGCTGTATTTCTGTATGGCAGAATTCAATGCTGAAGTGCTTTGAAGAACCCTGAACGGTTGCGGAGTTTGCAGGACGTGTGTTTTGTGTGTTAGAAGCTGATTCAGCTCTGAAGAGCACTAACATGCCAACCTGGCTTCTAAACATGACTGTGCATTAGCTCTTTAAAGACATAAAGCGCATCCTCCTGGCAATTTCTCCCACCTCTCCATGGACTTTGCTTCCTTTCCCCTTCCTTCACACACTTACGTGGCTAAGTCTTGTGGAAACATCAGTGGGTTTGTGCTGTGTCTTACCACTTAGCCGGCACCGTCTGCAGGAAGGGGCTCTTCACAGCATTTGTGTTGGTTGGGGTTTCTCCTTTACTGTTCCTTCTCCTCTCCGTGAACTGTCAATCCAAAGGGGTTTGTGGCTTAGTTAGGACTGGGATTGTGGAATCTCTAGTTAGAAGCTTAGGTCTTAAATGAGAAAACGGTTCACATGTGACTTGTCTGAGGTCACCACGAGAGCATGAAACACAGTTCTGCCTCGTGGCTGGTGCTAGCTCGTATCTCATATATGGCATATAGCTGTGCACAGCCAGACTGCTTGCAGGCATGAACATGATTGGTGTCTACTGCTGAAATCTGTTTAATAAACTTGCAGTGCCTCAATAAAGGAGAAGCAGTAGCTGTTTTGTGTAACCTCAGGTAGAGGCAAGACCAAAGGCTGTTTACCCTGCAAAAAAATCTCCAAAGCAAGTTTACATCTGTACAAAACCAGCAGCTGTGTGATCTTGCCTTCACGCTCCTCACACGTGCAGTTTCCTGATAAAATGGCCATATGTGGTGTCTAGAACCTGTGTCTTTTTGCTCCAGACTTGTTAAATGTGGAAGTTCGGAATTGCTTCGGAACACTACCTCTGTTGTTTGCTCATGTATACATACTGCCCTGGCTAAAAACACCTCGTCATCTGAATGTAACTTGAAAAATAAGTCTTTTTCAGTCTGCTGCCACAATCTCCTCAAAACCCTGGGAGAAGGGAGCAGCCACCATTTTTTTGGCTTCACCTTTACTGTTATGTACACTTTTCCAAAGAAAACTTAATTCCCCCTTTAAGGGGAATTTGTCATTTACTGTAATTCCTGCATCACTAATATCTCAACATCTTTGTTTTGTGTTTCAGACACCTGAAGCATTCATTCTTCCATAGACGCCATTTGCACTTGAGCCAGTTACACTTGGACACAGCGGGGAAAAAATCACAATCTGAAGAAGCTGGACATACAGAGCGGCTTTCTCAAGTTTCCAACAACCATTTGCGCACCTAAAATTTTCCAATTTAACTGCTCAGCATCAGAAAGGTTGATTTTGACCCAAGGACATTATTTCTCTGGTATATTGGCATTTCAGTTTCGGTAGAAACTCCGTGTTTTTCAGAGAAGTGGCATAAGCTCCTCAAACAAGGTGGCATTTCACAGGACTGCCCATTTTCCGTGCCTTTTGTTCTTGTGGCGGTTTGTCCTTTCCAGCATGGGAGGAAGCAGCAGGCCTGCAGTTCTGGCATGGTCACGTTGTCCTTCATTTCACTGGCTTGGCACCACACCGATGTACTCCGTAGCGCAGCAGTGGTTGTCTTTTGCAGTGTGCAAAGGCAGCTGTGCCTTGTTTATCCCCCCCTTTTTGTTTTTTTTCACTCTGGCTGAAGCACAGATGAGACAAAGAGAAGCAGTAGGCTGTCTTTCGTCCTGTTTTGCTCACAGGTAGTCATTTGTCCTATTTCTTCATCTCTGGACCACACTTAAAATTTCCTTCTCCTTTGTGCACAGACACGTAAATAACCTAATTGCTAATAGTTTCTTAATATGAACTGCTATGCTCCATATTCTGTGCATCATGTATATTTCTGGAAATGCTGTTAGAAGTGCTACCTTTTCTAGGCCCAACTGGAAAACTAGAGGATACTGGGTGAACTTTACCTGCTAAGCTGGTACTGAGTGCCTGTCAGCGATTCAAGTAGCAAATTGTAAGAACTTTATCCCTCTCTAAATTGGTTTTCCCTCTTCTTTTCCCCAGATTGATTGCTGCCGTTGTGCTACTCTAAGAGTTTATGGCTAAAAGCATCACTGATTTTTTTTAATTTTATTTTTAAATATATAGAGAGAGATATAAATATCTTCTAGGTTCTTACCTGCTGGCTCAGGGACTGACACTTTTTTCTAAATACACTGTTGCTAATAATGGTGTAGGATATAAAAATTTCTACAACAAAAAATTTCAGTAATTTTATTTCCAAAGTATCACACCTGCAATCAGAAAATTCCTATTTTTCTAGAGCGTGCTTACTTGTAGATGCAGATTTGTACTAATGCATTTGCTTACCATTAATTTTTGCATGCACCCTTGCACATATTGGTAGAAGTCTGACTTCCATGCATCTCATCTCATTTACCATTTTTATTGATCACATTTCTCTTTAGCTATGTCTCAAGGCCCATTGATGTACCATAGCTCATCTACATATTGTGTAAGAAATACTAACAGAAAACAAATCGCATCTTGTGTGATTGGGAATGGAATAGACATACTTTTTTTATTTTTTTAATTTGTCTATAGTTGCTTCATTTCCAACTTAACATGTACTTAACTAGTATCTAGCATGCAATGGATTTAATTGTGCTTGTACTAATTTAAATGTGGCTCAGAACAAGTTCTGAATGAGGTACTCAGGACAATTTTCCATATTTATTTTTTACAAATCAGCGAACTGTTGAAGGACTATTCCTACATGCTTGTGTTACCGCTGTTTCGATGCTGTAGTGTAGTGAATTGACTGGCCAAATAGCATTCAAAAAACCTTTCTTTTGGAGAAAATAGGTGTCTGTAGGCAGAGCCCTTCCAAGCATGAAATTTATCTGTGGCTCAACATCGGGCAGTAATTTTGATAAGATTCTTGAATGTACCACCTTTGTTGCCTTTCACCTTTTTACTCACTGGAATACTTGCCCGTCTGTGCATCGCATTCAGTCTGGAGAGGCTCTCTGGAGGCATCTACCGCTCTTCTGTACAGGAAACTTTGCACCTAAGCTTGATGTCGGAAGTAGTTGCTTTGTTTTGTCCTAAATACATTTCCTGTCCAAAAGATAGTAACTTTTAACTTAGGCATTTTTCATTGCCAGATCTGCATCTTTCTACTTTTTAAGCAAAATGTAAAAATAGGAAGAAATGTGTTTCTGGCACGTAGCACTTTTTGACTTGTCCTGCTACCCTCAAGGCAGATGCAAATAGATGCCCAGGCTCTATTGATGTTCACTCTGTTTATACTTTGTGGTGATTTGGCCCAATTTTGAATGTAGCTTTCTGTTCCTCTGCTGTTTATTGCCATGGCCCTCTCTTATGCCCATGATCACGTTTGTCTTGCACTGAAACACTTGAAAGCAGTTGGAGGACGTTTCAGTACAGACATAGCAAGTCTTTTCCCATTTCATTCCCCTCATTATTGTGCCATAATTTTTCAGGTCACTCAAGCAAATGAGCTGTTACAGTAGGTTTCTCCAGAAAATTATAAAGCTGTTCTTACAGCACCTTTACTGCTAAGCTGTTGGCCAACAGAAGCTACTAAGGCTTGTGTATCCCATCTCCCAGAGGCTTCTGGAACCAACTGGATCCAGAGCAGTAGGGTAGGGAACACTCACCGGGCGATGACTTGTCAACTACAGATTCCAGCGGTCTTTGCAAGACAGAGGTTTTGGGACATACAGGAGGGAAAGAAAAATTACTTCAAACTTGAAGACCTTGTTGGGTGCCACGAGCTGGGTGTGGAGATCTGTGTTAAGGAGGTCGGTGTCTGTTCCCTTGAACTCTGCCAGAGCCGGGCTTGGAACAACAGCAACAAGCCCCCCGTGATCCCTTCTGCCTCCTGGGTTCCCAAAAGTGCGACTGAAGCATCACAACAGAGATCCCTGCAATGTCAGGGAGCCTGGTCTCCTCATTTGTTTCTAAACAGATGAAAACCTGATCCGAAAGCCATCCGTCTGACTACAAGACTCTGCTGGGCAACAGCAGTATTCAACTTGCGACCGGATGTCTTTTTTTAAATAAAAAGGATGCTGGTTTATTCCCGTGTCTTTTATTGTGATTAAGTAGGATTTGCAAAACATCCTCAGACACGCAATCTGTGTTTTAAGTCTCTGAAGCCTTCAGAGATCATGTATTTTTTAGCAGACAAAAGCATCTGCAAGTCGGTTTCAAGTATAAATAATTTAATCACATGATGATTATTCTTTTAAGTCAGGTGCTTATTTAAAATCCTAGCGAGTATCTCCTGGGGGCGGCAAACAAATGCATTGGTTTAAACGGTTCTTTGGTTTGCTGTGCTTCTCCAGAGTTCTTGGTTGTAGGCAAACATTCCACTTAAAAAAAAAAGAGGCCATCAATAATGAAGCGAGATGAATTTTTACAGGCTGTCTCAGGAAACGGTTCATGCCAGGTCATCCATGTACTTCTGTTTCATAAGCTGCTGAGCAGAGTAAGAATTACACATGCTGCTCAGGCCGTTCTCATTAGTCCCTTCAGCATCTAGGGCTGCCTGGATTAAAACTTCCAGTGTAGCTGCACTTCCTGAAGCAGGTGACAACAACTATATTTACTGGAACTGACTTTTAAATATTTGTCTTCCAAACCAGGTTGCCGCTGAAGCTTATTCCACAGCCGAGTGTTACATAAAATGGGCTGAACTGGAAAGCGTAAACCTGGTTACTGTTTGCCCCACAACTCTCACTCAGAAGGTTTTGACTGCTTGTTTGAATTTATTCTACCAAACGCTTTGTCCTGTTTTCTGCCACGAGTTCCTGCAAGCCACGGGGAGCCCTGCCAGCCACGCTTTGGTGTAGGCACTGGTTGACTGGGGCGCACCACCCTGTGTCAGAGGTACCGGTGCTCTGTGCTCGTCTCCTTGGTCCGGGGCACCTGCTTGTGACTACGTGTTGCCCTAAAAGTTTGGGCGCTCTTTTATTAACAGCTGGAAGAAACGTGATGATCTTCATCATTCAAATACTTACAAAAAGAGTTACCAGAAATGAGTGACAGTCAAAACACTCAGCTCTGCTCATTTTCTAGCTTACCACAGGTGTTGCCATTATAAGTTTTGTCCGCTGCAGGAAATGCTACGTGCAGTACCAATTTATGCACCATTTTACAGTTTGCTTTCAAAAAAACCCCAAAATCCCAAAACAATGTCAAAATACGGTCCTTGTTCTACAATATAATTTTGTCAAACCACAGGAGAAAAGGCTCTACCGAAAGTGTATTTACTTACTGCAGGGCAGTGGGAACACTCAGAAGAAAACTGATGATATATTTTCATACATATAACTCATATCTTTGATAACCTGCACATTTAAACACACCACTCCTTGAAAATAAGTCACAGCGTCTCCCGTAAGGTTAGAGGCAGCGTAGGGCATATAGAAGCCCTGCGACTGAAAAGAAGCAGGCTCTTCTTCTTTAGTTATTTGTAGACAAGAAAACGCCACGTTGCTTCTAAACGGCAGCGTTTTGCTTTTAAAGAAGTGATCTGCAGGTTATAGACGTCACCGGAATATCCGAATGGGAGAGATGGAGCCTCCCGTCTTTGCATGGCCAATCCCACAAACCCTACACAGTCATTAAGAAATAATAAAGCAAGAGCTTCTGAATACTCCCAGCAGCTTCGCTCCGCAGTCTGTCGGGAAATGATGGAGCAGAGCAGAAATAGTCCTGGTCAGTTCTTAAGAAAACCCATTCAGTATTATCACTATTCAACAAACATCCGGGAAAGGATACTGCAGAAGAATAGCATAAATACCACATTTCCCTTCAAATAAATCCAGGAACTGGTACCCTAGATCTCACCAGATGGTAGATATTTATAAACTTTTTTTTCCTAGTAGAAACAAACATTGTTAACATCACTTGAATTTATACAAATTGAATGACCTTAAAGCAAAGTTCACACATTGCGAAGATCGCACCACCAGTATGTTCAGACCCGGGTTTTGCCCCAAAGAGGACACTATGCATCTCAGAAGAAACCTCCCATAGGGATGGGAAACAAGATGATGTTCTCTGTTATGAAACAGCATTTCAGCGCTTCATTTTGATTTGAGAAGGTTTCACATCAACAGCACAAGGCACCACGGTCAAAAGTCCTGAAAAGCAGGCAAACTCCACCTCAGGGCTACTACAAGGCTCAAGCTAACTACCCACCTGGAAGCATGTGGAAAAGAAGAAAGTTTGTGGTGTCCTAAATTCCCATCACCTTTATCTCAGAAAGCTACATGTCTCCAGAGCTCTTTCTCCCCTGGAAAAAGGAGTGCAGCAAGGTCCCTATATGACACTCAGGTGAATGAAGTCCTCTCCAGCTCCTTATGTACTTCAGCTGTAAAATAATTTTCAGCTGCTTTACAGCTGAAATACATAAGGAGCTGGAGAGGACCCCATTCACCTGAGTGTCATGTAGGGACCTCGCTGCGGTCCTTTAATGTTTGCAAGCGATCAGCAAGGCTGGACCAGAGTCAAAAGCTAAGACAAGAGATTGCTACAGCAAGAAATAAATTAAAATAAGTAAGAGAAAGCATTCGAGGAGGAAATAAATGCGTGGCCACAGCAGGCTCTTCGAGCAGATTTTTGTCATCGGTGGCTGGGCTAAGCCCAAGCGCTGCAGGGGTGATGGGTCAGACAGACCCAGAGTTTGACCCCCATCCCCACCATCATTTATAGGTTTATGGTTGGACCCGATGACCTTGAAGGTCTCTTCCAACGCAAGTGATTCTATGATTCTATTGGCATACTGACATCTGACCGCCTGCAGCAGCAGCGGGAGGGCAGAGGGGGCCGGAGCACGGGCAGAGCTGATGGGATGCTGTTAGCAGGTGGCTCTCAGCTGTGTCATGGAGCAAACACTGGCCGTAGTAGGTGCATACACAGCAAAAAGACGGACATGAAAGAAATTGGTGCTTAAAGGCTCCTTCTCTTGCAGGGAGGAATGTCGCGTTTTCACATTGAATTCTTTACTCTGCATTAGATGGACGCGCTCACTCCCGGCTCTACTTTTCTAATGGCCTTTGGCTGTGACACTGGGAGCGTTACTTACGTGTCATTGCAGGATATGTAAATATAAATAGTGGAAGACACGGAATACCGTCTTTTCAAGAACAATATTTAACCAATTACTATCCAACCTCCTAACAGGGTGGTGACAAAAAAATTACCTTCCTTGCTATTGGATGCAATGGATTATTTAGAACTCGCTTTCCTCCTTCTCTGCAGTTTAATGAGGCAAGGATCTGTTTTTGTGGTTAGCTTTCCCTCCCTTGGATTATTTCATAATGAGACCTATTTAATAACCTGGCTGCATTCCCAAGGCAAGTGCCACAGCTCCCCAGCTGGGAAGAGACCCTTTCCAATGCCTGCTCATCAGGCAAGTCAGGCTTTGTTAGAAATGGAGCTGGCAAAAAAATCCAGTTACTTTTTCTTCCAGCCTCCTTCGCAATGTTTTCCACTCCTCCTCCTCCATTTTTCCAATCTTCCAACTCAGAGGCAGCCCCAATCCCCTTTTTAGGGTATGGGTTTTAATTAGTTGGGAGGTGAGTGGCAAATCTGGTGCTGTGGTACGATGCGCTACACCAGGAGTCCTGGAACGTCGCCAACCATTTTCACTGGTGCTGAAAATACTTGAGAATCAATCGGTTTCATCACCACCCAACCTTACTCCAATTTTCTGGCATCAAGGATGAAAATAAAGTAAACCCTTGGAAAGGCCTTATGTTCCGTATTTGCATTGGACTTGTGGAAGCTCTGAAGGGAGCCAGCTACATGTCTTTATCCTGAAGCAGGAATTACTTTTTTCTGTGTCAGAAAATCTGATTCATCAGGCACGCCAGGGAGAGCATCGTTCAGGAAAGAAATGACTGCATTCCCCCTGGGGCCTCTCCATCCCTTGTGGAGATCCGAATTCTGGGAACGTGACTTAACAATATCAAACTGTATGGAGTGCAATAAATGGGGCGGCATGAGAGCAAGCCACGACAGGCCTGCCCATGTCACTGTTCTCCTTCATGCTCTGTGGAAGCTCTTTGTCCTCCGTGCTGATAAAAACCCAGGTTTGAAAGCCCCACATCCCCCAGACGCCCTGGTGGGTCTCATCACAACATCTCCAAGGGACCACAGTTATCAAACATGGATATCAAATAGGTATCAAATGGGGATAACCCTCTCAAAGAGGGGTATCAAATAGACAGCTTTAAACCCGAGGTAACCGTTACTGTTTTATTTCATTTTCATGTCCCCTTCACTTGCCGAGGCAGGGTGTACTTCTCGTTCGTGTTTCCAGTCGGGACCAGCCTAAATTCATCCAGGACTGAATTTCCTCCAGCTCCAAATGAGGAATTTCCTTTCTACTTGTTTGGTTTTGTAATGATTCCATGCTAGTCAAGACAAGTTTTGCCTGTGCTCCCTTGCCTGGGAATATCCTGAAAGAGGCCTTCGCAGCTCTTTCATAGAAAACTGCTATCCTAATAACAATAATAATAATAATAATTATTATTATATTCTATATTCTATATTCTATATTCATTATTATTTTCTGCTTTCATTCTACCTGTTATACCTGGACTTTGAATTTGGTTCCTACCTGCCGTAAACTACCTTCCAACTCCTGGCAGGGTGGAATTCTTGTAGAGCTGTGAAAAGCAGCAGTGATGAATCATAGAATCACAGAATTATAGAATCACAGAATGGTTTGGGTGGGAAGGGACCTTAAAGCCTGTCCAGTGCCACCCCCTGCCCTGGGCAGGGACACCTCCCATCTCCGGGGCCTCCTCTGGCCCTGCTCCAACAGCTCCATGTCCTTCTTGTGCTGAGGGCTCCAAAGCTGGACACAAGGTGACTCTGAGCCAGCTCCAAGAAGCACTGTGGGACCTCAGAGTGATGGATGAGCTTCTTCTCACCTCCAGAGGCTCTGAGTGCACGTTGCTGCTTAACCCTAAACCAGCACAAAACTGANTGGCATACTGACATCTGACCGCCTGCAGCAGCAGCGGGAGGGCAGAGGGGGCCGGAGCACGGGCAGAGCTGATGGGATGCTGTTAGCAGGTGGCTCTCAGCTGTGTCATGGAGCAAACACCGGCCGTAGTAGGTGCATACACAGCAAAAAGACGGACATGAAAGAAATTGGTGCTTAAAGGCTCCTTCTCTTGCAGGGAGGAATGTCGCGTTTTCACATTGAATTCTTTACTCTGCATTAGATGGACGCGCTCACTCCCGGCTCTACTTTTCTAATGGCCTTTGGCTGTGACACTGGGAGCGTTACTTACGTGTCATTGCAGGATATGTAAATATAAATAGTGGAAGACACGGAATACCGTCTTTTCAAGAACAATATTTAACCAATTACTATCCAACCTCCTAACAGGGTGGTGACAAAAAAATTACCTTCCTTGCTATTGGATGCAATGGATTATTTAGAACTCGCTTTCCTCCTTCTCTGCAGTTTAATGAGGCAAGGATCTGTTTTTGTGGTTAGCTTTCCCTCCCTTGGATTATTTCATAATGAGACCTATTTAATAACCTGGCTGCATTCCCAAGGCAAGTGCCACAGCTCCCCAGCTGGGAAGAGACCCTTTCCAATGCCTGCTCATCAGGCAAGTCAGGCTTTGTTAGAAATGGAGCTGGCAAAAAAATCCAGTTACTTTTTCTTCCAGCCTCCTTCGCAATGTTTTCCACTCCTCCTCCTCCATTTTTCCAATCTTCCAACTCAGAGGCAGCCCCAATCCCCTTTTTAGGGTATGGGTTTTAATTAGTTGGGAGGTGAGTGGCAAATCTGGTGCTGTGGTACGATGCGCTACACCAGGAGTCCTGGAACGTCGCCAACCATTTTCACTGGTGCTGAAAATACTTGAGAATCAATCGGTTTCATCACCACCCAACCTTACTCCAATTTTCTGGCATCAAGGATGAAAATAAAGTAAACCCTTGGAAAGGCCTTATGTTCCGTATTTGCATTGGACTTGTGGAAGCTCTGAAGGGAGCCAGCTACATGTCTTTATCCTGAAGCAGGAATTACTTTTTTCTGTGTCAGAAAATCTGATTCATCAGGCACGCCAGGGAGAGCATCGTTCAGGAAAGAAATGACTGCATTCCCCCTGGGGCCTCTCCATCCCTTGTGGAGATCCGAATTCTGGGAACGTGACTTAACAATATCAAACTGTATGGAGTGCAATAAATGGGGCGGCATGAGAGCAAGCCACGACAGGCCTGCCCATGTCACTGTTCTCCTTCATGCTCTGTGGAAGCTCTTTGTCCTCCGTGCTGATAAAAACCCAGGTTTGAAAGCCCCACATCCCCCAGACGCCCTGGTGGGTCTCATCACAACATCTCCAAGGGACCACAGTTATCAAACATGGATATCAAATAGGTATCAAATGGGGATAACCCTCTCAAAGAGGGGTATCAAATAGACAGCTTTAAACCCGAGGTAACCGTTACTGTTTTATTTCATTTTCATGTCCCCTTCACTTGCCGAGGCAGGGTGTACTTCTCGTTCGTGTTTCCAGTCGGGACCAGCCTAAATTCATCCAGGACTGAATTTCCTCCAGCTCCAAATGAGGAATTTCCTTTCTACTTGTTTGGTTTTGTAATGATTCCATGCTAGTCAAGACAAGTTTTGCCTGTGCTCCCTTGCCTGGGAATATCCTGAAAGAGGCCTTCGCAGCTCTTTCATAGAAAACTGCTATCCTAATAACAATAATAATAATAATAATTATTATTATATTCTATATTCTATATTCTATATTCATTATTATTTTCTGCTTTCATTCTACCTGTTATACCTGGACTTTGAATTTGGTTCCTACCTGCCGTAAACTACCTTCCAACTCCTGGCAGGGTGGAATTCTTGTAGAGCTGTGAAAAGCAGCAGTGATGAATCATAGAATCACAGAATTATAGAATCACAGAATGGTTTGGGTGGGAAGGGACCTTAAAGCCTGTCCAGTGCCACCCCCTGCCCTGGGCAGGGACACCTCCCATCTCCGGGGCCTCCTCTGGCCCTGCTCCAACAGCTCCATGTCCTTCTTGTGCTGAGGGCTCCAAAGCTGGACACAAGGTGACTCTGAGCCAGCTCCAAGAAGCACTGTGGGACCTCAGAGTGATGGATGAGCTTCTTCTCACCTCCAGAGGCTCTGAGTGCACGTTGCTGCTTAACCCTAAACCAGCACAAAACTGAAGTGAAGCCGGCGTGGAGCGGTGTGTGATTGACGGGTGGGAGGAAAAGCCCCAGTGCTTGCCTTATAGACCCTCCAGGTGAGAGATTCAGAAGCAGGTCTATCCAGACCCTTACAGCAGTGGGACAAGAACCTCCCCTCTGCAGGACTCCTGTTCCAGCAGAATGCAGCCAGCTGGTGTAAGGTGCGAGGTAGAGCGCGCCAAAACTGCCAAGAGTGTCCAAGGTGCCTGTTTGAAGTCTGTAACACACGTAGGAGCATCCAGCACAGCCCCTGACTGCTCCGTGCTCCACCGTGTGCAACGAGTTCAATTTTTGCGTTTGAAAGTACTGACGACTTCCGGATTTTCCTCTCTTGGTGAACAGGGAGAAGCATGAGAGCAGAGTGATCACCACGCGCTCCAGGTTATCTCTGCACAGCGCCCGTCTCCCTTGTGCCACCCCTCGTTTCCCCAGAGGCAGCATCCCAAGCACCAGCCCAGGGCACCCCACCACAGCGGGGCCGGGCAGCTCCGTGCCCTCCTGCCGGCTTGGCTGGCTGCAGAAAGGGGCAGGAAGCACCAGCTTTGGTTTTGACCCCTGTGAATTTTAAAAATGTAGCATCCTTCCAAGTGAGGACCAGCCCCAGGTGTGAACTGGTAGGATAGAGAGCATGGGGGTTTTTTGCCACTTTTTTGCCCTCCCTGAAAATACCCGGAATCCACTTTGCACTTGGGAACCTTCTTAGGAAATCTTTATTAATAAAAAGAAACACCCAGGCAAGTGGAAAGGTCACCCCAGGACACAGGAGGGCTGGGAGAGGGACAGAGGGCTGAGCTCTCCTTGGGCACCCATGGGAGCAGGGCAACACACCTCTTCCAAAGATTCCCAGTGGGCTTCTCAGGCCTGGGTAGATTTGGAAATCTCACTCCCAGTGGATGGCTTTTTTACCTCCAGAGGGAGATGAGAAGCGCAACCCAGCTCTCCGCAACCGTTAAGGATCAGGAATATTTAAGAGGCTCGGGCATCCTATTCTCCACCTCTGCCAGGAGATTTTAAAATTCATTTTCTCGGTGCAGACGAAGGAAAAATAGTCTTAGATCTCTCCCTGTCTGTTAACGCAGGGCTGTGGCATTCAGCAGGGAGGCAGCCGCCGGGACCTGGCAGCGTTGCCATCCAGGGCTAGTGCCGGCGCAACAGCAGTGGATGGCATGGAGCACGGGGGCTTCAGGGTTGGGCACTGCGAAAGCTCCAGGGAAGCTAAAACCAGGGCTTAAAAGAGAAGGAAAAAAACCCACCCCATCTGCGTGTCATGAAATATTTTTCTACTGAAAAGAGAGGACTTGATATAAGTCACGCCATGAGGACACATCTTGCCAGTTATTTATTCAGGCTTCAGGTGCTGCTGTGCTCCTGCTGCCAGCGTCTGACATCCCCTGTTACCGGTTCACGAAGCGCAGACCGAGCCTGAAAGGTTTTTGCTTTACTAGGCACAGTTTTATTAAAGATTTATCAACAGCAACATGGCAGAAAGCTTTTCCTTGAGACCGCAGTGTACAGTGGCCTGTGCTCCGAAATAGAAAGGGCAGGTCAGGATTCACCTGAAATGCTCTTTTATGCCAAAGCAGCTATGGTGAATTAGACAGAGCGGTGCTGCTGCTTACCCGCCTCATCTCAGCCACTGCTTTCTTTGCCATTTGGCATTAATTATGCCCCTAGGACGCAGATGAGTTGAAGGTGTGATGAAAATTATCCCCTCCCCCAAATCCTACAGTTCCGTAACTTAACCGAGCTGTTTTTTTCAGCTCACAACAAACCCTTGGTGACGCCTGTGGAGAAAAGCTCTGCACTGGTCCCTTCTCCTGGCGCCAGGCACAAGAGCTCTGCTGCAGCGGCAGAGGGTCGGGGCAGCACATGCCTGCTCAGCGTGGAGGCAAACATGTCCTGCCCGTAACACTGCTGCTCCTCTCCCTCTTCCCCCGAAGAGCCACGCGCCAGTCACCAGGAAAGGGCAGGAGAGACTCTTGTTCCCACTTACCAGGCAGAGACACTCCAAAGGATGACAGGGATCTCTCTCGCTGATCAATAAGAGACCATCCTCCATTGGCGCTGACAGCCCACCTCCTGCTTAACAGCTTTTTATGAGCTAAAGGAAGAGGCCAAGGCTCTGGAGTTCCTCTGGGCACCCAAAGAAAGGTCGTCGGTGGCAGCCAGCGTGGCTTCATGAAGGGCAAATCGTGCCTGATAAATCTGGTGGCCTTCTACAACAGGGTTACGGTGCTGGTGGAGAAGGGAAGAGCAGCTGACATCATCTGCCAGCACCTGTGCAAAGCATTGGACACTGCCCCGCACAACATCCTTGTCTCTGGATTGGAGAAACAGGGATTTGACCAATGGACCACTTGATGGATAAGGAACTGGCTGGGTGGCTACACTCAGAGACTTGCGGTGAAGGGCTCGATGTCCAAGTGGGGAGCAGTGAGGAGTGGCGTTCCTCAGGGGTCGGTACTGGGGCTGGTGCTGTTTAACATCTTTGTTAGTGACGTGGGTGCTGGGACTGAGGGCACCCTCAGCAAGTTTGCTGATGACACCAGGCTGGGTGGAGCAGCTGACACACTGGAGGGAAGGGATGGCACCCAGAGGGACCTGGCCAGGCTGGAGAGGTGGGCCCGTGCCAACCTCATGAAGTTGAACTAGGCCAAGTGCAAGGTCCTGCATGTGGGTTGGGGTACTGCCATGCACAAATCCAGGCTGAGCAGAGAATGGCTGGAGAGCCGCCCTGAGGAGAGGGACTTGGGGGTGTTGGTCAATGAGAAGCTCAATGTGAGCTGACAATATGCCCATTCTGGGCTCTGTCACCATCAGCGTGGCCAGCAGGTCTCTGGTGCAGTGCCACCTCCAGCTGTGGAGTCCCCAACAGCAGAAGGACACGGAGCTGTTGGAGCGGGGCCAGAGGTGGCCCCGGAGATGCTGGGAGGGCTGGAGCCCCTCTGCTGGGAGGACAGGCTGGGAGAGCTGGGGGGGTTCAGCCTGAAGAAGAGGAGGCTCCAAGGAGACCTTAGAGCCCCTGCCAGTGTCTGAAAGGGGCTCCAGGAAAGCTGGGGAGGGACTCTGGATCACGGAGTGGAGCCACAGGACAAGGGAGAATGGTGTTAAAGTGAAGGAGGGGAGATTTAGATGAGCTATTGGGAAGAAATTCCTGCCTGGGAGGGTGCAGAGCCCCTGGCCGGGGTTGCCCAGAGAAGCTGTGGCTGCCCCATCCCCTGGAGGTTCAAGGCCAGGTTGGACGGGGCTTGGAGCAACCTGGTCTAGTGGGAGGTGTCCCTGCCCAGGGCAGGGGGTGGGACTGGATGGGCTTTTAGGTCCCTTCCAGGCAAAACCATTCTAGGATTCCATCAAGGTGCAGCAGCAAGGGACGCAATCCAGCCCATGGGTCAGCGACTGCCCCTGAAACTTTTCCCACTACAGCAACATGTTGCTTTGGGAGGATCCTTAACGCTGCCCATCGTGGCATCTGGGTCAGCGGATCCCCCTTCAAAGTTTGACCAAAAGAACAGGCCAGAAATAAATTTGTCCACATTTTTCTTACATGAAGTCCCTTTTTGGGTGGTCAAAATAAGCCTTAAAATCAATCTTGTGTCCCTTTATACCAAGAAGAGGGAGAGGCCTCTGCACCAGTTTCGATGGGCAATGATTGATGGGGCTACCAAAATGTCACAAAGTAGAGCTGACCCAAAAGCCAGCCAGTCTTTGCACTGATGTGTCCCCTTTAACTTCAGCTCACTAATCAAGTCAAGCAGAAAAACTCCACAGAATCTTGAAAGCAGATGAAAACGTTCAAAAACCTGCCACAAATACCCCCCGCAAGAACCGAACCGGCGCAGAGCAGAGGCCAGGAGGGGGGTTGGCTGGCAGACAGCAGCCACGGGGGGGCAACACACTGGGGAGCACTTCTGGAAGGAAGCACAAAGCATGAAATACAAGAACACCAGCAGCATTTCTGTCTCGGTACAGATTTTATTTCAATGTAATTGTCAGCTTCACCCCATTAAAAAAAATAATCCATTAATTTCTACAGAATTCGAGAATATGTACGTTAGGAGAAATTATAACAAAACCCAAGGCCTGTGAAGTTGCATTTCTTAGTGCAACAGCAATGCTGATGGCACAGCGAAGGCACGGCACCTCTCTGCGATAACATTTGTGCATACAGAACAGCAGCAAAAAGCATTCACAATGGCAAATTCTGACCAAATGTGTTTTCAATTTATTACAGTATGAGGGAAAAAAAAAAAAATCACAAGTGAAAGAAACAAAAAGAATAACTTTGCCTCAGCAGCTTTGCAAACTCCAACCAGCAGCTACGAATTAGCCCAGGATGTCCCAGAATGAATCATCGCTTCATTCCCACTCCGGTTTGCAGGCACATCATACTTCACTGAAGTACTTTAAATAGCAGTCTGTCTTTAAATGGAATTGTGCAAATTCATGGTATGATCCGTCACGTTCCTCCCCGGTGCTCCCGGCATGCAGGCAGCCCGGTTGCTCTGCCTGAACTATTTCCACGGTTCAGCCAGCCGCCCACACACTCCGCGTAGGGGGTTATCCCAATCCTGACTCCAATCCTGAGTCAAGGCTGACTCTTGGCCTTGAATCTAGATAACCCCAACATCACCACCGAGACAATCAGAGGCATAAAGCTTTACTTTACGTCAAAAAGCCTATTCACAAGGAAAAAAAAAACCGGGGATTTTTGGCTAGATATCAGGAGACCTCCAGGCTGAAGACCACAGAGCTCATCCCACGTCCCTCCCCTCAGGACTCAGGCATGAGTCCCACAAGCCAAGGGGATGGTCCCTGGTGGGAGCTGACGCCGGCCCGTGTGCGAAGAAGCTGCCGCAGAGCGCAGGCTAAGCTGGCAGGGCAGCCACCAGCAGCCTGGCAATGCTCCCACCCTCCAGGGACCGTGGCTTCTCCTGGCCCAGCTGCTTCCCGAGTGCCATGCTCAGCGCTCCAGCACAGCATCGCTCACACAGCCACCGTCTGGCTCCTTAAGGCCGTAATGCCGCGAAAGGCACAACCTGCTCACGCTCCAGGGGAAAAGCGACCATTTTCCTTCCTCAGCAAGACTTGCGCAAGGAGGGAAGAGAGTATGCTGAAAACACGGCTGTGTTTTATTAGCTCCTGCACGTTTCCTGTCTGCGGCACAAGAACCACAGCATTCACGAGAATGGCATCGGCACACATAACCACCTACTGCATTTCACACCGCCAGGACAACTTCCCTGCACATAAAGTAAAGCACATTCCTAAACACTGGCACAGTTCCAGCAGCAAATGCCCAGCTATTCTTGACTCGACAGGGAAGCTGCAATTCCGCAGCATGACAGGCCCAACCGAGACCCTACTTCATTTATTTCCAAGTAAATGACACTGCTTGCCTAGAAGGACCTGACTCCCATGCAGGTACACACGGGCTTCCTCCAGGACCTGATGGTGGAATTACCACTTCATCTAATGTTTGCACGTGCTGCATAGGTGGGCTTGGGGAGAAGCGTATCAAACCTTGCTATCCACTCCTGAAAGAAAAATCTTCCAAGAAAAAGAATGTCTCCCAACTGACGCCCATGCTAATTCTACAACTAGCCCCACTTTTACTTTTTAAATTTATAACTAGCACTAATAAAGGAACAGATTATTTTCCATTCTTCGCTGTCAGGTCCTTGGGATGAACCAAGACTCATTTTCCTCTCTGCTCCCAGTCCTAACCCTGGGGACAGCTCATCCCAGATTTTTGGGGGTTTTTTTGTTGGTTTTTTTTTTTTTTTCCCTGAGACGCATCCTCATCTTAAGCAACATCAGAAAGGGAAGAAATATAGCCACAGCCTTTAGCAAACTTTCCTGTTCCACATGGTTTTCAAGGTTCAAGAGAGCCGCTCAGTTTAGGGAACTGGGAGGCACCACGTCCTGCTGCACAGCCAGAGCGCTCCTGGGCAGTTCTATCCACCCGAGAGGGCTCCTGGCACTGCAGGGCATCCTGGAACCAGCAAGACCAGTAGATTCTCACCTTCAGATCAAATAAGGCACTGGGTAACACCTGCAGGTTTCAGTAGCAGCTCATGACGATTTGCAACCTGTTACTCAAAGGGCAACACAGTGGATAATCAAAAAAGAAAGAATCCACCTAGCAGCAATAAGGCCTCCGTTTTTGCTTTAAAATGAGATGTGACTGTTGCAATTACTCTGAATAATGCCTTTTTGTGTAAAATTGAACACCGTTCCTCTAACGAGGTTTCAAAGTTGACTTTGAGGCAAAGATTTAAAAGCCCTTTAGACTGCAGAGATATTTTTCCTAGTCCCTTAAAAAGGAGCTGCTGTAGGAGTTACACAGCAGTGAGGAAGGGAACATTTCATTTCAAATATTATAATTTCGAGCCGGTTTGCCGGAGGAAAAACCCAACCTGTTGTCACCTTAAACACAAGGCAAAGCAGAGAGAAAACAACCGAACATAATTAAAGCACTTTCCCAAGACGGAAGGCAGCACAACAGCAGATCGTTGTGTAACAAGGGCAGCAGAGCCTCGTGGTTAGCCGATTCTGCAGGAAATGCGCCCAGCTCCACTGCTTTCTTCTCCCTAATAAGAGTCCCCGTGGAGATTAGATCGAAGAGACACAAGAGCTGGTGGGGTGGAGACAGGGGAAAGGAACTCTAAATAAACTGCTCTGCTGGGTGCTATTTTGTTCGCACGGCCTTTGCCTCATGCCACATTTTACACCGCAGCAATCAGGGTATTAAGCGTTTACAAGCTTCCTTGGGCCACTGCAGATCTCGGGGTGCATCTGCCTGTCGACGCAGAAAACTCTTCTGTCGTGCTGCACAGTTACGCCGGGGGAGCTGTTAGGGAAACACCGGCTCTGCAGTCGGAGGAGCAGTGTAAAAATAGCCAACCAGCTTTAACGTGGCTGCTGAGGGCACCGTCCGCAGCGTTGAACCCACAACCGGGAGCTTGGCGAAGAAAGACTTCAGCAAAGAGCTTGTGCTGACTTACGGCGCGGCTGTTTTCAGCCTGTTTGATTTCACCTGGGTGTTTTGGGACAAGCTGCACCCACAACGGCGATGGCCACGAAGACATGCCGCCTGTTCTTGAGATCTTACCTAAGGAAGACCGTAGCTACCTCTGCGAGGGGTTGGCTCGCGTCCCAACCGTGCTCCAATGCCAGAGATAAAACGTTCTGTCAGAACAGTGAAATCGGGGTCCTCTTGAGCCCTTTTTGATCTCTCAAGATGTTTCCTGCAAATACTCTTTGGGTCTTTTATCTGAAAAATTGGCCTTGCACCCAGTTCCCCCTCTTGGACTATATGCTTGATCATGTATTAGGTGAATGTTGCCCAGAAAGGAAATGCAGTTATTTCAAGACGACCTGTTTGGAGAAGAGGATGACATTTTTATAGCATGAGTAAAGTTTAAAGCTGGAAGACAATTTTCAGCCTGATTGTTTTGAAAAAACCACTCCAAGTGACTGAAAACTTTGCATGGGATCCTCGAGTAACTTGTGATGTAGCTGTAACTTTTATTCAGGTGATATTTGAGCTGATCTGGAAATCTCTTTTTCAGTCAGTGAACGAAGAGCCACAAAGCGTCTTTCTCACCAAGTACAGGGACGTGGTCTCCCCAACCTCCTTACACTCTTGAGCGGGTAACTGAAGAACTATCCACTGAAAATGTCATTTCTCACAGCCAGTTCGGAATTACTCCGCCTCCCACCTGGAGCAGGAACGCCGTCGGGACTAAGCTAGGCAGGAGCAAGCAGAGAAATCCCAAGCTGCTTCACTCGCAGCCCTGACTCCCTGCATCTCCCTCAAGAATTTTAGTCTTAACAATGGTTTCCACAAGTTTTTCAGGTTTCAACTCACAGAAGAAAAACTTAATGTCATCAAATGACATTCTGAACAACCTCAGGCTCTTCAAGTAAGTATATGTATTTTTGGTCATAAAAAAAGCCCCGTGTCATGGCACTTAGGCCCTTGCAAAGTGTCTTGCGTTACTTCAGTTTCTTAGATATACAGACTGCAAAACAGTTCACCGGACAAGCTGAATCAATCTGAAAAATCTTCTCGGTAGTTTGAAGTGCTTCGGATCAGACATTCCAGTCCCTGGGATCCTCCGTGGGCTAGGAACCAGTCTGCACCAGCTCCAGCACATTCAAACCACAGCCAACAGCCGAGTGCGAGCCCGAACAAGGCAGGCAGGGATGAGGCATGAACGGGAGAATGGGAAAACATGGCAAGTTCCACGTACACACACAAAGGTTACTGGCACTGATAGACTCCGGTGCCCACCAGAGCTCAGGCAGCAAGTACAAAGGATGGAGACAAAACAGATAATCCTGAGATGGAGATCCATTTCTTGGTAAGGCTTCCAGAGCATGTGTTTTTTTTAAGTGCTTTTCTTAAATTAATTATCACAAAAGACAGGCTAGCATTCTTTAAACAGCTGGGATCCTTCATTCCAGTACAAAACACATACGCAAACATGGCTTAAGACCCATGATCACTTAGGATATCATTTCAAAGTTTGTATTAAAAATATTTTTATCCGAATGATAAATATTTTAAAATAAGCATTTACAAAAATAAATGGTCCATTCCCATCAGGAAGGACATATATAGTAGCTGAAACTCTGAATACATCTTGAGGCAACGCAATTATTGAAGATCGTTAATAACATCTTTGGTATGAGGGTATAGTACATTAATATTCATGCACTGTTGCTGTCCTTTGGCGGGTATACTGTAGAGACAAGTGAAGAGGCAGCTTTTCCTTAATTTCTTGACAGGTCTTCCAAATACAACATACAAATATTTCTAACGTGTCTTCCTATGATAATAGGAGAAAAGCCCAAGACTCTCCTGGCTCTTCCTATGACTTTCGTATCTAAAACAGAAATGAAGATGGGAGGAAAAAAGAGAAAGTGAACACAGCGAAGTTTCATTCTAGCTAGTAAGCAGCATCTACAAAAAATACAAATCAATTAAAAAATTACTCTAGAGGAAAGCTCATTTCCTTCTAGACATTGTATACATCAGCGCCCAAGGCAGGATAACAATGAATCCGTTAGGATTCACTGCTGCCATTTCAGACACACGAATCGGAGATTATGGAATTAGGGAAGGGTGCAGCTTTACACCTGAACATGGCACCAGGTGGTGCCAGCCTCAAACTCCACCGGCAGGTCTGGTGGCCCTGTTACACACGGGACACTGAGACAAAAGGTCTCTTTTTTTTCCACGAAACTGGAAAAAAAGAGCCTTGGAACAAAAGATTTTGAGAGCTTTGGTTGGTAATTTTAGCAAAAATAAAGACACAGAGAGAACTTGAGGCACAAGGACCTCCACAGGGAGAAAATGTGAAATGTCAGCTGGCACTCTACAGCACGGTAGAGACAGGCTGACCAAAAATGCCAGGATGGAACTGAAACCAGCTCAAATTGAGAATAAGACACACACTTCTTACACTACGGACAATTAACTGGGGTCAAGGGAAGTGACAGATTCTCTGGCTTTTTGGTATCAGTCCACGAACGCTCTTCTGAAAATGCTTCTATTAAAAGCTGACGACTAAACCTGATGAAGGGAAGTGATGGCAGCGAAGGAAACACATGGGTTAACCTCGATGGCCTCATGGTTCCCTTTTAGCTTTAGCCCTGACTCCGTGGACAGTCCAGCCGAGGGACTCTGATCTGGGAATGAAGGGTGACACAGCCTAGACTGCCACGCCACCAGAAATGTCCAGAAACTGGTGCTACTGTAGCCTGCAGCTCTGGGAAAAAAATGGTAAAGAACAACATCCAACTGGAACTGCTGTGACCAGGGTACAAGGAGCAGAAGGCACTACACCAGAAGGGAGTTTGGATTCTGCTCCCCATCTACCACGTGCAGACTGGCACTTCCCACAGCAGCGTGTGAAGACTCGAGAGCAAGCAGCGACACCTCTGAACCAGCTGCTCTCTGCCCCGGGATCTCTCCCACCAGCACTGACTCCCTGATGTGCTCAAGTCGCTCCACGTGGACGCATCACTTCCCGCTAGGAGCTGCCGCTCCGACGGCCACGCTGGTGGGGCTGTGGAGAGGAACGGGAGCTCTGCTCCGCCGGCTGCGGAAGCAGGCGGCCGCCAACCAGCAGGGAGAGCTGACACTTACAGCCAGCGCAGCGGCAACGGTTGGAGCTGCCTGGGCTCCACAAATCGCACCAGCATCCTCCAGCCCTGGTCATGCTTCAACCAACTCCCAAGGGATGTGGACGCCGGAAGGTTTGGGTGATTTCCTGCTGGGAATCATAACCCATTGCTATAGCAACAGGAGCTCACATGACTACTGCCTTTAAAAAGAACCCCTATTTGTGGCATCCTCTGTAGGCAAACTATCCATTATTTATATCTCGGCATGTCTGAAGCACAATTTGTACCCTAACCTCATTAATGAATGATGACACCTTGACCCGCTCCATGAAGTAAGCCACGTTAGATCTCCTCTCACAGTAAAGCAACCAAGAGAAAAAAAACAGGGGAGCACGTTACCTGAGTTACAGCAATACCAAAACAATGCAAATCCCGCAGCAACGCTAAAACAAGCAAGGAAAAACACTGGACCTGAAGAAAATGAAAAACGAAACATTAAGACAGAACAGAGCCGCAGAGGTTTTACCTCAGTTCATAAATCATCAATCGCTATTAATATGCACAATTAAGTGTATTCAAATCAAGCTAACACATTCGCAATTATGTATGTTCTGTAGCTAATGTACTGTGAAGCACATTTACTATACTGTAATTAATTTTTACTACAGTTGCTTTGACACCATTCGCCGTTCGCCTCTGTTCACCTAGCTATACCCTATTAAACTGAAGTGAAAACTTCCTTAGATGTTTTCTTACATTAAAACTTTGTGCTTTAAACACTACAACAAAATACCAACCAGACTACTGGGACCTCACCACACAGCGCAGCGTTTTACTCCGCAAACAGCCCCCACTGGGCCTGTGCACTGCCTGGGGGTCAGAGGACATCATATGAGGCTGCGCTTCCTTAGAAGCAGATTTTTAGGGTTTTCTTTTTTTCCCCACAAGATGTTCCACAAATTCTGCTTTCATGACAAAAGCAAATATTCCTCTTCCTGTTTACAGTTCTGCTGGAAGCTGAACTGCGCAACCACGCACACCTAAGACAAATCTCCTGGAAACGTTTCCTTCACCTGCCTGCCTGGAGTTCCAGGCAGTTAAACGCTGATGTTCAGTATTGACATCCAGCAAAACCTTTCTAATTCATACTCATCCGCAGCCAACACCTCAGAAAAATTTGTATCTGCTTCTTTATTACCTAATATTCTATTTGTATTTACTACTACACTAAGAATATCGCTACAATTAAACTGCACCTGTCAATTTAAGGACAAACGTACTGCAGACAAACAAATTAGCGGAGCTGACCACGTGGACAACATGGAGGAAGAGCAACGGACTTGGCTGCAATCTCCCAGCAAGGGTGGCCAGCGGACGGACAACCGCCAGTCTGAGGCCAGCTCTTTCATCAGCATGAGTAAGAACAGAAATTATTTCATTTTCTTATTTCCACACACTTTCTCTGTTCTTCCTGTGCTGTTCTGCTGCAGTCAGCAATAGCAACGTGAAAAATCTGAATAGCGCTTTGGTTCAATATTCAATGTAACAACAACACAGGCAAAAATATACATTGCACTACGCTGTGGTTCTGCCCCCCGTTTCAGTTTTCTCTCAGGGAAAAACTGACAAAAAGGCCTAGAACTGGTTTTGCTCTCTCCTAACTGTATTCAAATTTCCAAATAAAATACCAAATAAACTTAAGTGATAAAATAGCTCATTATAAATTTTGAGAATTCTTCAGCTTTCTTTCAGATCTTCAATTCCTTTTCAAAATATCTTTCAGCGAATACAATATTTGCCTCTGTAATCTGTGCACTGAACAGAGGAAGGGGAAAAAAACTAACATGTTTTCCTAAGGAAAATATATTTAAGTTCCCCCTTGCTCATCTTCCTTTCTGTCTTTGTTTTCAAATGATTTGTACTTTACTTGAAAGCTTAAAAAAAAACTGATACATTTTGAAAATTATATAAAAGAATCATTGATGGCCTTATGCAAAATGACCGCAGCAGCAGCTGAACAGACCCAACTATTCAAGCACTGAAGGAAAGCATCAGAGGAAATGAAGAGTTTAGCTACAACAGTGTAAGTAGAAATACCATTGTAAATATTGATTAAACTCTACAGTCTCTGGAATTTCCTGGCACTGGTTTCCTCAACAGCAGCTCAGTATGCTTTCCTCCATTAATTCCACTTTACTTGCGACAGTAAAGACATCGTAAAACAAATTATTTGTTACATGAAATGCAAATTATATGATCAAATAAATTGCATCATAATCTGAAAAGCCATTCCATCCGGTGACACTGTATGCATTTATTTACCCCTGTCATTTAGCATATATTTCTCCTTGTCAGTGTCTATCTCTGTGGAATCTGTGGTTTCTAGAAATAAAAGCAACACATGAAAAGTTAGTACTCGGCTCAGGCAAACAAACAAACATAATCAGCACGTACAGAATTGTGCAAAACAACACATTGCAGGAAAATATCCCATTTTGACATAAAATATTAACCCCACCAAAGGTCAATCATCGCTAGAGTTAAATCTGGATATGTGTTGATCAAAAGACATAGGCACAGAGTCATTTGAACGCAACTATAAATAGCTGGAGCAACACCTCTGATCTGGTGAAGCACTAACCATGTAAGTAACATTAGCCTTGTTTCCCACGCGAGGAAAGCAGGAGCTAATCCTTCCAGAATGCCAGAAATTTTCGTTGTCATAAAATACAAACTATTTGTTCCTATACGTGCTAATCTGAAAACACCCCTGTGATGTAACGCATCACCGTTCTTTCTGTTCTTGAGTAAATCTCCGGGCGTTAATGTACCTGGCAGATGAAGCACTTGGAACAAACTGCATGGCGCAGATTATTTATCTGAATTCTGCTCTAAACTTCTTTGCCAGCCTGTAGGTACTACGAGCTAACATTTAGCGCCAATAATTTTTGCCTCTATCTTTCTGCAAATCCTAGTAGAAAAGAAGGTTGACCTGAAGGCAAGGTGTTCAGTAGTTAGCAGCAATAAAGCAGATTCTGCTTTGGGCAGAAAGAGCTGCGGTTCTTTCAGAGGTGCCTTTGCCGCGGAGATGTGGAGATAACATGTCTGCAGAACGTGTGGGCCACACCAAAGAACACCCCTGTCACCGTAAATGGCAGAGGAATTACTTTCCTTTAACGTGCCACGAATCTGCAAACAACTTTTTGAGCCAAACCACTCTGTGGCCAAGAGGATTAAAAAAACAAAAACAAAACCAAAAAAAAAAAAACCAAAAAGAGAGAAAGCGATAGCTCAATAAGGCAGAATTTGAGAGTCTGCTTTCATCTGATTTCCTCCTTCGATGTGACAATATGGAGCTAGGCGAGGTGCCTTGGAAAACCACCCTGGACACCAGTTCAGCAACAGGGACCTGCCGTCAGCCAACGTCAGACGGTGAACACCCGCCTCCCGCGCTAACTGCATCCCTCGCGGTGGGGTGACTGAGCACGGTGGTCGAGCACAACATGAGCATCTGAAGCGCTTTGCTGCAAAGCTTGGGAGTCACCAGAGCAGAACAAATTGCAGCAAAGCCGGCATGGCGCACACTGTGTCAACGGCAACCTCACACAGCCTGCCAGTTCCGAGGGATGGCCTTGTGCCTCCTCTAGCTAAGAAATCCTCGCACTTCCCAGGACAGCACAGCCAAATCTCTGCGCTTTTGCCGTGGTGTGGGGCTGGCCTGATCTTTCTTGTCTACGTCAGCATTAGGGAGAAATAAAAACATTTCGAAGATGCCGTTTGGCTTCAATAGCTCTGAAGTTGCCCGTGCTGTGTGCCTTACCCACCCTCTAGTGGCGATTCTCAGACATTACTAAACATTTCATTTGCAGTATTTTACTTGAGGCAAAGAAATTTTGTTCCAGCACACATTTTAAAGCTGTTTTGAAATGAAATCTTTGAAAGGATTTCCTCCGTAGAGAACATTTTTCATATGTACACCTGCATATAATCGATTGTAGATCTCTGTCCTGGCCATTGCCCATCAGTGTCCTCACCAATAATTTCTCCAGGTGTTTATAATGCTGCTTGTTTCAGTTCAATCTGCATTTAGAACAAAGTCTAACAGGGATTCCTTTTTTTTTCTTCACATTTACAAATTCTAGTGTCAGTTCCATAAATGCTCTGTGCTAAATTTGACAAATTTAACAACTACTGCTACGAGTAACATTTAAGTAACACGAAAATGGTACATATTAGAGGTCAGAAGGATAATGCCTTTAATATTCAAAATGTCCAAGCTCACTTAAATGAGAAATAACACCTCGTATTGAAAGGAGAGCTTTTCCTGAAGAGTAAAATTGTTTGCGGTTTTAGCTTAAAATGCTGCACAGATGTTTATCAACAAGAATGCAGACATCTAGGGTAGTTACAGGACTCAGAAGAAGCAGCAAATATATTACCACAATCATGTCAGTATTTCCTTCTCAGGTCAATATAAGGAAATTGCAGAACCTCAGCATGTAGTAATATTTTAAATCAGTTATTTAAATAATTCTCATTGTTCTGAGGATGGTAACATAAGAGAGTGTACCAAGATACAGGCAATTTAATGACTTATAATGGTTACTGGAGTCCCTTTGCAGAATGCAACAGCAGCAAAAAGGCTTTGGGGAACCACAAACAGCTCTGGTTTGCAATCTGAACATGGGAAGCCCTAACCCTGTCTACTCATGTGTGAAAGCTCTCAGAAGTAACCATGTAAACGAGGTGCAAAGATGACCTCGCGTATGCCCTAGCTAAAAGTGAAAAGATCACACAGACACCCTACACAAATCTCCTTTCAGCTGGTTTGTCCAGGCGTGACAGCGGCACGAGGCAGCGCAGAAGTTCACCTTCGCAGTATCTGCAGAACTTTTGAGGTGAGTTCTCCAACTACAGATGACCTTGGTCACGGCTACGCTATTTCGATTGCCCAGCTGAATTCAGAACATCTGCATGGGATGTAGTCAAGCGCTGGCTACTGCGTACATGGATGTTAAGATACATTTTCAGAAATGGCTTGTAGAAGGTGTCACTGAATATTAACAGAGCTTAAACTCTTAAACCATCAACGCACTCTCAAAATTTTATTCTTAGTGACTACACTAAGGCTTCTTAAGTTGCCCTTAATCAATAAAGGCCATCTGCTGCCTTCTAGTCAGCCTGGCAGAAAAAACTGTTGTTGTTGAGCTCTACCCGAGTGAAAACAACAGATCCAAGACTATTTGATTTAAGAGCCTCTTTCCTCAAAGGACAGGTGAACATCAGATCAAAAGCAGTGCCTTAAAGCTGCTGCGAGGCTGAATCAACTGGGATTCCTGCTCCTCCGAGATTCTAAGGCAGGGATGGGCCCAGACTTTCCCAGTTCAAGAGGGCTTGGGTATGGACGTGGAGACCGGAGGTAACTTTGCAGCCTCCCTGTGCAGGAAAACAGTGCAGTCTTCCACCAGTGTGTATCTGTCCTGGGTAGATACAAACCTTTTCCTTCAAAATGAAAGGCAACTCGAAGGTAGACAATGCAGTATCTTCAAAGGTAATTACAATTTTACATGCCATTTTCACTCCGGAAATAAAAAGAGGTCTAACTGGGTTTTTTTTAAACCTATGGACTTTTGGTGCAACAGTTTGAATCCCACTGGAGTTTGACCCACACGTCTAAAATTTCCCCTGGTGCCTAACTGGAGTTTCTTACAACTAGGAAACAGTCAACTGGTGAAAGCATTAGTGCTGTTAGATACTTTATAAGAATTTCTTAAACTGCAGTCCCTTTACAGCTTCCTTAACAGAAATGTGGGAGCCTTCCCTCAAACTCAAGTCACTTCAGTATGCGAGATGCCTGAATGTATTTCCTGTCCATTTGGGACACTGTTCTTTTCTCCAGTTCATTAGGTAGGGGAAAAAAAATGGTTATGAAAAGAGAAACTACTTCATACGAGTTATATCACTGTCTTACATGTTGCACTTACACTGTTTTAAAGACATATTTCATATTTCAAAACAAAGAGTTTTAGACTGCCCACACTAGTCAACAAGAACTATGCAGTCAAATCCCCTTATGGCTTTTGGAAAATTCCAGTTGGAAGGAATTAATGTATACCCCAAACATTATTTAAATAATGTAAACAGGTTATTTAAATAACCTAAAACTCATCTGAATGAGGTTTTGTGATACACTGATTAGGAAACCAACTTACAAATCAACTTACTCAAGATTTTCCTGCTTGGCAGGTCATTATAGAGCTGTTCAGCATTGATCTGGAGAGCTCTGTAAAACTCCTGACAGTGTCTGTCTCCTTTCTTTTGAAGGTGCTTTATGAGATCTGAAAGCCTGGTATGGAGTGATGCCTTTGGGTTCCTGAACTGCAAAAGAAAAGCACTTGTCAGAAGAGAGATTACAACAGCTGGACATCAATGTTACATCACTTTACAGTATGCCGGGGAGTGAAGATATGGAGCTTGTTTTATATTTCCTAGAACCACAGAAACACTTGGGTTGGAAGAGACCTTCAAGATTGAATTCAGCCATAAACCTATGCCAAAACCACCCCTAAACCATGTCCCTCAGCACCACGTCTGCCCGTCTTTTAAATACCTCCAGGGACGGCGATTCCACCACCTCCCTGGGCAGCCTCTTCCAATGCTTGATAACACTTTCGGTAAAGAAGTTTTTCCTAATATCCAACCCAAACCTCCCCTGGCACAACTTGAGGCCATTTCCTCTTGTCCTATGGCTTGTTACTTGGGAGAAGAGATTGACCCCCACCTCGCTACAACCTCCTTTGGGGTAGTAACAGAATGCTAAAAGAATGGGCCAAAAACATGAGGGGAACCTAAAAAGGACACGCATTGCACAGCAGTCGCCGAGACGCTGAGATGGAGAGCGCATTGCCTCTGCCTTCCCTCATTCTTTTTTCTGTCCTGACAAAGTGACAGCTGCTCTGCGTGTGATGTTCTCCCCCCATTCAAACTAACATGGTACTTGCTATTCTGTAATTTGATTCTGACAGCTGATAGAAAACACCAACAAATCTTCTAACAAAGTTTTACGTTTTCCAGTTTCCACTTTGTTGCCTAGTAATGATCACCCAAAAAGGTACTTTATACTGCTTATATGAGTCCCAATATTGGAGCGTTCATCATCCCAAAATTCAATGTTTCCAGCACAATTAACTGCTGCAAACCCAGTGCAACGTGTACATTACTCAGACAACGTCGCAAGCAGTTGCAGAAGAAAGCACCTTTTTATTCGTAGTCCAAAAGGTGATGAGTATTAGGAGACCTTACAAAGAGAATGACAGCATGTACCTAGCCTTACATGCGTCACACTGATTTCAGCTTATTTGGAAAATGTCCAAAGCCGTTCTCAGCAAAGCATTAGATTTCAGAGCAGTACAGCACATAACATTAGTACATTTAGTTAGGATCAATTACTGCTCGAGGGGGACAGGAATGGAACACACCTTATACAACACTCCTTATTCTGCTAAAATTCCCACAAGGTCTACTGGATATAGCTAGGATTGTAAGCTTTCTAAAGACTTGGTAGAGTTGACAGAAACTTGCCTGGACCTATGAGAAAGGAGTTCGTTTCTCTCTGCTCAGTGCAGATGTCACAAATTAAGTTTCACCGATTCTCTATGCCTTTATTTTGAAGCTCTTGAGGGAATGAGACGATCTTTAATTGCACATGTCACACTTTATCATAACCGAGTGGTTAGACTGGCTCAGCTGATGATCGTAGCACTGCTCTACACCACCAAAACACTCTTTGTCCCCATGGAGTTCGATTAGGACAGAATTAGACCTATTCTTCCTCACGTTAAAATACTGATATGCCAAAACCCTGAGCCTTCTGCAGACGGTGTAGTCAGCAGAGGGCAAGTACAAACTGTTACAAGTAGGATCTGGGAAGCTTTTAACTGAATTTAACTTTCACTCCACACAACTTTAAAAGATCTTTCTCCCAAAAAACATCTACCCATTTTTTAAAGCTTCATGCCAGGGAGGGCGGCCTTCCTCCACACACAGCAGCACCACTGGAAGCTGCTCCTAACTACACCCACTTCCCAGAGGTCCCATGAGTACAGGTGGGACTAACGCCCCCCCCCCTTCTCCCCTTGGCTCAAAGTTATTTAATCACATTAATCAGCAACTAAACCTGACTAGGCTAATATCGATGATTTTGTGGGCACAGCTGGACGCAGCCCAGACCATCTGACACGACACTCCACACCGACTCATGTGAGGCACGCAGGGCATTTGGTCACATGCTGCATGCAGTCCTGCCCATAAGATAGCACGCTTCCGCAGGCACGGCATCGGAGGTCACGGCAGGGACCATGGCACCAAGCCACTTCTGAAGAGAGTGACCTCTCTCATCACCACTTGGCACGGGGAAAGTACCAGCCTTGTGACTTCTCCTTGGACAGGAGATCCCAGATAACAACAGGTCAGCAAGGAAGAGGTGAGGAAGACTGGACGCACGTGGCACCGAGAGTCCAGGCGGGAAGAGGGACGCTGAGCTACTGACCTGCAAAACCAGTGCAACGTTCAGAGATACAGGAAAATGTATCACATTACCTTTTCTGCTTCTGCATTGGTAAGAATTTGGGGGTAGACTCTGTTAAGCTGAAGAATAATTTTATCGACCACTTGCTCATTCAGTCGGCTATTGCTTGTGAGGAAATACATGTCGTGTTGCAGCCGATGACAATACGACTGATCTGGAGATAAAAATAATACAAAGAACAAACCACAGCAGTTAATCAGCAAGCCATTTTTAAATTCTGTACATTTCATTTTCCTAACAGTGGCTAAACAGCTAAAATAAAATTACCACCATCATGTAATTTTAGAAAGCTGAACTATCTATTACGGAAACACAACGCAGCCATGCACTTTCAAAGGCCTATCCACTTAAAATTACACGCTTCCGAACTCCTGACTGGTCACTCGAGCTGTCTCTCTCTTTCCAAAGGGAGACGATTCCAAATTATGTAGATGTCAAGCGCTGATGGATATTGAATCAAAGAAACTAGGCCTAAAGTTGTTAAATCACTGAAAATACATTTCCTATCATTTATGAAGGCAGATTATGGCGCTTAAAACTGGTGTGCTTTATAAATTTTTTGATATAAATGTGGATTTCATAGAGGTTCTCTCTGACGTAGAAGAGGAAAAGGACATAAATTTGGCTTCAAATTATGGACATTACTGACAGTGGCACGCAGCACAGGGCTGGTCTTTGCCCACTGCTTAGCACCTGAGGACTGCAGTAGAGCGTGGGGTGGGATGGGATGGGGTGGGATGCAGAGAGGCTCATGCAGCCAGGCAAACGGGGTGACTGAGATAGAGGGAATGGGCCCTAACATCACCCAGCTCTCCAAGAGTTTATAGCTGCCTTTTGTCAACCAGCAACTTGCCCAACAGAAACTGTCCAGACTGGAACAGACCTGGAACATCAGGAACTGCATCTCTGCCAATGAGCCATGAAGATCTTAGGGAAGAACTTCCACCTTCACCTCATGCGGTCATGGGGAGAAAGCACATTCAAAAAGCAGTACATTTCTACCACGGAAGTACACTCAAATTCCCATATGAACAAAACACATCTTTTTCTATTAACCCAAACCTCTGCAAATACACAAATCCAGAGCTGCTGTTGTTCTACGCACCACTTCCAATTTGACAGCAATGGATTTATCAGGAGCACAGCTTTCCCTACAGCTGCTTGTCTACGGTGCCTAGATTAAGACACAGGCACAGACCGGCTTCATGGGTTACCGTGCCCTTATCAGATTTAGAAAGAGAATGTCTATCACCAGGTCTGAAATAAGTGTTAAAATGTCAGTACAGCACTTCATAACCAAGCAGCACTGAAAACAAAACCAAAACACCGCCAGCCCCAGCACATTCCCCATTTAAAGTAAATGGTTTTATGGTATTTTGGCTACCAGAAAATACATCACCATTAGCCCTTTATGCCCTGCAATTTAGAGAAGATAAACAAAAGAGCAAAGGAAAAAAGCCAGAAAACTTTGGCACAATGCACTACAGCCAGGCATGGCCCTTGCCCTTTCTATACCATGTCCTTTCTCTGTATCTGTGTAGCACTAACAGCATTTACAGGAAAAGGTTCAGCAAAACCTCCTGGTGTGACCGTCACGCACTAATAACTTCCCCAGTGCCAGTGTCACTCCTATCCAAACAAGAACACACAGCTCTTGACACTGCCCAGAGAGCTGCAATTCTACAGGCACAACAGGACTTCAGTTACATTCTTACTTTTTCACCAACACCGTATTATTCCCGTGTGTTTCTAACACCTCGCTTTGCTAGAGCTCGTTCTCAAGGCAGCTTTGTAGCATACTGTCAGAAACATACTGCCCTGACGTACTTGCTGTGCAGTTCCCTTTTGTTGCGAGAAGTTCCACGTTATCTGATTCACGGCTGAGATCAAACTTCTCCTCTTCAAATCAACTCACTGGCATGCACAAATGCAAAGGCTGCGGCGAGGACCAGGAGACTGTGAAGTTGTGTCTGTTCATGCAAATGCTTTTTTGGGGAATGAAGTGCCACAGTGCAGCTTCCTCCTCCTTCTTCTGCCTCAGCTACATGATTTGTAGTGACTCTCAGTGTCACCGACAACTCTGTAGCTTCTGCAAACTTACAAAAAACACGCATTAAACCAGGGTCTTACAGCCAGCAGAGCAATTAAACTTCAAATAGCGCTGTGACATTTAAACAATGAACCACAGCAAGTGCGGCAGATGACAAGGATCCGACATGACGAGTATATGAAGTAAAATAAAAGCAGGCTCAAAGTGTCATCTCTTTCCCTGCTTCTTGCTCTGTCGCTGCCTTGTCATTACCAACCCCTGTGCAGGCAGCACGCAGAAGTATATTAGCAGCAATGACACCAGTGAAGTTAACTGGGACCAGCTGAAGGGCGCATTTAAGCCAAGATCATTTTCTGAGCAGTCGGGAGCACCCCACGTCCTCGCAGTGCTTTTCATTTTTCATTACTTCACTTTTCATTACACACATTCATTAAACCATCACTGATCTTACCAAGGGCTTCTTGCTGCCATCTGCAACCTGTGTGCTGGTGGGACACCATACATTACGTCACAGGGCACGAGCCTCTCTGAGATTCCAGGGGTGACCGTGTTTTCTTCCCATCCAAGCCAAGAGGCAGGAGAAGAGAATGAGACAACGCTCTTGGCCTCTTCAGCTACCGCTAAACTGTGCTTGCCAAGGACAGGTCTTACACCTGGCTCAAGCATCTGCAAGACACTTCTCCCATCCTATGGGATGCTCCATTTTGAAGAAGCGCCCATGAAACGCTCCTCCCCATTCCCACCGAGCCGTTTCACCTGCCCGCACCTTCACCTCCTCCAAATTTACTTCCGGATTTGGGATGCGGTGCAAGGTGCACTCTTCTGAAGAGTGGTTATCAAGCTCAACACTAGCTCAACAACAGCAAAACAGAAGTAACTTCCAATATCTCACCACGCTCTTCTGAAATCTTTCGTCTCTCCAACTCTGAGAAGTCTCTGCCCAAACCACATAAGAAAATGCCTCTGGTGCACCAGAGAAGTGAAACTTCCCACTGACACCACCCACGACTGCAGAAACGTGCTCCGGCTGCTAAATTTAAAGAAAACAAACAAAAAAGCCCCACCAATCCTAGCGGCTGGAACGTGGCCCCGTGCTTTGGAGCGATAAGGGTATCTGGAAAGCACACGTGTGCATTTGAAGCCACCGCATGATGCTTCCGGACCCAGCTTGCCCCAGGAGCTCCATCAGCTTTGTTACGCGTGGACTTGCTCCCGTCATGGCCCAGTTATGGGCGTCCAAACACAACCACGCTATTCAGTTTTATAATCACTGTTCAAGAGCAGGCGCTTTTCAATACTGAACACACCTACATTACATTTTAACAGAAACCCCTGTGGTGGTGCAACCCCCCCAATTTAGGCCTCTTGGTACTTGGCATGACATCCTCCCCACCTGGGCCACACCATAACACAACGGACCAGAATGTCACGTTGTGCTCCAACACGAAAGAAAGAAAAGGTGGAGAGCAACAGACCAGAACACTACGGCAACCCCTTCGTGTGCCTGGCTCCCCTGGCTCCTACTGTTGGAAAATAATAACTATAATCGATCACTCCTGACAATGTATGGATCGTGGCCGCAGAGGGGAGGACCCCAAGACCTAGCCAGACCTGGGCTTATGTAACAGGTGGAAAGTACCAGAATATTTCATTGTCTGAGTTGGGCTGGAGTGGAAAAGCACCTGACAAACATTAATTTTCTCAGATCCTATAAGTAGCGATTCTAGTAAAAACCCTTTGAGCTCTTCTGGATGGCAGCGGGCTGTGGCCAGTATCTCCCCTGGGTCGGGACACCGCTCGGGCAGATGCCTCGAGGACTAGAAGGCCAGGGCCAGAGAATCCCTCTCGACTCTCAACTATCACCTGTTGAGGAATGCCGATGCATTGTGAGTATCTACTCTCACTTGAGAAAAGGGGAATTTTAACTATAGACTAGTCCTTCTTTCATCCACCTATCCATGTATGTGTTCATGATATATATACATTAGTTTTACGGATGTGGATGTTCTTCCATTTGTCCGTGTATGCCTAGGAGTTGCAAAGGGTACCTGGCAGCTCGTTAGAGTTGTGCGATACTAAGGGATCTTTGTTCTCAGCGGTTACGGACAGGGGTGTGTGTGTGTGTGCACGGACACTTATATAATTTGCTTATATGTATATGCATTAATTTGAGATCTGTGCTTACGCTCGTATGTATATGTATTGATTTGGGGTACCCTATAGAAAGGTAGTGTGAATCTTGTCATCTTTGGATCCATAATTAAGTCACTGTTCAACTGTTTTGTTAAATCACTGTGTAAATCTTTAAATCAGTTAACAATTAAGCGCTGCTAAAATTCAACCTCTTGGTCTACTTAAAATCGTTAATAAATTTTGAATCGCTGCTAAATCCTAACTGTGGCAAATACTTCCACCCGCGACAACCCCAAACCAGGAAACGTCACGACGGCAGCAAAGCAACTGATGTGCTGTCAGGTCTTAAGAATTTAGGGAGTGGTTGTTTGGGATATTTTTCATATCCACCTTTTATGTCACTGCCTCAAAGAGACAACAGTTCACTGCGAGGAACATTTAAAAATCTTCATGCTGAGAAGACTTTGGTTGTAAGCATGTGCCACCCCAGCATTAAAAGGACAGTCGTGCTTTTAGCCAGTACTTCCCCAGAAAGTTCAGAGCAGCAAAATCAGGAGACCAGGTCAATTCACCACAGCTTACAGCACAGGCGTCATGCCATCGCCAGGCACTTTAGCATCCTCAGGCTGCATGAGGATCACCTCTAACTCCAAATTACTGCAGTTAACAGCTTCTCCCCCACCAGAACATTAGTCTAACTGGGCTTAATCCTGTCCATAGGCTCTGGGCCCAGCAGCAGGTTCACTCAGGCACGCAGCTGCAGCAGAGGAGTCTGCAGGCTCTGACAGAGCTGGAGGGTTGGCAGCGGACCGAGCTCAGCCTCACTGAAGAGAGGCAACAAACACAGCTGAGATTGGATACCGTGGCACTCAAGCTGACCAAAAAGTTGCTTAAAAACCAGGTTGGTATTTCCCTTACTCAGAGGAAATGTAAACTTGTCAAAGAGACAGACAGGAAGCTCAGGAACTGCCTCTGACAGTTGAGAAGAAAACATGACTAATAATTTAATGACTTATCATGCCTATAAGCCCATGACACATCATACACAACTGCTTTTTTCTCTTACCCAAAGCACAAAAGGCCTCTGGCATGCAGCACGCGCATGGCACACTCACGCATGCAGCCTGCACCTAACCGCACAGATGTAAGGAAGGGAAGTACATGTATAATTAAAAGATATCAGAGAGGAGCAAAGAGATTACTGGTTATTTGTAGCCAGCAGCTCCTCAAATAGAGAATAAAATACATCATATTAGTGATGATAAATGCGCAAGCAGCAAATGACGGTAACAAAGCAACACACTCATCATTTTTCACCTGCAGGTAAAAATTGCCCCCGTTGCAACCCTTCATAAAATGACACAACTCTATTCCTCCTTCCAAATGGGCAATCAGGCTTCTGGCAATAGCTACGGAATGATCCAGCCATTCTACTAAGTGCTGGCATTTTAAGGCTGCTGAAATATATTCTGTACTTGGAAGTAACAAGGCTCATAAAAAAAACTGATCGCATGTGACCGTAACATGCCAGACTGTCTTCTACAGCACCTGCAGGAAAAATAGGAAGGGTGACAGAGCCACCCTTCCCAAAGCTCTTCCTAACTTAGCAGCAGAGTGTGTTCACAGAGAGTTTTCCAGAGACAATTTCTAACCTAGGCATCCACATGCCAGACCCTGGCAGCGGCCAGGCCGTCACAGAAGCTCTGTGGCACTGGCAGTCTTGCTCCACACGCCTGTGGTGAGGTGTCTGGTCCCTGGAAGGTGTGACGCCGCCGGCACGACACAATGATGACACAAAACATAACTCAGGTTAGAGCGGCTGTCAAAAACCCATCAGTAGTTTTGATTCTGCTTAATTACTCTTACCATAAAAGATCCTATGCTGTTTTCTATATGAGGAATAGCAAATGGGATTTTGTCTCTAACAGCCACCACACACATACGCTCCTCTCAGATCTAGTTTTGCTGCCCTTCTGGATAAAGCCACCTGCCCAAGGGACCTGCCACCTTAGGGTGGGGTCTGCATTGCCACCTCATATTTCTCACAGTAAATCAATAATTATAGAATCATAGAATCACACAGGTTGGAAGGGACCTTTACGATCATCAAGCCCAACCATCAATCCGACACTGCCAAACCCACCCCTGACCCATGTCCCTCAGCACCACGTCTGCCCGGTTGGGAAATACCTCCAGCTGCATTTCATATCCGTAGGTTGGGATCAGCTACTCCTCACTACGCTGTGACACGTAACTGCTCTTATCTACGCTTGGGCCCAGCAGCATAAATGCTGCCAACCACCTTAAGACAGGTGGGTAGACCTTTCCGATTAGTAACTCCACCAATATTTACATAAGGACCCTTGATACCATCTCTAACACCACTGTATCTTTATTATGGTTTCATCTTGTATTTGTTTTCCCCTTAGAAGCCTCCTTCAATTTACCAAGCAAACAGGCAGGATCATCACAAGCAGATAAACTGAAATACAACAGACACAAAACCCAATACATCTCTCTGGCATTCTCCATAACTATACACATAATTTGTAAATATCCATTCTAGAAACCGAAATGGTATCTCCTGTGCAATGCAACCACAAGTTGCAACTTCACAGAAGTCTTATCATAGAATCATCGAATGGTTTGGGTTGGAAGGGACCTTAAAGACCATCCAGTTCCCACCCCCCTGCCCTGGGCAGGGACACCTCCCACTAGACCAGGTTGCTCCAAGCCCCATCCAACCTGGCCTTGAACCTCCAGGGATGGGGCAACCACAGCTTCTCTGGGCAACCCCGGCCCGGGGCTCCCCACCCTCAGAGATAAAAACGTCTTCCTGAGATCTGATCTAAATTTTCCCTCTTTCAGTTTAAAACCATTCCCCCTTGTCCTATCGCTCCACTCCCTGATCCAGAGTCCCTCCCCAGCTTTCCTGGAGCCCCTTTAGGGACTGGAACCCCGGAGCCTCTCTTCTCCAGGCTGAAGCCCCCAAACTTTCCCAGCCTGTCCTCCCAGCACAGAGGCTCCAGCCCTCCCAGCATCTCCGGGGCCACCTCTGGACACACTCCAACAGGTCCATGTCCTTCTGCTGTTGGGGGCTCCAGAGCTGGACATAGTATTCCAGGTGGAATTCCACAGTATTCTCAGGAGCAGAGTACAGGGAGAGAATCGCCTCACTGGCCACGCTGCTTTTCATGCAGCCAGGATGCAGTTGGTTTTCTGGGCTGCAAGCACATCTTGCCAACTCGTGTTGAGCTTCTCATTGACCAACACCCCCAAGTCCCTCTCCTCAGGGCGGCTCTCCAGCCATTCTCTGCTCAGCCTGGATTTGTGCATGGCAGTACCCCAACCCACATGCAGGACCTTGCACTTGGCCTAGTTCAACTTCATGAGGTTGGCACGGGCCCACCTCTCCAGCCTGGCCAGGTCCCTCTGGGTGCCATCCCTTCCCTCCAGTGTGTCAGCTGCTCCACACAGCCTGGTGTCATCAGCAAACTTGCTGAGGGTGCCCTCAGTCCCAGCACCCACGTCACTAACAAAGATGTTAAACAGCACCAGCCCCAGTACCGACCCCTGAGGAACGCCACTCCTCACTGCTCCCCACTTGGACATCGAGCCCTTCACCGCAAGTCTCTGAGTGTAGCCACCCAGCCAGTTCCTTATCCATCAAGTGGTCCATTGGTCAAATCCCTGTTTCTCCAATCCAGAGACAAGGATGTTGTGCGGGGCAGTGTCCAATGCTTTGCACAGGTGCTGGCAGATGATGTCAGCTGCTCTTCCCTTCTCCACCAGCACCGTAACCCTGTTGTAGAAGGCCACCAGATTTATCAGGCACGATTTGCCCTTCATGAAGCCACGCTGGCTGCCACCATCACCTCCTTATTTCCCACGTGCCTTAGCATAGCTTCCAGCAGGATCTGCTTCATGAGCTTGCTGGGCACAGAGGTG